>JAUESE010000001.1:17875931-17922330 GCA_032274725.1 Malacoctenus triangulatus
ACACACACACACACACACACACACACACACACACACACACACACACACACACACACACACACACACACACACAATACAACACCTGACATACAAAAAGGGGAGAAAAAAACACCCTCTTTTTATTTAGTTTTTAAAGAGCTTCGAAAAGCTTTTCTTCTCAAGCACTTTTTCCTCTGGATGATTGTGTCCTACATAAAACCTCTGCCAAAGTTGGAACAGTTTTTTTGTCATTTCACACGAGAGATTCCTGAATTTTTTTTTTTTTTTTTATCGTCTGTTTGTCTGGTGGGTTTGAAGTGAATGTGGCTCTGTTGAATAACATGAGTACGCACCAAAGCCACACCAGCAGATTTTCGTCCACCAGCGGCTTCTGCTGCTTCAGTTCAGGAACACAAAAAACATCTGTGAATTTAAGATTGCTAACTTCATGGGAAATGTAAGGCCACTTGTAACGGGAGCATGTAAACAAGTATGTAAACAAACATTGCTGAAAACTGTCCGTATTTGAGTACTTCCAGCGTATGTGTGCCGACTTGTTGCGCATCGAGTCCCAAATTAACAGATCGGTCCTCTTTGGATCACAAACCATTACTTTGAAATACTGCCACCTAATGATCTTAACTGTTAAGTCTGCACTAGAGCACAGCTATATCATTAGGCAGTGCAAAGAGGGAAGTACTTTACTCCACACTGCCTGTGGTATCTGCCAGTACGATGCCAGTGAAAGGTTCAAAATGTAAGTATAACACCGTATGAGTCTGACTGGTGGACTGTGCGAAGCATTTTCTTTTATGTGAGGCCAGTCAGTGTTGCCAAATGACTTGGATTTTAAAATGGCTGTATAATGACCCAAACTGTGGCATGCACCAGCCAACCTAAAGTAATCGCTTGCTAAACACATTCTTCTTTGTTCTCATTTGTGTGTTGTTGTTGAACTGAGGGGCGAATTTCTCTGAGTGGTGTTTAGGAGTCTTTGAGCCTCCTGGTTGGACGCAATCAGAGGCGCAACTTCACCTTCCACATCCTGCTCAGCCTGCGCAGTTCAACGTGCTTCAGCAGTGGCAGCACGCAAACTGATCGGTTATTGACCGCAGTAGTCAGCACAACAGTCTTTTATGTTTCCCACAACAGCCTTTGCGGATCGACCAATCAGGGATCAGATGGTTCCTGCGACTCTTCCTGTTCACCACCACGTACTTCACAGGAGTCCTACCGGTAAGTCTCAAAGCTTTGTGTTTAGGATAGCGCAAAAGTTGCTAATGCTAAAATGTGGCACTGTAGGCAAGGACTAACATGAGCGGGCAAAACGATCGTTCGTCGTTATGTGATTATGTTATATGTGCCCTAAAACCGTCATATAAATCCAAGAATTATCGTACATTTTGCAACATGGTCGCCATGGGAAATCAGCGGAGCAGGGGCACGTTCAAGGTCAAAACGTTGCTCACCGTTCCGCGACTGGTTGATCTGGTTTGAATGTGAGGTTTCAATGCCGTTTTTTTAATTTAAGACCAACCGTTTGGTACATTTGAGAGGCTGAACACGCCCCAGATTAGTAGACGGCGCGGATCGCACGTGATCTGAAACGACTCACTACGACTGATCTGCCGCCGTCCCGGCAGACCAACGGCCCCTCTGGTTGTCCAGGTTACTGACACCAGGCCTGGTTCAACGTCTTTGTCACTTTTTTCTACTTTTGAGAAAACAGCTTTTTACTTTATTGATTGCTTGTGGGAGGAATTAAGTATAAATTAATGCACAGCATGTAAACCCAATTTAGATCGGACGCTTCTTATTTTGGAACAACTCAACAGAAAGTGTTAACGGTGTCAAACGATTGTTTTTCATGGCACCAAAAGCCAGATATTTCCAACACCCCGAACTTTCTGTTCCTTTTCTTCATTCACTGATCCAGCTGGCTCGCCACCTGAGCTGCAGCCATCCTGCTTTTAGTACTTAGCATCTGACAGCTTCTTTAAAATGTTCCTCAAACGCAATCACTCTTTTGAGTGCTCTTTTCTAATGTTATCTAGGCCTTGTTTTCAGCTGTGCCTTTGAAAACCTCCGAGGCTGCCTAGCAACAGGCACACACCTGCTGCTCGCTACAGCTTTCCAAATGATGAGCCGATGCTTTTTGCAGCCAAAATACTGTAGGCCTTCCCACACATGCTAAATGCCAGGCGTCCAATAATAATAGCTTTGGTAACCTCTTCTTCTTTTCCCTTTTTTTCCCCTTAATAAAAATGACTTATCGTTATTTGACACACACATGAATTGCTATTAGCTTGACTTTACAGACTGATCTCACAATCAGATCATCTCTTTGTGAGGATTAAAAAAAAACATTTTTCTCAAAGGAAATTGATCATAAGGAAGATTGTGGTGTTTTGATGCTCCACTACAGACATTTGCAGCTTTATATTCTGTAGTGTAGAACAATCACAAGGGTTAACTTTGGCCGTTCAGGTGCACCAGGAAGAGCCTCCTCCCCCTCTTATGCCTAAAAGTGCTGGCCCGAAGGCCAAATCCCCATCACGGACAAAACATTGGCAGACAGAGAGGGCTTCAAAGGGTGGGACATCTCTACAAAGCAACGGTTCGAGCTTCAGAAGCCGCTACAAACGGGGACACTGATGGCCACCAGCCACAGCGAGCCTTTCAGCGGGACATGAATGCGCGATAGGACGGGGGGGTCATTCACTCGGAGGGGCGACGGCGTTGGCTGAAGATTCACTTTTAAAAAATTACAGTTCAAAAAGCGGTTCATCGGAGATTGGCAAGCACAGGCCGGCTATTTGTCTGGGAGTCAACTGGCACCTTTGGTAGCAGCATAAAAACACAGTGATTAAGGGACATTGCATGACGACATGAAAATTGCATACTCTCTGAATGTCAACATCGGTAAATGAAAGCAAAACAATTTAACCTGTTCCTGAATTTTTGTCCTGGGGAAAAAAAAATGTTTTTGTATATTTGTATATGCATATGTATTGCAACTATTACACTATCTATCCAACCTGTGTGGGTCCAGTATCCTGCCGCAGGCACCTTGGCGGAGGTCTGTGCTCTACCGCAAACATCTGTATCACAACAGAAGCTCGAACGCCATTTTGTGCGAGTTGTTGAAATATTTTCAACATTAATTTTTTTGCACTTCACCTAATTGAGACAAACTTCCATAATTATGTCACGTGTCTCCGCGATACACCTCTGAATCAATACGCCGAAAGGAAATAAACTGATGAACTATGGCTGACAAAAAAAAATAAATGACACCTTTTCTAATCGCCCATTCAAGTCGAAACTGTTACAAGTGTAGTTGCTTGTCAACTTTCAGCCCATCTGTTCACTCCTGTTGATCGATTTCAGTCTGAGTTCAGACGTAAACACTCTACCCAAATGGCACACAATAGGGCACCAAATGATTTGTTAATTGCTGCACATTCTCGTTTAACATCTGTCCTCCATTTAACTCTGAGAACCACAAGGTCCTCACACATTTTCTGGAGAGCTCTCTTACTCCTGAGGGGCTGCTTCTCTTCTGCCTACACGCTGCCCTCTGGTCACATTTTCAAAAAAAGTAGGACAGAAATTTTCAATTACACAGATGATATTCAGCTTCAGTTTTTTCTATGAACACTTCTTGCGCTTCGTGCCTTTTCAAGGTTTTTTTTTCCAGAAATTGCTCTTTAGCATTGAATTATTTCCTATTACGAACGGGCTCTGCATGGACTTGGACTGAGAGCACACGTACCTGCGCCCAGCGTTCGCTTGGCTCTGTTCCGGCATACCACGACCCTCAACCGGAAAAACAGCTCGAAAGAAGAAAAACAGGCAATTTAGTGACATCAGTTAGAAATCTTCGTGTCTTGGTGCACCCGGGCTAAAACCTATGCGAGAACATGCAAATGCCACAAAAAAGGCGACTTTGCTGCGCGAACTGCTGCGCTGCCCTTCGAGTCAACTCTCTGAAATATGAAGAGTTCAACAAATAGCGGAGTGACAGGAGATCTACGGAGTAATGGAAACCTACTTTGGGGAAAATGCATTCGACATGCTTTGATTTTCTTCTTCTTTTTTTTCGTCCGTCAATGTTTTCAATCCTCTTACATGAAGGCAGCGGGGGTTTATGACACACCATCCATCTTTATATGGCTCACAGTTTATAGTGAGACCATAACAGGGGAGGTCAGGCGCAGTGTGGAGCTGAAGGTCAAACCCCTCGCAGGCTCTCAGCCCCGTGCATGGTCAATGCAATTTAGAGCGTAAAGTGTGATTTAATTGACTTTAAACACAAAATTATTTGTTTTGCACAAGCTACTATATTAGTGCTGTTAAATAATGCATGTGGAGAATGGCACTGATTACAACGAGGGCTGTTTCACGGGGCCCACATGGTCTCAGCACTTAAAAACTGAAGACATGACGACACGCGTGACTCGTCTCAAGGTCGTGTGAAAGACACAGGGCGCTGTAGCAGTTCCTGGCCAGTTTCTTTTGAAGGGCAGCACTGAGAGTTGGAAGAAGCGAGGAGGGAGTGCATGTTTTGGCATCAATTTCAATCAAAGTTATATTGACCCGTGGAGAAGTTCAATAAAGAACTGCTGGTTATGAGTTACAAAGAGCCAAGCCTCAGAGAGGCTAAAGAGGAGCAAATAAAAGAGATTTATCACAGCATCTTTCTGGCCCCCTCCAGGTTTCCACTTACCTTCGAGAAACATTTTTCCTAAAAATAGCAACTTAATTAAGGCTATCATTAAGGATTTAATTTACCCATAAAAACTTAAATGAACTTGGGTTCATTTGGCAGATGCCTTGGTTCAGAGAGGCTCGCAATAAGTGCATTAAACCTATAGGCAAAACAATATTTTCCACGGTAAATCATGTGCAAGAAAAACAAATTGGCAAGGTTATTTTGAAAAGAAAATAAAAAAGCTCAGTTTGTGGCGAGAGTAAATTATTGTGCTGTCTTTGTGTGAGCCTTATTTTAGGTCGCCGAACTGCATCTGAATCATTACGGCAGGGCCGTTGCTGGAGGAAGGTTTTAGCAAACGATTTCATAAGTGCATAATTATGGTAGTTACTGCAGCGCCACACCTGCTGGTGTTTGAATGCCGGACGACGCAGCGAGGACATTTCCCCTTTTTTTTTTTCTCCTCCTGTCACAGTGTTGCCTGCTACTTTCGTAATGATCGAGAATATCACTGTACTTTTGAGTGACAGTAGGTAGTGAACGACGTGAATCATAAATGCAGAATAATCTTGCAAAACATGAAACCATACTCTGAGTTAAGTAGCAGACCTGGTTGTCTTTTGTACAGGAAGGCTTATACCCAGCTGTGTGAGTGTTTTTGTGCGTGTGTGCATCTTTAAGCGTGGTGCAGCAGTTAGGCAAGTGACCATCATAGAAACTGTCACAGTTTGTGAACTTCTTCCATAGTAACTAAGCACATGTAATTTTCTGTTTGCACTTTAGAAAAGAAAGAGCAGGAAGCCGGCAAGAATCCCCGATCCCAAAAGAAACCGAACTCCAAAGTGTCCCCAACGGTGCGAGAGCGTCTTCACATGGCAGCCATTGCCGCTGGTGTGTGTGAGCACGTCGCATACGTCCCCACATTGTAAGTATCTTTGGAACTGACTTTGGGGATTACCTTTATACCTTTAACTTCCAGTGTAGCGGTTAAGACAAGTGACTACGGCTCACGGGGGGGAGGTTTAATTCCTCTTTCGGCTGGGTTTTGCTCCGGTACTCTGTAGGCCATTGGGAGAAATAATCAAACTGAGTAGGCCCTGAATTCCTGACGCTTGCACAGCCACTGGGCAGCACAGTGGTTAATGTAACGGAGTCTAATCTAATGGAACTTGTTGGCGAAGGCGGGCGTTCAGGTCCGAGGTGAGTTTTGTCTTTTCTTCCCGCCGGGTCCTTAAAGAAATGTGAAAACCCTCAAATAAGGCCTGATTTACGGAAACATTTTGCTCTCCTGCGCAGCATATTCTTTCTCTCATGCTGGACTTTGCCCTCACACCGCATTTGGCTTTGTTTCATCCTGTCGGAACATCTCTGTGTCACCACAGCCAAAGTGTGTATTGAATATTGCCTTTTTCGTATTTCGACCTGCCTCGCTTGGTGTGTTTTTTTCCCCCGCCCTCTCTTTCCCGTTTACTGTTGTGACACAAACAGAGCCAAACTGTCTCCACTGTCAGTTCGCTTTCTGTTGACAACAAAAACAAAACAGGATTTTTGCAAATGGAAACATCTGACTGTTTTGATGTTTTTTACAAGCTGCTCACATGCTGTCAGACTACTTTGGCTCTGAGCACTGATGAGGCTCGTGCAATCTATATCTAATTGAAGGACCTCTCAAGGTCTGGGATAATAAATTTAGACGCCCCCATCGCCGTAATAAACTTACCAGATAAGCTTTCCTTTAGCTGGAAATATCTAATTAAATCTACAATGTTTGTTTAATGCAGAAAACCTTAATGATTGAGCATCTCCTCAGTAAGCCAAAGCTATTTATAATTTAGAAGAACATCAAGGGCAAAACAAAGACATCAATAAATGGTGGGTTCAACAACAACATTGTGTTATTGTTGAAACATCCTCCCAGGTTATATCCAATCTAATGAAATTTATCCGTCTTTAAAAGCAGACCAGCCATCATATCTGTGTTTTCCTTGTCGGCTCAGATTAGCCCAATGTTTTGAATGTTTGTCAGATTGTGTTTGACTCGCCGTCCTTTTATAATGAAAGATGATTTGATGTTGTCGTGCCTCAGATTGTTTGCTCCGATTGTTTGCTTTAAATTGTTTTGTATAATTTGCCTCCTGTGTGTATGTCCTATTTCACACTGTTGCCCCGTTCAGCTGTTAAGTTTTTTGCTTACTTGCGCTTGCTCTAATTTTCCATGTTGCTGCTTTCATGACTAATTTAGCACCTTGCCAGGGGACAACAGTCGAAAACAACTTTTTTTTTTTTTTTTTTTTGCCTCTGACCGTCAAATTCAAGTGATGCTGATTAATGTGCAATTTCTCCACAAAGATGACAAATCGTCCCTACTATATTTTGCGGTTGTGAGTCATCGGCGTCTCTTGTCAGTCCGTCTCAGCCACCGAGGACAAACGGTGAAATTTTGAACTTAAGATGTGAAGTTCCGAAAGCTTCTTAGCAAATTATCAGGTTGGGGGGAAAAAAACCCGACAAACCGCGATGAGTCAAAGATGCTGCCACGTGAATTCCTGGCGTGATTGATTGAATGAGCTCGGTGCTACTACTCAGTCATGCAGGAAAGACAGAACGCGCCATCTTTGACTTCCCATCGTCTGTTCAGACTTTGACAAACAGTGTGTTTCTTATAAAGTATTTACTTCTGCATCATAAAACAGCCATTTTTTGTTTCTGCGGTGCTGCTGAAGTACACATCTCTGATGCAATGTTTAAGTATTTATGATCACTCATCCACTCTTATCCAATAAGAAGTGATTTGGCACGACTACCCAGCTTCCCCTGCTTTTGTGCTATAAAATCAGTCATTGCTAAAGATCTCACACTTATAAATAGGTGTTTTGAATTGCTTTTGAACGTGTGCTTCTATTTACTTCACTTGAGTGACTTTTTTCGGAGGTGTGAATTTGCTGTACGCAAGTTGTAGCTTATTAAACGTAATGTATTCTTTCACACGCAGGGATTCTTTAATGTTTTTTTTCTTGTGCCTCGTCCTCATTATGCGTGTTTTCTTTTTGTTCTCTTTCGCAGTAGGTGACGCTCACTTCTGAATGATCAAACCAAGTTTCTAGCTACAAGTACCACTCAAAACATCGCAACATTCACAGTCTTGAACTTCGGGGTCTTGAAGTGACTTGTCAGACGCTCCTGTTTTAAAATTTTCTCACTCGTAACGACCCAGAGAGACATATGTTCAATTTCTCCCTTCACTTTGTACACTGTTTCTATCATAGCATCGTTTTCAAAGACTCGCAACTGATGAAAGCGGACGCGAGCCATAGAAATACATCTAGGAGAACATGTAGTCCTGTCACATGCAGACTGTACAGGGTCAGGCACACGAACGTCGCAGCTGATCACAAAGTGACACTCCCGAACGTTGCCTCGGGTTTTAATGGGTGAAAGTGCAGCTGTGGCTCAGGTGGTGAAGCGGGTCGTTTGCTAATCTTGAGGTTACCGGTTTGATCCCCGGCTCAGTCCTGCCCACGTGCTTGTGTGTCCTCAGAGCGAACAGTGAACCCAACGTGACGAAGCGACGAAAGAAAGACGGCTGCGACTGGTGAGTGCAGAAGATTAACTGTGTAAACTGTCGCGAGTTTGATGAGGGTGGATTGTCAAGACAATATCACCACCTGTTAATGCGAGTGTCGTTCTCTTGCTGCCTGATATGCAAAATAACTCAAGTATTTGAACTCCTCATGCTTCGGTGAGCTTTGGATGTGTTGCGACCTTTGACCCTCTCACTGGTTCTTCCCTTTTGTGCCGGGAACATTTGGGGAATGTCTCGTCATCACACTGCTGCCCTCATCAAACGCACCAAACTCAACCTACTTCGAATGCATAAACTTTGAACATCTTCAATCACCGCTTGATATATTTCCATATTTACTGTATATCTTATTTTTAATCTTTTGCTTTTCACAGCATACACACATAAGGAGAAGCAATAAATATCATTTAATCAAGAAGCTCCAATTCATATCATCTGAGTTTGTTTGGCAAAGACGGAATTGCAAAACCCAGAGAGGTAAAAGTTATTGCAGGAGCACTGAACAGAGTACACAGTATATTGTAAATAGCACAGGTATTATTGTATAGTTCACTATCTCCCCGAGTTCAGTTGTACAATAAAAAAAAACAAAACAACCCCCCCAAAAAAACATTTACACTTCAAACTTGAACTAAATTAGTCGCAACGTAAACCCGTCCTCAGCTTTTGGTTTTTGTCTTGAGTAGCGAAGCAGTGCATTGGTGAGGGGAGCCCTCTCTGTTTACAGAAGGCATTCCTGTTGGCTTCCTTCATTTTAATGTGCAAGGTGTTTGTGAAATATGACATGGATGGGTTTGTGTGAGTGTGTTTGTGTACGTGCGTGTGCTGCTGGGTGTGTGTGTGTTATAACTGAGGGGAAGCAAGAGGAGAGGCAGAAGATGAACATGCTTTATGGCAGTAGTAAAATTCTCCATGGTCCGTCTGCTTGGGAAGAGCCAAGGGCAGAATGTTTATGGCTCCCAAACATTATAAACTACCTCTGTGCATTTACCTCAAGCTGCTGTGTTTGGCCAGCCATGTCCCTTCGCAGCAGAACGGGCGTCGGGAGTGGTGTGTCTCTTCATGAATACTAACTATACCTCTGTTTCATTAAATGTATCTTTGCTATTTCCAGCCTCACCCCGTCTTTTGGTGGAGACAGGAGCACCGAGGTGTGATTTCATGCAGTGAATATCAACCGGTACACTGTCGACACCGCCACATTGGTTTCACGCGAGCGTGTCCTCCTCCGTTACAATAGTACAATACCAACAACAACTGAAAAAAAAAACAATAGCTGAAGGAGTCGTGTCCTAATGGAAACAAACTTCAAAAACGCACAAGTTCTCTTTTGAACCTTAAAAGCTGTCTTTGACAAAGGTCGTTTTTAACAGTGTTGATGAACTGCTGTGGCCTACAAAGTCAAGTTCCCCTCACTTACACAGGAAGTTATGGCGAGCTATAGTTGCCAGCATGAAATTAGTCTGTTTCGTCACAATGTATGCGAGTAATTTGACAAAAAAGAAACTATTGTTGGGCTAAAATAGGCAGACCATCCTACTTAGAATGTAGTACTTGCATAATTTACATGCAGTAAATCCGTGCACCTGAACCCGAGTGCTTGCTGTACGGGGAGCCGTGTAAGAATTCTGTCAATAGAGAATCTTTGCTCACACTGTGTTCAAAGTGATTTCACCCTGACACAGTCACACATATCTCGGTTCTGACACCTCTGGAGCAATCCTACAGGTGTTTGTTTTGTTTTGACACCAGGATTACTCATGCAACCCTTGTAGTGGTGAGGACACACTCCGTTCTATGTTGGGGAACTTTTTCCGGTCGTGAGGCAGAACAGACAAGCTTGGTGGTTAAGAGGCTACATAAAAACCCAGCCTCCTGCTTTAAGTCCCATAGTACATTCATTAACCAATTAACAAACACATTCTGTAGTGGGATTGATGGGGAAAAATAACAGGCGCTAAATGTAACATCCAACATATTCATGTTTCTCAAAAACTCCTTGAGCAGAGGAGGTTTTTCTTGATGAGCATCAATGAAAGAATCTGGGCAAGTATTCGACGGTCTTCGGAGCTGCGGCGCGTCTTAGATGTAGTTCTGTGTTTTTTCTTCTGTTTTTACTCCTTTGTTTGTTTCTCCAATTTAGCAGTGTTGTAATCACAATCCAACACAACTGAAGAAAGATGAAAGCATAAAGTTTTCCTTCAAAGCTGAAAAGTTTGGCTGTTTTTCAAGTAGCTATCCTTAAAAGGTAACCAGAGACAAGAATACTGATCTGTCTTTGAATGTCTTCATTTTTTATTTACCACTTGAGCCTCAGACACTATTCAATGTAAATTTAGCAAAACATTGTGATGACTCTTTAATCCCCAATGAGTTTGCCTCGATTACATTCCTATTTTAACCGTCATCTCAATCTTTATTTTCACGGGACTAAAAGTCATGCGTCAACGTTCCTCTGTTAGCAGTGGTGTGACATTGCATCAAGAATTCGTCTTAATTCTGGGATGACAATATAGGTTGAATTCCAACCTCCTCACAAAACTATTAGTACCCCAGAGGACCTCTGGAGGAGGGGAGCTGGAGTGGAGCTGGATCCCATCCCAACCGACTCAGGGAGAAAGGCAGGGCACAGCCTTGACAGGTCTGTTGTCCGCCACAGGGCGACCACAGTGAAACACACACACACGCACACTCGCACACTTGCATCTGCATCCATTTTAGTCTCACCAATCACGAGCAATTTTTTTTATTTTGCACAGATGTTTTGACAAATGCAGCACAGGCAGATTCTACGGAGGGAAGGCAGTAAGTTTAAATTCGGGTGTTTTCTGCCACAGAAAAACAACACACACCTACAGCCAATGTTGAGTCATCACCTAATCTAACCAACATGTCTTCAAAATAAGGTGAAAACAACAGCCAGGCTTTATCGACACAGGGAGAACATGGCCAGCAGTAACCTTTCTGAAGGACATGAAGTGACCAGGAAGCTGGTAGTACCACAAAACTACCCAACAGCTTGTATGACCTGGGAAGAATGATAAGCAAAGTTGTAGTTTATAGAGAACATTACATTGATTTGGTTTAGGTAAAAAGTGTAGAAGATGCCGTTGTTTGGCTTAAACCATCTTTATTTGTGGAGCTAAAAATATATTGAAATTCACTCTTTATTGCTCGTGAACTCTGGTCTCCTGGCTAAAAGTCAAAGAGATTCCCATTGATCCGTCCGTCCATCCACCTCATGCCCCTCCAAACGGTGGCCTTCTCGCTCCTTTGAGCCAACGTGTTGCGATTGATTTTGTTACCTTGTTTTCTCCGTTTAAAAATACCTCAGCCACTGGTGGTTGCAGCATTCTTATGCATGAATAGCTTTTGTAGCCTGTGAAAATACCATGGTGGTAGTTCTCAAGGCAGTTGTCACATAATTATTTACTCGGTACCATTGACGGGGTATGTTTTCACCAGTTTCGATACTTCATCTCTAATCATCATGTTTATAAGCTTTTTACCTAAAATCTTAAGGCATGGTTTTTTATTTTTCTACGAGGATTGTAATTACTTTTACTTACTTTTAAGACTTTTCATTGTTGCTCCAAACCAACATTCAAGATAAACTATCCTGATATTCGAGCAGTGAGACTGATTCTCCTACTTTATTGGTGAAATTCTCGGAGCTGCAATCTGTTGTGCCAGGTGAAAACAGACAGCGCATTTGAATCACCACATGTACGCCCAGCAGACCACGAAGTATCTGCAACATCACACTGCAAAATCAACTCTATGCGGCAATGAATTATATTAAGCTCCCATATGTTTCAGAAATTCAAATTGTGTTACACTTTTGTCCGTTTGAGGCGCGTTGAATTCACGCATGCCAGCCTTTTGTTGCAGGAAAAGGACCTTTCTTCATAGTGTGCAGAGTACATCATGCACCCACCAAGTCCTGATGCACAGAGGCACTCCATCTGAATCCTAACACCATTTTACACTCAGACTCTGAAAGCTCCTGTCAAGGGATACAAGATTTATTTGCCTGTAATTGCCTAATTTTGCCTTTCCGGCGGGCTCAGAGGGAGCCACAGCCCACCGATAGACAGCCTAACCTTGCCTACTGAGGAACAGTCCAAGGATGTAATACTGTCAGCTTCACATAGTCCTCGCTGGTGATTTATCATCACTGCCTGCCTCCTCTCCCTCCCTCCCTCCCTCCCTCCACCCCCCACTCTCCCCCCCTGCACTTCTCCCCACCTTCTGCTTGAACAAACACTTAGTGAGTTGTTATGGCTCCGCTCATTGAAGGTAAACTCCACCGAGTGTTTGCGTTTCAACGCAAAGGAGGGATCTGTTGATAGAGGTAACTCAGAACTGAGACATGAGCAGAGATGCGTCGGATGACTGCAGCACACCCAGGACGGGTTGTTTGTCAGGATCAATAGCCCAGTCGGAGCAAGCAAGCAAAGGAAGTGTTTTTGTTATGCTGGGGTGGATTCAGGTCAATGATTATGAGTGTTTATTCTTTTGGGGTCGTGGAGAATGACAGCTCTGGTGGCAAGATCAGGGGGACATTTTCCAAACATGATGGCCTTATTCTTTCGGCACCATTCTTTGTGATTATCTGCTTGTGCAAGTGAACATTTCTTATTTCCTCCAAAAAAAGCACTGATATGCCCCAGTGGTACAGTCAGACACTCAACAATGCATAAACACCTTGGTTCAAACAAGGGAAAACAATTCTGCTGTCCTACTTTTTGCCATTCAGTGAAGAATTGCACCTTACTGCAAGCTTTTTATTATTATTTTTTAAATAGAATTTGTACCTGGAACATGCTGAAATAACTTATTGACCAGACAGTAGACTGCCACGTAATCACAGAGAGACGATGTACAAGCTGAAGTACATGATGCGTTAAGCCTATAGCCTATTTTCCACAGTGCATGTGGCAGAGTATGCCCAATTTTGCTCCTTATCTACAGTCACTCGCTGGCTTTAGTGACGAAAAGTCTGGGCTTACTCTCTTCACTGCGTTTGCACTCTTAAGATGTTCTGAGGCTTACGACCTAAGTAAAAATTAGTACAAACAATCCTGACTTCATATCTGCTGTTTAATTAACATTTTCTTTAATGCTCAAGAGGAAAAAAACATGAATTTCTTCAGCTTCAGCTGGGCAATCTGTGTTGGATTTTAACTGTTTTGGTTCGTAACATGATTTCTTGCAAAGATTGTCGGACTAACTGCTGTCAAAGCATCATATTTTCAATGTCGAGAGTGTTCATTAAGTTGCACAGCTCAAATGATATGTTCTTCAGTACAGTCACCTGGCTCAGCTGTGCATTTAATGGCAAAACTGCTACATTAAGGCTTCTATTATGCAGAAATAGGCAGCTTGTGGTGCACACAGGGAGCCAGAGCCAGAGCACAGCCATTAGTCACATGATGACGTAGAAACAGCTGATTATTATACTAATATAAATCCTGACAGGCTGAACCTGAGTCTCGTTGTGTAACGAGAAGCACCTGGTCTCCCTGTTTGTAATATCCTCCTTAAAACATCCCGAGAAAAACAAATGGATGTTTTGAACCGAGATATCGCTCGGAATCGATTGTGTAGCGAGATAAAATAACTTACAAGCGTTCATCATGGCAGGTCTGGAGTTACTTGCTCACATTATGCGTTTTGATTCTGTCACGGCGGAAAAAGTGCAGGTGTAACTAATGGTATTAGTAATGGCTCTGTTCCATCTCTGTGTCCCAGTCGGCCATTACCAGTGAGCAAACATGCACAAGCGCAGGTATCTGGAACGGGCGCACCAAAATGGGATGCCACGGTTGTTAATGTTATTAATTATATCTGCTCGTCAAGTCAAACTGTCTGCAGTGAGGAAAGCCTCCGAAAGGGCCTCCATGCACCCACAGTGCACCGACGCGAGTCGTTTCACACACCTAATTACATAATGTATCGATACTATGCAGAGATGTACAGGAAGTGCATCTTTTTTTAACCTCTCCCCAGCCTCCACACTACTCCATCTCCACTGATGTATAACATGATTAGAAAATGATCTTAATGCACTAACCTATCGTTCGACTGTTGGTTACAAGAAGCGTTTCCAACTCGGGGGTGACTTTCTTGCTAAATCCTGGGACTTTCTGAATCCTCTTGGTGACTTTTCAGACAAAAGCAACAAACGACAAGTCTGACATCTTTTTCTGGTGTTTTTTAGACTCTAATGTGAAGCCTGTATCACTTAACACACCTTCACTATTGGATTTGGATCAGCCACCCGTACGCATTCGAAAGGAGTCTGCCATCTTGGATTGACGAGTATGGCAACTCCTGTAGGACAAACATTTGAGCATACGATCCCTGCTGGAGACAAACACTCAGCCACCAGACTGCAAAAGAATCGCACATGCTGATCCCACCCTTGCAAATTGCGGATTATGCAAATTTGGCGATGATGTCATTTAGAGATTTGTTGCACAGCTAGTAGTGACTTTCCTCACTGAGGAGTTGGCAACACTGACAAGAACACTCCGGTTGAGCTGTGTGTGAGAAAAGGCACCAGCACTGGTGCAGAAATAATGCTGAGGTGAGTTGTTTTGGAGAGACTTTTGACATGGAAGGGTTCGCGTTGGCTCGCATGTTGATTGATTTTCCAAAATGGTAACAAAGAGATTTCAGAGGCGGGCAGAATGCGGGCCGTAATAGTGGTGCAATTGGCGGGCTGACAGCTTCACTCTACCTTCGCCGAGTCAGGCGACGATGTTGCTCCGTCTCCTGAACCAACAGGGTGACTTCCAGCTTTATCATTCTCATTCTCAGCTCTCTGGTATTTGTGTCACTTTCTTTGAGTGCATTTGCATAATCAGATGATTTGCTTGTGGATTTGTGGTGAATTCGCTTTGATGTTGAAATATGGCAAACTTGGCAAGCTGCTAAGAATAAGAAGAAACACTTAACTTTCTACTCTGGGTTTGAACTGATAGTCGCCATTGCCCAACTTGAAAGAGGACTCGATCTGTTCTGGTGTCAGACGCAGCAAATGATTAATTGTTTGATTTATTTCTGTGTCATCTGGTTTATTTGCCTGGTGAAGATGTTGCTGAACCTGATCGTTTTTCGAATATTTAGGACTTTTTTTGAGAAGCGTTTGTATTTTACTTTTTAATTTTAGGTTCTTTGCATTTTAGTTGTGTAATTTGTTGTTAAAAAATCAGCAATTTTTCTCTCTTTTGCAATTATTGAATCAAAGTGATGCATGGGAGTCCCAGCATATGAAGTCTAGAGTATTTACTGTAACAAACACGGATACGAAATATTATTATTCACACAGTGAGAACTTGCCATGAAATAAACAGAACTGCAGCAAAACACAGTCACAAAATTGACAAACAGCTGATCTGATATCTCTCAGCACAACCTGTTTATGCAATGTACACTTTTATTATCTCACAGTGAGTCGCGACAAAGGGCTTCCTATAAATATTATCTCCCTTCGCTTAATGTTTCTCGTGTAACCGGGCATTTTGGTGACCTTCTGTATTTTGCAGTATATCGCAGGTCAGCCAAAAACAGAGCCCCAATTAGCCAGAATATCTGTCAACACCTGTGTGGGTCTGCGGGGTCTTACCAGCAATCTGTGCACACAGACTTTGTTTACATTCATCTCTGGTCCTTCTACAGCTGTAGTTTTTTTTTTTTCTTTGCTCTCGCCATGTCTTTTCCTGTGGATCCGAGGTGTTGTCTCTCATATATTTGTCTGAAGTAAACTGCCCTCCATGTTGATGTGGAGGTAGAGACCAGCGAGAGATGCTGCTCGTTCTTTGTCTAACCCATGGGCTCGACAGGTCAGAGCGTTGAACAGGGACCTCGCGTGTCGGAGGTTACAGCCCCTCTGTGGTCATTCTCTGGGTTGTGTCCTTGAACGAGGCACTTTACCACAATAAATCCTGGATGAAGGAGGTTGTAAAACTTTGATGCATGATAATATGACTGAGGAAGGAGAGTGCAGTCTTTGCAGCCGTGGAGTTTATCACTCGAATGTGTGCCAGGCCAAAACAAAGACGCCGCATAAACTACTCCTACGGCAGTCGCCACTCACTGTTCCTTCCATCTATTTCCATGTAATGTTGCTCCCGACTGTGCCTCTTTATTCCGCCCTTTATTAATAAACGTTTTTATTATTAATAACTGCTGATGGAGACGAGCGAAGTGTTGACACTCTTCCTTTACAGCTCGATTATGGTTCCCCTGACTGCCAACTTAATATGACCTCTCAATTTACTATTATATTGATAATGAGTTCATTCATCAGTGTGAATTGGCTGGGTTAATATGTTCCTTACAGAAGTAAATGGGAAGATTAGCTTAACAAATTACAACTGATGAATGACCCATTATGAAAATCGAGCATCAAGAGCGGTAATAACAAACTTCTTCGCTCGCCCAGATCCTCCTTACGTGATCAGTCACTGACCTGACCTCGTGTCCCAGACCAGCTTCCACCTGTTGATGTATTGAACTGGATGAATGTATAGCTGGAGCGTCGTTTTTCCAATACCAATTCCAAAGCTCTTGAATACAATCAAGCCACAATGTCCCTTATTTACGTGCACAAAATGAAATCTGGTCATTGCCTGACTTGGTGAGTTTTCAGATTATTAGATGTGCTTTATCAGATAATGACAGTTATCTGATAATGCAGAAATTAAAGAAACGCAGTTGGATTTTTCTGCAGTAATTTGAGGATTTAGTACAATTAAACAGATCTGATTTATCCTCTTTGGTGCATGTGTGGAACAATCAAAAGAAGCGGAAGTGATGAAGTCGCCATGTGAGCGGAAGAAACGATAAAGAAGGAACGTGATGTGGAGCAGCAGAAAAAAATAGAACCCAAACGAGGGACAGCAGCAGCGTGTTGCCCATTTCGCAGGCTGATAAACTCCAACATTGGGACAGTGAATTCTAAGACCATGATTACGTAATGAGGTTTATGTCTCTACAGACGCATTGAAAAAAAGCAAAGAATGCTTTTGTGCATGTAAAGAGGCTCAGTGAGTGATTTCAGCATGCATAGTTTAATAATGGCTTCTTAGTTGGTGTCCTGGAAAGGATAATTTACTAATCACAAAGAATTTCCTTTGAAGAACTCCTTAATTCAGCTGGTATTAATCATTTTTCATTATTTATGTATTATTCCAAACCAAGCTGCTTATTATTCTTATTTTTTCCCCCCCGACTTTTTTCTTTGCATTTTAAGTTCGGTCTCAGCGGAGTGACTAAAAGACTCGCTCTTTTCCCAACGTTTAATTAGAATTAATTACTGGTGGAAAAAATGAAGAGAGCACTATCCGTACTCTGTACCTGTGACTTTACCTTTACTCGCAATTAGCAGTCGCCCAGAACGAATTTATAAAATTATATATTTGTGGAAGAAAATATGGAATCGACCAAAGGTTTGTAATTGCAGAGTTCATTATGAGTGATTAGTGAAATCTGCTGATAAATGCCACATGTCTAGACAAGATTTGTTTTTTGAACTCGCTCTCCCCATTAGGGTGTTTTGTTTTGGACAGTGGTTCAAACAGAGCGCATAAAACGCCCACAGGACTTGTGGCGTAACTATGGTGATGAGACACTCGTGAAGTAATTCCCCGCTTGTTGTAATCCTGTAATAATGATTTAGGAGCAACTCTGCATCAGAGTTAGAAGAAGAAAAAAAAGACCCGCAGAAAACAACAGCACATTTTGCATAAAGTAGTTGGAGCTGTATGCTTGTAGATTTAGCACTGGGACACGTTGAGGTTTATGCACTTGTTACATTGGCACCTGCACTCCATATATTAAGAACGGTGTCACTTGAAAAGTGCAAAATACAGCTTCCACACCTTCTGTTTGCCTGCATGATGCACCCAATTAAAACGCCTATATGTTATATGCTTTATGAATTACCGTCTCGAAACGTCCATGAAAAAGCAAGTCTGGTATATAAAGCAGGCAGAGCCAGACGCGACCTGGCCTGGGATGGATGGGATGTAAATATTAGCTACACCTGCTGTGTCCGCAGCCGCGCTCCCAGCAGCACTTTTGTTAGGAAACATTTAGGCTTCATATTGTGCGAACCGAATGGTGCTTGGAAATATTGGCAGTTGCAGGAGTTTGTTTTTCTGGGCTTGTTTTCAAAATGCGCCCAGTCTTTACTGGCTTGTTTCAGTTCACCTGTTTAATACACAGAAAACAAAACAGCCAGACAATCTCAGATAAAATACAAAGCTGCCAGTCATTACCACCCGCTGCCCAGCTCTGATACTCGCGCGAACCGCAGGACCCGTCTGCACCGAGCGACGTCTCGGTGAGTCTCTTTGTATCCATCTGTTTCCCTCTCTTAAAAAAAAAGGAGAAAAAAAAGCCATTCAGCCAAAGAAAACAGTGTATTGATCAGAGAAATAATACAGGCATTAAAAACAACTGAACAGAAACATTATAGTAATGGCATGAAGAGAGTAAACAAGTTCATTCACTTCAACTTAAATAGCCTTATTGAATGGTAATAAAGTGGCAGTAAAATTGATTCATTAGCCATTTAACATCAGATCACGACGCAGCTGTTGTACTTTTTATGTGTCGTTCGGCAGCTAAACCTCAACAAGTGTCGTAAAACGGATGTCATATAAGAGTTAAATACCTTGTTACATGTAAGCGTTGCACGTACAGAACTTACAAAACCAAGTCAATTCAAACAATAATCTTCACCACAATCGGACTTTAAAGTGTTTTTCACATGTTTATCTGTGTGACCATGAAGACAAAGATACAAGACATCTGCGACTGGCAGTCAGACAAAGGATTTCTGTACATTGGAGGTGAGAACATGTTGGCTTTTATACATGCTCTTATAGCCAAACATGTTCATTTGGATCTCAAAGAATCAGCCCTTGTCTTCCCCTCATAGAAGGATGTGTTAGTTTTATTCCATTCAGTGTCTACAGAAACAAAAGGAAAGATAAACACCAGTAAATCTGACGACGTAAACAACAGACCTGTCAACACGCACGTACCAAACAGACCGGACATGGAGAAGAATTAAAGTGTTGAATGTTTACGTTGAGGAACAATTTTGAGGGTAACAATCTGGTGGGAATTTTTTTCAATAGTTCACAAGATGGAATTGTATTTCGTACTCTGGCCTGACAGCACAAAGGGTAAAGGACCACAGAAAACCAGTAAACTGCAGAGGATTTTTTGTGGTTGACGACAAGTTGTACAAAGATTTTGGCCTATATAAATTCTACCTGCATATAGGTTGACTGCTCTCTTTCATATAGTTAAGTTATCATTCATTGATCCTTTTGGGGAAATTGCTTTCCTGCCTTTCACCCATCCTAATCACATCTAACCTTAACTACACATAGTAGGAGCGGTGGGCTGCCACTGTTCAGCGGCCAGGAAACAGTCGGGGGTTAAGAACACTGCTCAAGGGCCCACAGTGGGGTTGATGGGGGGTGGGGGGGGTGAGCTGTGGCATTTACTTTCCCTACTGTAATGTCTTGCCAGTCCAGAGACCCTCCTGTCATGAGTTTCCTTCATGAAACCTTGTTTTTATGAACCATTATTTAACTAGTAAAGTGACTCATAAGCACTCCATTCGTTCAAAGGTTGTGGGGTTTGTGTCATTCACCTGCAATGGACACAAATGATGGAATCTTTCCATGCAAAACTTCCCAGCCACTCTTGGTTTACTTGTGTTTTAATCACAAGGTATTAGGTTGTTGAAGGCACAGCTTTTGTTTGTTACTCCTTAGTATCAAAAGGTTGAGGTGTTTAAGCGAAACCATGAGCTTATTCACCAAATGATCGTCCCTGAACCAGACTGAGGGTGCAGCCTGCTTCTGCAGAGACCTCGCAGGGGATTTTTGGTTTCATTCTGCAATCCGTTTCTGATTGTTAACTTTATTTTTTTGGCCTCAAAGACCATACCTGCTGTGGCCTTTTCAACTCCACTCAATAGACTGACGTCAAGAGCTTGAGCACAAAACTTCTTTGTCTCTGAACAAACTCTTCTTTTACACACAAATCTGTATGAGTAAGATTAAAGGCGGCCAACATGACAACTGCACTTTATCTGTCCAGGACGACCTGCCAATAGCAGCTGCTTTTGAAACCTTTTTTTTCGGACCATTCCGGGCCTTTTCCTGCAGATGATGATAAAACACAGCCTCCAGGTGGGGGAACATTCATCAGAGCTGCAGGGAGTTTGGCTGGAGGCCCTTTTGCACCCTGTGTTTGTGTTGTTGATGTGCGACTTGTGCTCTACGAATCGTCGCAACAGGATGTAAAGGGGCCGGAGTTCACATGTTGCAGGAAATGAGGATTTATCTGAATGCATGTGAGGTTAATATTAGCTTGCCAGGTTCTACTTCTTTTTTTTTTTTTTTTAAATAATTCCTCGCTGGCAACTTGTCCAGCATGTCTTCAACCTGTAACCTGTGTTTACTGAGATGGCTGTCGCCACCTGTGGCCCCGATCAGAAGCATTGCAAGAGGCAAACGTAACTACCCATTTTATATTTGCATTTTTTTGTTTTTCAGTCTCCCTGCAGCTCTAAACTTTTCAACACTTTGAGCTCTTGTAAACACACAAACCTTTAGTTAATCGGGCCAGTTGTGTCTGAGCAAAACTTCGCAAGTTGGGAATAATGTGCGAGAACTCTCACACACACTCAGCTTGTAGTTTGAGATTTTTTCTGTTTTCAGTTTGGATCAGACAGGATTTCATACAAAACCTGGAGCCCAAATGCTTTGGGGTGTTTTTTTCACTGTTTTTAATCTCAACGTCTGAAAAGTTGCGTGGTCAGTCTGGCCCAATCTGTCTCATCAACTGGACGTGTTTTACTCCTGCTTTTGTCATGCAAGCTCATTCTGCTTGAGCATTTCAACTAGGTACAAATCACACAGATATTGGCTCACAGAATTGATTATAAATGTCTTGCTGTTGGGGCCTTCTGTGGGTTCATCTGCTATACAAACATGCCTCCTCGGAGTATCTGTTTATCTGTTCTGTGAAGCTGCCTGTGAGTGTGTGGTGTAAGGAGAAAGAGGGGGCCTGGATTGGTGCAGTCAGAAGGTATCCAGGCTTTCATGTTAATTCATCAGCTGGCAAACGCGGTCGAGAAAATCACCAGTTAGATGGCGGCAGTTTGATTTAATGACTGTGGGCGGAAAGACCATGACCACAGATGTGTTGGAGATCATGTGTTCCACATTATAACCACGATTAGTGCTCATTATTGTCAGTGTTTAACAGGAGTGAGAAAGTAATGGGGTGTACATTTTTCAACTTAAATCCACTGAAGTTTTATTTTGGCTTCCAGTGACAATCATTCGCTCTTTTACGTCCTCCAGGCATCAAGCCGATGTTCAGTCTGGGACTTTGTAACAGTACAATGTGAGACATCATCAGAGACTCCAATAGATTAAAAAAGGGGCAAAGGAACACAATAGTAGAGTGGAATAGAATCACGATAGAGTAATTTGTCAGAAAAAGGAGGTGAAACACTGGGGTTTGGTGAGTTTCAGGATGAGGGCACCTTTAATGTATGTACAAGCTCAGCTGCCCTGTTGCATCATGCTGAGTTCAGGCGTTCCTTCACTGCTCTTCTCAGAATACACACTGTCAGGAGTGAACTACAGTACATTTGAACTTAATTAGCTTTAAAGCTTCCAATTAGACAGGGTGCTGCCACCGCTGAGCAAACTAATTTGCAGGCAAGTACACAACCGAACAAGCACCAACCGTAATTTGCATTGGAACATGCAATTAGGTGAGTATTGACCACCCGGCTGGTGTCCTGGATGATCGAGAAACCGCACACAACAAGTGATTCTTCATGGTTGAAATCTGCGACACGACGTGTAAAAGACACTGCTGCAGAGTTTTAGGTTTTTCACTTAGTTTTTTTTTTGTTGTTAATTCTCTTTCTTTGAGCATTTAATCATTATGTGTTTGTTGACTGAATTCATAATCAGAAGCACTCTGTGCTCCCCTTACAGGTGCAAAGTAATAAACGCTCACCCAGGTGCAAACTGTTTAATTTATAAATGTGAGAACCAGAAGAACTTGACACGCAAGATAGTTAATTTAGATCACAAGTTTTAAGTTGAGAATAACATTTATCAACATCTGACTGATGTGTGGGTTTTTTGATTCATCACACAGAATTTGTTATGTCAAATCTTTGATAAATGTTTTTTTTTTTTCAGCAGCAAACATTCACCAATTTAGCAAGTATGAATGAGAGCGTGAAATTTATGACCTACCTCTAAGATTTGAGAGCTGGCTCATTGTCACAGACCCTTCATCAAAAAGAGCTATTGTTAATGAAACTTTTTACAACTTTGCCTTTCTTGCTTAAAAAAAACCTCAGCATATATACGAGCTGTCACTGATCATTTTATGGAGTTGACCAAGTTAAAGTCATTGAGGTCACTCGGCCACTTCGAAAGAGTTTCTCTCGGCTGTAACAGAGGTGCAGCACCATCATCCAAAAAGTGAGGGACCACCTTTCAAACGACAACAACAATGTTTAGTTTGAACATTTTGATTAGTCACAGTCCTCTAATTATTGCTTTGAACAATCCACTGTGACTGACAGGGTCTCTGAAACACTCAGTTTATAAATCCAGCCACTTGTGGTCTCTTCATGAAAACAACAAAAGACAAAATGTCATGATGTTGTGAAGTAGCGCGTATTTGCAGGAGTAGTCGCTCCGTTACGCAACATCCGTCACAGGTGAAGGTCTGTTTAGCCCCACTCACAGCTTGCTGTTTGGGCTCCCATGAGTGTATACGGTATAAAATTTGACAAAACAGTGCTGGAGGCTTGTACAATACCTGTGGATATTCTGCTGTTGAAGCTCAAACATTGGCCATTGAGAATTTCGGTCCTACATAAGCATAATTGTAAACGACTTACAAAAAAAAAAATCCAAACACAAACACCACTTATAGGGTCTACAGTCTTTTTGAACACTTTGAACAAGTCATGCTTCAGAAATACCAGACAAGTCGACCACACTTGCTTGTGTGGCCCAAAAGACAATAAATCCCACTCGTTTGTGTGGTTTTGCAAGCAGCACGCGACACAAAAGGCAAGACGATGGCTTTGTGTATTAGGGAGGAAACATTCATGTTAATGTGTACAACTGTTGAAGAGACTGCTGCTGCAGCAGAGGGAGTTGGACCTCAATGGGCGGATAAAAGCCGGGAAGTGGCATGAAGCAATAATTGCTAATAGGGGAACAGTGATGTCAAAATGCAAAGGGGCAGAGGCGGAGATGAGAACGCCCCAGCAAGTCTTGACTGTTTGTCATGTGCGTCATGTTCGCATCGTGGTACTATAGGACAGGAAACTAGAAAAAAAGTGCAAGTCAGAAGCACTTCACTTTCTCTTCCTCTACTCACTGCTGTGTTTAATTCCCTGCCATAGATTTAAGCTCAGTTCTGTTGGAGCGCTCAAAGCTCTTTGCATCTTTTTATCGACTTCTCTGCTAATCCTGGTGTCTGTTTGCATTTCTATATTCAGATGTATGAGTGACTCGATCTGTTGGCATTGGCTTCCCTTTATCCCCCCTACTCCTCTGTGGACTCAGTGTCCCTGGCTCGCTACTCTTATGCCTCTAACGCCAGTCAAGTCTCGTGCTCCATCACCAGTGAAGAGTACAAACAACACATGACCTCGTTCCAAATATGAAGGAATTTTATTCACAATTGGCTCTCTTTTGAAAACAAGAACTTGAATGTTTGAATTTTAAGATTTGAGTTGATTTCATTGAAGTTGTGGAATTGCAAAGTATCTAAAGCAGTGATGAAATCCAAGCATGTTTTGGTCGAAGGCATCAGGGTGACGCTAACTTCCAAGTGGACATACTCTGACTGTTTTTTGTCACGTTGCCAGTTTGTCTGTTTCCCGAATGTTGGCTGGCAGGTGGTCCGTGAGATCTGAAACGCATTGTCACTTCCTTGTTTATGATTCCGTTTTACTGTGTTTTTTCTGTCCGTCGCCATGTCTGGTTCCCACATTATTCTCGGTGTCCCCGGTTCTTGTCTCATGTCTTGTCAACTCCCTCGGGGTTCCTTTTTTTATTTTTTTTTATTTTCAGCATCGGTGTCTTGTCATGTTTCTGTGAGCTTCCCTTCCTCTTGTCTCGGTGCCTTTTACTTTTAGACCCTGTCTGCTCTCTCCATGTCACACCTGTGTCTTCCTCCTCTCCCTGGTGTGTGCGGAGGTCTGAGGGTGGTGTTATGTTCACCCCGCATAGTGATCAAACTCCTGATTGGGGAAAAAAAAAGTAACTCCCTCACATCTCAAATCGACAGAAATTCCAGCGTGTCTTTTACTGCATTCGGTTGCCATGGCTTTGAAATGATGTCGCTCGCCTCAAACAAACAAACATACACACACTCAAATTAAAACAAACAAAATGAGCTGTTATATTCCAGTTCATCACTAGATTGCAAGCAGATAAACAATGCCAACTGACTAATGAGGAAATATGAACAAAACCTTTTTTTATTCACAACACTGTGACTTCCCCTGAAGCTGAACGAGCTGAATGCATGTGGCATTGAAATGGTTGTGCGAGTGTTTCCATTCGGTATGGTGTCTGTTACCAGACTCTTTTTATTGGAACTGCTTGCGATTACATTCTTTTTTTTCCTGCTTAAGAAGCAAAACAAGATAAACAAATGGCCAGCGTGCTGGAGCGTTTTTTTTTTCAAGTCTTGCCAACATCGCTGCATTGCCGACGCTGAGGCGGGACGCAGTCGGTGATGGGAACACGACAGAGACGAGTTGTGCTGTGCAAAGAGCAAGGCTGAGTAGGTACTAATGGAAAAGCAGCTTACGTGTCTCCGAAACATTAAAACACTCATAGTCCCGTGTCACATTAGGTTCAGTTTAGATTTTTGTGTTGTTAAAAACACCTCAACAACAAAACAACACATGACACAATGAAATTTCCTTTACTTTGAAACTGCCTATTGCCCTGCATTAGTTCCTGGTTTGGGTTGTGAACTTGTTGTATTGTGTGTGTTTGATGTATATGTGCTTGTATAAAGGAAGTCAGGCACTACACTTTAAGCCAAGATAAGATTTTTGACAGTTCTGTAGGAGGGAGAAAGAAATAAATGAGCATTTTGGGTCTCTTTTTTTTACCCCTAAAAGTTGAACCCCTGCCAGCTCTTTGAGCATTTATCATCAAGACACCCTCTCTGAACTGTGTTCAGTCACTTGTGGATTTTAGAATCGAATCCCTCGCCACATATTACCTTACTCAGGATGAAATGCAACATGCATCCAATGGACAGGAAGAAAGAGTCGCGTGATTGGGCACAGCATGTCTCTCCTTGTCCACCATGAAGCCCAGCTATTCAAAGTGGTTATAATGACAGTCCTAACAGGCAGCCTTGTCTGGGAATAAAGATAAGGCCGAGCTCGCGTGTATGTGCGTGAGTGTGTGCTGAGGTACGAGGCGAGGTTACACGGGAACAGACAGGCAGGCGAGTAGGCAAGACAGATGGACAGAGAGGAGCGAAAACAGGACAGATGGAGTCAAAACTGGAGAAAAGGGAGAAAAATATTGCATAATAGCACAGAAAACGGTCATGATTGCTCACTGCAGCGTGATTTAAAGTGTGGCACCCATCACGATTTATCTATTGCCCTTTCCCTCTTTCATTAAACTTTTCTCTCGTTCTGTCTGGTCATCCTGATTTTCGTAAGTACAAGAAATTAAATTTATTTTTCAGAACTCTGTAAAGAGAAGTGTCACATTATACACACGATAAAAGGGGTACGCAAAAAAGGTCAAAATTGCAAACCAATAAACAAAACGAATCGTCCAAATAAAAAGCAGAATGCAAAACAGCCATTAAAACAGAACAGGCAGCCACATTTTCAGCGGCTGCCTGACACAGCACAGGCAGTAAAGCCGGTGCTGAGAGGGAACAATGTGTGCCTGAAGATGCTGCATCTGCAAATGGTCTATAATTGATCAAAGCCCACATTATGTACTGGAGGACTGGGAATGTTACCCTGAAACTCAGCGTTTGGCGAGATGGCAAAAGTCCAAGGACCAAGTGAGAAAAACAGGCGCAGCAAACATTGAAAATTTCAACCAGTGTGTCACTGATTGAAGTGAAGAGATCTTCCAGTGAAAATCAGGTGGAATTGAATCAAGAATTCAAAATTAACTTCATTGTGGTGCTTTTGATTCGCGATAAAGAACGACAGGGTGCCCAATAAATACCATGACTGAGCATGACTCCCCTGCTGACGATGACTCCAATGATGATCCTGATTTGTCGAAGTTTAACTGAATTTATTTGAAAGTCTTCATTATATAGCTTGTAATCACTTCGTACTGATGAATCATTTCTACTTAAAACCATCCATCTGGACTCTGATAACTTTGTCTGGATTTCTGTACGTGACTGAGAAGCTCATAAATAATGACCAAATGTTGCAGTACCACAAGAAGCCAGGGGGGCAGCACGACTTGTTACATCTAACGCGAGGTGCTTCTTGGTCCTTTTTATTTGGACACATTGATTCTCATTAATTTTATGAAGTGTAAAAGATGCCTTAGTCCTTCCCTGGTATATAAATGCTATCAATCACACTGGCAGGACTGTGCATATAAAGTTTGCTGCTTTTTAATATAATCAGATTCCTGCATTAAATGCCTTCATCTCGGTTTACCGTAATTAGCAGTAATATGCTGAAGATGGATCATGTAATATGTGTTGCTGGTAATGATGAACCTATATCACCTCCTCTTCCAGCTGTGTGCTCCTCCGCTGCAGATTGCAGCTCTGTGGTTTTGGTTTTTTTTTGGCTTCTTTTATTCACCTGCCACTCCTTCTTTTTGAACTTTGTGTTTCCATAATCCACTTTCACGCTTCTTCAGACGACTCCACCTGTCCCGCTCTCTCGTCTGCCGCGTCGCCTATATTCTTCGCTGCCCGGCTGCTCGCCTGATTCTGCTCTGCCCATCCACCCCGGGGAGTTTCACACACTCCCAGCTAACCACCACTCCATTGCCAGAATTTGCGTCTTAGCTTCTGCAGCCGCGCGTCTTCACTCCTGATTAGTTCTTGTTTGTTTTTTGAACCCTGCCTGTACCCTGGATTCTGTGTCAGCCTGCTCCCCGTGCTTTGTGTTCGCCTGTCTCTTTTTTTTTCTCTCTTTCCTTCTCCGACGAACCTTCAACCTGCTGTTTTTTTTGCAAGTGAAGCTCATTTTTGACTGTTTTGAGTCATGAGTCGTGCTTTTGGCATCCTCGTCTCAACCCCAACACCCTGTTTTAGTGCTCCGGTTTGCTCTTACTGTGGTTTCTTTTCGGTGCAGCTGGCAGCAGTTTTCAGTCAAATCTAAAAAGGTGCTGTATGCCAACGAATATGTCTTTGTTGAATAAATGGAAATATTGCTAAAAAAAATGTTTAGCTTTTTCCAAACTCATAACATGACACTCATTCAGAATCCACAATTTTATTGAAAACGCTGAAAACGTTCATTTTCAGTTTATGAATTACTAATAGAGAATATCTTATCCTTTGTCTGTGAGTAAAGATTTGAATAATACGCACGGCCGAAATGCCTGAAACAGGACTTATAACAAATGTATTCTCAACTGTGATAGTTTAAAATGCAGCAACAAATAAATAAACCCAAATACATTGTAAAAAGCTTCATCACTATAAGACTGAGCTGAAAAACTTTGGGCTCTCTGAATAACAGAGACCAGAGGATATTCAGACGAACAATAATCCTCTCTGTTCCCTTCGTTCGACCAGACTGAGATCTGAAGAACTCCCACTAAGTCTGAAAGTTCTCTTTCTGCTCCAACAAACCAAGAAGGCGCCTAAGTGACTAAGAGCCATTTCCCAATGAGTCGGTAAACATCGACTTTTATTGAACCTATTCTAAAAATTCTCATCTGCAAGTCTATCACATTCGATGCAACAGAGACGAAGCGCAACGATGGTGCGTCTATTTCAGTCGGGAGTGGAAGGAGGCCTGTCACTTACGGTGTGTCACACTGTGAATGCTTCTCTGAATGGATGCAGGTGATGTTTAACTGATTGTCAAATGATCCGATAACCCACTGTTGCAAATAATTGAAGAACAGGTGACGCTCATTCTTCGATTCACCGCCTACATCCAAACTTGGTTGTTGATTGCCTGAAATTAACTTACAAAGGACCTCTTACAACCAGATGGAGCAATGCACTTCCTTTATTTAATGTTTTAACTTTGCATTCAGTTTGTTGAAATGAGTTTGCATCTTTTCTCCTGTGCATGTTGTTTTTGTGTAGGCGGTCTTCCGATCACAACCCAATTTTCCCGGCATGGGTGGGATGAACAGCAGTTTCTGTGTGTATAAGAAAGATAAAGCGACAATTGGAAACAAGATGGTTCACAAAAGCAGAAAAAAGAGGATTCACATCACACTCTCATGTAGTACATCACTACTTTTCATGCTAAGAGATGATCAAATCAATAAACCTGATTATCAAACACCACTAAACATAATAAGATGATTAAAAGCTGAACAAAACCGACAGTAGGCAGTGTTGGAGATCCTTCAGCTTTGCAAAAAATAAAAAGGAATCTGAATGAAACAAACGCGTCCACTTCACACTGACAAATGACTAAAGAATAATTGCACTGAGAAAAGCTCCTCCACCACCCTTGTTCTGTGTTTTGTACCCAAGTGTCCTGACTGGCCAGGACTTCATCCTTCAGTTTGGCATAATAATACTGTGGTGAAGGGCCCTTGCTGTGCGCGCCCCGGTGCTGTTTGGTCGGGGCAGAGGCTGAGGCTGGACCTGTAGGTGAATATTATAATTCATTCAGCCTTGCACGCTGGCCAGGGATAAGCTCACCTCAAGGTCAAGGAGCTGTGAGTGGAATACTCATCGGGAAGTCTGGGCTTATTTTCACATCTCCGCAGATCCTTCGCCATCTCCTCACAAACGAGGAGGAAGGATTCTCTGATGTGTGGCAGAGCCAGCGAGTTCGAGCATCTCACACGAATGAAAAGTCTTGCGATGAGAAACAGTTTTTTTTTTTTTTTTTCTTTCTTTTATAGTGTTTAGGTTATGTTGTTTATGTCTTTCTTGACGGAGAGTGTGGTAAATTGCACACAATTACCCCCATTGAATGCATTCGGGCTGTTATGTTTGAGTGCAAGTGAAAGTATTTTGCAGTTTTGTCACAGATGCACAGAAAGTGCCGTTATTCTTTAGTAATGCAAATGTCATGTGTTTTCAAGGATCTGCTTTCTTTGTATTGTCTGTCTTCAAACAGTCCTGGGTGTCCGTCACGCGCTTTGCATTTTACATTCAGAAGATATCAGTGAAAATATACCAGGAATAAGTGTGTATATACTGTAAACCCAGCGCGCCCACCCTCACGCAGATGCACGGGGAAAAAAAAAGGAAAGCCCATGGCTTCACACAAAGACACACAAATAAAAGGAAATCCCAGCGAGCATTGACAAGTGTGCTTATAGCCTGAGGTAAAACCGACAGGAAACAGAGACGGTCTTCACTGTGGATATCCATGACAATAACAAATTGATGGAGTTTACTTCTCATATATTATTTATAATATTTGATAGGGTTGTAGGCAGTCTGCACGGGAGGGGAATTCTGGAGAGAATACCGAGCATCTTGGATATTTTTGGGAAGTCGGTCCTTCCTTCAAGGCTCGTTGGATGCATGTTTGCATCTTTCACATCCAAATGGGGAAAGAAAGAGACGCGTGCCGTTGTGCTGGCCAGGCTTCTGTGCGATGCGAGACCTGTAAACTGCACATCACTCGTCATTCGATAAAATCGGAGGTTGCGGTAAATGTAAAGTATGTTTGCACAGCCAAATGTTCCCGCAGTGTATTTATTTCACACATTTAATTACAGGAAAAAAGCACGTTCTTGTTTGTGCTTCAGAGGAAGACGATCTGATGTGGGGTTTTTTGTACCTGCAGGCTAGAGGATGTCTGGTTCATGTGAATATTACACCGCGTCTGGTGTTTGATGAATAGTAAGTTTCAGCCTGTGACCAAAGAGAAATACAATTTAAATGGAACAAATTGAAATTCAGAAAAACGCCTCAAAAACAAGCGAACTCACATGAGCACTGAATTCCGACAGCAACAAAGGAAACACGAGCTTAAGCGAGGAGAAGTACTGTTGTAAATTTGGACTTCGTCGCATGTCATCGCGCAAACAGAGGCGGAACCGGTGTTGTGTGTTTCCTTCTATTATCACGCTTGATTTGTGCTGAATGCGGTAATGTGCAATAACTTTGTCAGGCATAAACTTCCCATCCTATTTCTGTCCTTCTCCGTGGAGTCGCCCGGAGCAGGGAAGCATGTGTACATGGGTGATACATCAAAGATGCAGTGTTTATGTTCAGCTGCAGGAGATTGCGTTTGGGCTCCTTCTTGAGGCTTTGTATTTCAAAATCGTGCGACTGTATGAATATATATGGAGGAATATCGTCCTTTCCAGCTTGCATTATGCTTCTGTATTGAACAAAAGCTCCATGTGTTGTGGCATACGCCTGATGTGAAATGATATTCTCCACGCGCGACGTGAGTTTTGTAATTCTGGCAGTGTTTAATTGTTCGCAACAGGAAAGTGTTACAGGTATTTTTTGGTTTTAGGGAATCAAATCTTGATTACTAGCAGGGCTATCATGCAAGTGTCTCCGAATGTGAGTGAGGCCGCCTGCTGCTGATATAGTTACCTATTTTGTTTAAGGAAGTAATTTGGCCTTAATCCAGCGCTTTAATTTTGTACCCCACTGATTATAATTCCCCTCCTACAGTTTCACTCTGGAGACGTGTTGTGCTGGGAGAGTTCGTGTGATTCAGACTCGACTCCGTGATTCGAATTGGAAGGCCGACGTCGCAAATGCGAAAATAGTGTGGCTCGTGGCTTTTCTCTTTGCAAGTAATAATTTGCAAGCCGGAGTATTTATTTAGAAAATTACATTTTTTGGCGGATGGATGGGTGATCATTCAAGTTTTTTGTCCCCCCTCCCTTTCATTCTCCTTTGTTTGGTTAATTTATTTATTTGTATGATAAATAAGGGACATCTTATGGGTAATACAAAACAAGAGCAGAAAGAAGAAACACCCGGACTGTAATTACACCGACTGCAAACAGAAAACACAGCAATCACACACAGTTTTGTCAGGGAGGAAAACATTTTTCGAGGGGTTTGGGTGTGACTGCTGATGACTGAGAGGCCATGAATACAGGGGATTAGGGGGGGGAGTACTCAGAGAGGGAGTGAGAAGGGAAAGCAGACAAGCTCCTTTTTTCGATTAAGAGGCAGCAACTTTGCTTGAGAAGCCGTTAATGAAAGCGTGTGGCCTTATGGATTGTGAATTCGGCATCCCCTCGTCACTTCTTTCTTGGTGTAAATGACATCTTTAGGTTTTGACTCTCATCCTCTTGCTGGGGATTGATCAGACAAAAGAGGCCCCTGTGATTGTGTCTCTCCGTCCGGTAATTGTACTGCTCGTCATATCCACTCCTTTCACCGTGTATAATCTCGTGTCTTTCTGCGTGTTTGGGGCTCTGCTGCCGAGCCTCCTCTTTTTTTTCTCTCTCTCTATTAAATTTTTCTTTTTGTCTCATCTGAAAAGAAGCTCTAAAGAGAGTACCCACATGTTGCACAGATTGTGAAAAACACCGTCTGCATCGAGACAAACTTGTGATTTTGTGTTATATGATGAAAAACTGGATTGTCCTGAAGTGGCCCCGAGCGCAAAAGAACAGATGATGCATCACAGTGGGGCTTTGATCTTTATCTGCAAGGCAGCAGCACCAACCATTAAGCAACTGCAATGACCAGAAAATCTGCTTTGTACAGGCCCATAGAGAGAAGAAAAACTGCAGTAATCCCACCCCAAACTCCCATTTTCCAGAGGCTGAAATCTCACATTTCTTTCGAATAATCCAGAAAGTAAAAGTCTCTCTTGAACTTTCACACTCGAACACAAGTTTTATATATAAAGTAAATCGAATAAAAGTATGCTGGGAAAAAGGAATAGACTTCACTTCAGTTACAATGACAGTAGGCTGGGATGTAGGTGGGAGTGCTTTTCCCAATCAAGCTGCAAGAAGAGAACTCCTGTGGGTCACATTTCTACATTTCGATGGCAGGACGGAGATTTTCTTTGATTAAGTTTTACATTGACAAACAAAACATACACGCCCGTTACGAGGTCTGAAAAACAACAAACACTTGTTCTGTGGTCTCAGAACATCTGTAAGGGCTGCAATCTGTTTTCTAAGGACAAGTTTAATGTGGTGAATAAATCTGTGCCGCAATTAGAGAGTCAAAGGTATATTCAGAACTGATGATGAGGAAAAGGTGAAGGAAAATGGGAGGCAGTGCTTTGCAAAGCAGAGTGAGAAGTAAGATGTTTTTTGAAAGATATCGGACATCAAGTGTCAATTTAAAATGTCTTGTCGCTATTTTTTTAAGCCCATAAACTCATTTTTAAGAATAAAACTTTGTTGGTTTCACATGTTATGGGAGGATGGATTCATTTGGACCTCATAGTGATAAATAATCTCACTCTTTTTCAACTCATTGCATCCTCATACGTCCATTGGAGTTGTAGATAGGTGTAAAGTTTGAACCGTTGGGCTAAAAAACGAGAGGAAGAAGGTTGTTACAATCCCATAGAAAGTAAAAAACAAACATACACAAAAAGAACAGGCGTAAATTTCAAAGAAGTCTCACTTCAAACAAAACACAGAGCAATACGAAAAACAGGAAATGGGATGTTGCTCCCCTCATGTGACACGAGTCACTCGATTACTTGCACATGAGCGACTGTCCAGATGGCCGGCGCGCGGCTCGCTAAGGTAGTCCACGGTGCACAGACATACTTCATCATTAAAGTCTCGTTTCCAATTGCAGCATCCACATTTGTTGTGGTGAGGATGGATGAGGATAATGTGAGCGAGTGCAGCATTTAGTGGGGACAACTTGACCTCTGTACATGTTGACTTTGCTTTGAGAGAGATTAAACAGACTCCAGAGTCAAAGGAGATCATTAGCTCTGGTACAGTAAACATTTAAAGAGTGAGTCAAAGAGAGCATCAGTCGGTTCAAGAAGTTCATCAGAATAATTTCTGCGTCATGATTTATGTTTATTACACATTATGGGAATCACCACTCAGTATAACTGAATATGTGCATATCCATGGAAACAGGACATAAACTGAGCATCGTTATGAAATTCCTCTGATCAGACACTAAAACACATCAAGGAAAGAGCACAAGACATGCTACACATTCTGTAAACTGTGCACAACTGTGTACTTGAATCTGCATTTAAAGACTAGAAGCAACAGTTCATCTCAATTTTTAGTTCATTAGCTCGTGATTTGATTTTATCGACAGCGTTTCAGAGGTTATCAACTGTTGCATCCGCGGCGCCATTCATACACAGTATTGACAGGTCTAATGTGAGGTTGTCAAATAAGCTCATGGGCCTCTGATTAATGAGGAGCTCCTGAAACGGTGTCTCATAATTATTAACTTGATGAACCAATATTCAATAACCAAACTGTCCTGTATCTGACAACCCCAAACTATTTATTATATTGGAAGGACACTTGGGATGTTGGGAATGATGATTATGTCCTTGGGCGTTTGGATGTAGCTGCCAGACATCGAAGGATCACGAATGACCCTCCGTACTCGCACATTTTCTTTTGGTTTATGTGGCAAAATTGTGATTGCGAGAAGTGGAGGCAGGATGGCTGTCCAACTCTGTTTTCCTTTGGAAATTCAGTTGAACAACAGTGGTTTCTTTGACAGATTTTCTATTATTTGCTCAGAATTATCACAGCATGTCAACAAACCTTGTGGAACAACAGATCTACCCTTGTGGGCTGTGATGTAGGTCCGGCAGCATTGCAACCAGGGCACACAGCCAACCTCACTCACATGTGACGACTGTGTTGCTGAAGCGTCAGCACGAACCTGCGTGATCTCCAAACAGTCACGCTCGAGTGCGCGGGGAAACGGTGACTCATTGATGTCATTTACGCGCTTCTGCTCATCTGATATCAATACAATCGGCGTTCGCTTCGTACCGTGTGTTTAAGAAACCCGCGTGACTCGGTGCTGACATCCTCGATGAGGTGCTGCAACAGGCTGCGTGTCACCCTCTGAGCTGTTCGCGCTGAGGCCGAAATGTTCAGAGACAACCACGCTCTGCCTCGGTAGCTGGTGTATTTCAGTCCTAATTCTTGGAAACAGTTTCTAGGAATAGTCGAGACAGATGGTCACTCACCTCAGAGTCTGCTCCGTTCTGACGCTCTCTCCTCATGAAATGTTTGGATCTTTTTCTTTTTTTTCCCTCCCTCCCACCTCGGCTTTATATTTTGGTTTTCTATTCAGTCTGTAAAAAAAATAAAAAATCTTGACCCTATCATGTAAAGTGCCCAACGATGTCACCTCAGGCTGGCCGAAGCGTGACCTGAAAATTGAACCATCTCACCCGAGCCTCGAGAAGCCAAGCCAACAAAGCCTCGATAACAAAACATCTTTCAGTTTGGTATTTATCAGTTGACAGTGAAGAAGTGATAAAAATATGTTCTGATTGGCTGTTTTCACACCCCGGTTGTGCATCAGACAGTACAAAACAGACTAATCTGACATGGTGAAGCTGAGCAGCAGTTTGAAAGCAGTTTTTTTTTTTAATTCAGTGTATTTCCTATATTGCTGGAAATTGAGCAGAGATGTTATAAAAACACCTTCTGCTTTGTTTATCATTCTGATCGAATCAGTGGGTTGTCAATTATATTTTCTCCCAGCTTCCTTTCAGAGCCTGTCCAGACCCCCCTTCATTCATTCATTCATTCGGAGCATTTCAATGTGGTTTTCCTTGTGAGTTTTTACCCAACTCGTGACCTCTGTTTAAGAGTTTTTTTTTTTTCAAGGAGTGTTATCAGATGCGAGCTGGTCTTCAAAAACACATTTGATGTGTTTGAAGGCAGCAGAGTGGCGCCAGCGCAGAGAGGAGTGTGTCGGTCGGAGCTGTGAGTGACACTCCTCAGCGTGCCGTCCAGTGGACACTGGCTCGAGTGTCTCCGGCAGCCTCAGTGGAGGCGCAACGCGACACAACTGCACGCCGCGGACACTGAAGGTCTGGGCTGTTATTTCTGGGAGGTGGTGTACAACAACCTCTACGGTGGTGTGGATTTCATCCACACTGTTGCTTTTTTTTTTTCCTTCGTTTGAATTTTTTTCCCACCGGTTGGACGTTTTTTAGTCTGGCTGTTTTCGGTCTGGTTTTAAGGTTTTGCAATTTTACCCGTGAGGCTCTGATTGGTTGTCATTTATGTGGCTTGGAAAAACACCACAGATGAATCACCAGCAGACATATTACGCACAAAGAGATTATACATGTCAGATGTCTTCACGCTCTGCGTTAAACATGCGATTAAAAAAAAAAATTGCTTGATTATATAATCATACTATTGATGGAGACAATGCTGCGTCTTATGCACAGCCGAATGGTTGCTGGGAATTGATGTTAAGGTTGCAAACACTCCAGTTACATCATTTTTTCCGTTTGTCACAATGCACTGGCTTTGAATAAAAAGGAATTGGATTAAAACAAAAACCTCAGGTTAAAATCTGATGTTATATTTTTTTCCCCTTGTAAGCCATATTGTGATTTCATTCCCTCCCACTGCAACCTGACGCTGTCTTCTGATTACACACAATGTCAACTCTCCTCAGCCTCTTAATTCACAGAGGATATTATCCCTGGCCTCTTATTCTTTCATCATTCAGTTTTGATTTATACAGTGCAGGATGTATCATAAATATGTGTCAAGAATTGAATGGATGACAAATTTTGCCGCAAAGTGAAATGTCGGATTTCACAGACAGACAACACGTAGATGTTAATGCGTGCGGGCGGTAATAAATTATGTGTCTCTGTGCAGTGCGTTCACCAAACACGTGCACGAATTGATAGGACTTCAACCTTCTCCCGCTGCTGAGAGGAGAAAGTGACCCCTGATGTCCACTAGGGGACAGGATGTCTCCTGCAGAGCTTTGTTCTTCTGAACTGAAGCTTATGTAGTCTCTCTCTCTCTCTCTCTCTCTCTCTCTCTGGCTCTACCACACACACACCATCTCTTGTGCCCCTACAACAGCGCGGACCTTCACTAAAGCCCAAAAGGTTTGAATGTTTAGAACATTTATATTGAATACGGATCAAAACAACAGTTAGTTGTCTTTTCGTCCAATCTTTTGTTTCAAACACGGAATATTAACAACAAAAAATATCTATATTTCTTTGCACCACTTGCTCTTGAGGAGGGACCTAATTCAAATTTAAATAAGCAGAAAGATAAAACGAGAGGGTACAAAGATATTATTCTCTTTTTGTTCTCGGTGCTAATGATGGCTTCACATCTCGCAGTAATCCAGGGAGAGACCGTCGATCCTGTCTGTAGGCTCACTCTGAATGCATACTGGATTTTATTTATTTATTATTTTTTTTAAACAGGGAGCTCTCCCATCATTAGTGGGCTGAAGGCATTGCTGCAGGAAATGACTCAAACAGGGGAAAAAAAGTGAGACAGACAGTGTTGTATGCCCAGACATGCCTTCTTTCTTTCATTTTAGCACAGACTAGTCCATATTTTCCTCACACTTTGGTTGATAGTGGGTTTTTTTTAATTATTTTTTGTCATTATGTAAGGACAACGCTAATGAAGGACACTATCACAGCAATTCAGTATTGTGCGGGGAACATCAGGTGTGCGAGGAAAAGGCTTGTTTTGCTGTCCTTTAGTTTTCATTGACCCTCAACTCAAGTGCAACAAATAACAGCAACTGTGATGCAACAGTGACTACAAACGTGTACACAGTTTTAGATGCCAAATCTCTGACATTTTTGTTTAATGTTTCATTTCTTGATGCCCGAGACAAAACTGGCCTCATGAATAAATCAGGACTGGTTGTTTGTTCAAACACTTCGCTTGACATGTGCTTTCATTTTTTCTGACAGGGGCCTCACGTTGTTATGTAAATAATGATGTCAGAAATCAATGCGTTAGCACCGCACTCTATGGGCCCTCATCCCTGACCGGGGATCCGGGGATTTTTTTTTTTTTTGACGAAACATAACAGTTGCAGTGGCAGATTAGACGACGTTGGATAACTTGGAGTAATTTGTAAGATATGTAGCGTGTTTTCCCAGCGAAGCTTAAGTTGTTGCATGAACGACAACAACATTTTTTGTGTTTTTCTGTTTTGTTAGCTTGGGGTGAGCATTAAATTTCATTGACTCATGTTACAAAATGCGCGATCGATTATGTTGGATTGCAGTGAATTTAGGGCATATTGCAAGCCAACTGTTGGACTAACTCAGTGGAGAGGGTATGGTGCACTTTGCCTTTGCTTCACTGCAGTAAAATTTAAGCTTTATATAATGATCAACTGCTGCCAAGCAGCCATCGTTTCGAATGAAACTAAATGGAAAATCAATGCATTTCCTGTTTTATCCTAGTGAAAAATATGATTTTTTTCCATTGGAAAAAAACATTTTTGATGTCTGAGTTTGCCGTCATGACAGAATGAACATTTTAAAAGGACAGTTTTGCACGTTGATGTGAGGGAACAGCTTTTAAACAACAAACAAAACATGATATTCAAGTGATTTAGAAAATACACCACAAAAGACTCAACAACATAGAAGTATTACCGTGGAGAGTCGATTGTGGTTCGTAGTGATTGTACAGTGAGTGGGTATGAGTGAGGAAGACCAAAGTGTATTGTGCAAAAAAATGTATTGTGAATACTGTGAAACTGAAGCAGGTGACTCACTTGCACTCTGGTGCGCAAGTACAAAAGCTCAATCAACAGGAACAGCAAAATGATTGCTATGTGGCAGGTTTCTTCTCAGTCCAAGCAGTTAATAAGCTACTTTATAATAATATGCAACTGATGATGGATTTGACAGAGAGAAGTTGCTTGGTTTCAGGCAATCAACTGTCCTGTTTTATCACACAAAGACAGAGAATATTGTAGAATTTCAAACCTGAAAGAAAAACTGAATAAGATACATTCATGGCCAAAGTTACTGTTTGAACAAAAGACCTAACAGTAAAACGGTGCAGGGAAGGTAGAAAAATGTGCGTGTGGACGAAGCCAAAGTTCAAGATGAGTGTGTGTCAGAAAAGACAGCACTGAGATGTAGAGACCAGAGAGAATCTGCAGCATGATAGGAAATCACGTTAAAACATTAAAGTGTAATGGTAATGTCAGAACTCATGAATACAATACAGTGTTATTCATCACACTGGAGCAGTTAATGTATAAGTGATGACACGGTTCTGGCTTTTAATGGAGGCGACTGTAATCTTGACAAGTATTAGCGATGGTTAAGGCCCTCCGCTTTTGTGTGTCCCACTTTTGACTGCTTTTGACCAACTTTTGGCCAGAGGAAACTGCCATGATAAAAATTCTACAAAAAAATCTTTAAACTGCAGGTTCATAGTGAGCATTTGGAGCCACTCTTTGCATGGGATTCAGAGAGCAATTTTGCAGAAGCTACAAGAAGAACGGAAGCGGTGAAAACTGCAAAAATATTTGACCAAAAAGAATTGCTATGACCGAATTCCGCATGCCAACCATTTATCTTTCTTCCTGCTTCGTTGACATTGGGTCATGAGGCAGTTCAGAGAGCAAAAAAAATCCCGGGCGTCCCTCTCCTCCACAACTCCTTCCAGCCCATCTGGGGATTCCCATCGCTGCTCCCAAAGCCAAGAGAGATTTAATCTCTCCCGCAGGGCTGAGACCAAACTCTGGGCCATGTCCCAACTGTTGTGCCCGTTGCACGTCCAAAGGGAGCCAACCAGAGGACATCCTCATTAGCCGGCAGAACGGCCTCACCTGGCTCTTCTCAGTGTGGAGGACTAACAGTTCTAACCTGAGTCCCTCCTGGATAGTTTGAGTTTTTGGCCCTCACTTTAAGATGACGGCCATCGATAAGAGTAGACGTGTGGACTCTTTGGTAATCAGAGAGATTCGCCTTAAGGCCCAACTGCTACTAAAGTGGTGAGTCTTATTTTTTGCACAACTTTTTAGAAAGACCACATATATTATCGCTGTATCCAACCTATTACTTTTTCCCGGAGACAAAATGAAACGGAACCCTGTGATATTCTGTTCTGGAAAACAATAGAAACTGCATCTGCTGCCAGTATTCTCGAACATTAATTTTCTGTATGTTGCTGATAGCTGCTGCAAAGGAGGAGTTCTTCCCATTTACCTCACACCTGAGGGGCTGATAGGGACCAACAATGGCCATTCATCCTGGGCCTGCTTAAGTAGGGCGGTTGAGAAAGCAGTCATGAGGGTCATTCAAAATGCAGTGAACAATATCAGATTGTTTTATTGGAACGCACGATGTGCAAGGTGCACCCGTTTTTTCAAATGGTGATACAGAAACATGAGGACATTCGCGACTGTGAATTTGTTGATATTGCAGAAAGCACAGTACGGCGTCTGAGTTTCTTTGGGGTATTCTGGTCTAAAATCCTAATCCCACACATGTTGATGAATATAAAGCCTATTCTTTTTCCATGTCAGGCTCTTCCATCACATTACACCCCAGTGAGCCTGTGCCCTGTAAACCGTTCACTAATTCCTTCATCAGCCTTTCTCCCGCCTCACCTGTTGTGTGCTGTCTCGTTATCCTTTGTGTAATAAAACCGCTGTCTTGACTGTCAGTATTGCTGTTTTGGATTTCCTGCCCTGACAGTAATTTCCCCAGTAAAGCCTTTAGCCTGCCTCCGTCTGTTAACAAGTGTCATTCTTTTGTGTCGAGCTTCCTCAGCAGTGCCGTAGCATCATCTAATTGCACTGATTGGTTCCATTAATTGAGCGCAGGATTCTGAACAATGAAATATTTGATTAGTTTAGCCTTCTTCTAAATAGTAATAGATTTAGTGAGGTAAACTGAACCTAACATAATTGGATTGCATTATCAGTGGATTAACTGTTAACTGCCATTAAACTCTGACAAGGACAGTAAACAACAATGTCCTGAAAAATAAATTCCCACCCAGCAAACAATAATTGAAACGACATTAAATCAACACTCGGTGTGTTGAATTAATGTCGTTTCAATTATGTTTGCCATCTGGGGTGCGTTAATGTGTACAATGATGTGAGATTTGTATTTAGTGTAGTCTGCTCAAGTTGTCCGTTGTTTACAGATTATCCCATTTGCACAATTGTAATCAGGACAAGTACACAACTGATTTAAATGAACATATCGTGAGGCTTTGTCATATCGAGGCATGGCCTCACCTCTGAAGGTGCCTGTCGCAGCAAGACATTAAGATGGACTACAAAGGTCGGACCTCCATGTTTGGTAATGTTGGTCTCAAACAGTGTTTTGTTTCACAATAAAATGGTCAATATCCTAACAAAATATGTCTTTGAAAATGGAGGCTTTTAAATGTGAATCCAGACAGAAAAGTAGTTTTGATTGGTAGCAAACCACAGTTGACATGCAAGCTTACAAGTGAGCAGCCTCTGTTGTTTTCAAATGTGTCTTCACTAAAATTTTCATCATCAGCACGGCGGGTTGTTAAAAAGAGGTGAAAAGGGCAGGAATTGAGTGCTGTTAGGGGCCTGATCTTTTGACCCACCCCTGACCTGACCTTGGGTTGCTCGGCAAGTGGCTCGATTCGTGTGTAACCTGTCTAATATAACGCTTCACTCCTCGACGCCAGTCCTGAACTGTTCTGCCGTTTGGCCGGAGAAATAATCTCGATAAGAGGCCACCGCTATGGAGGGAAACTCTTTTCATGTCAAGGGTTACGTGGGCTGGAGGAATGTGTCAAAGAAACTTCTTCATGAATGTCGCAATCCCAAGTTTTCAAGCAGAGAGCCACTCTGCCTCCTCTGGCTTTCTGTGTGCCCACAGTGTCTCCTGCTTCCTATCGATGCATATTCACCCAACCGTCCATGTGATGAATAATCGGAGCGAGCCACCTTCTTTCATTCCTCCATGGTCCCGTTTTGATGTTCACATGCTCGCTGTAGGCGTTCTAGTCGGTACTAAAGAGTCATCACGGACAGTCTGGTGGCTCTGTGGGTATGCGGCCCCATAAAACCCATCCACGCTGCGGCGTGTCCTCTCACAGCAAAAGGTTTTTGCCATTTGAAAGGACCTTTTTTTGTGGGGCTGGATCACACAGGGCTGCCTTCTCTCCCCACGCGCATCACTGAGCCTTAGGCTTCCATGACCCCGACGCCGGTTCACTGATTGTCCTTCCATGGACCACTTTTAGTGGGTAATAACCACTGCATACTGAGAACACGCCACAAGACCCGTCATTTTAGAGATGCTCCGACCCAGTCATCAAGCTTTCACAGCGTGTCCCTTGTCAAAGTTGCTCAGGTTGTTACGCGCTCCCATTTTGTCCGTCATCAACTTTAAGAGGGGACTGTTGACTTGCTACCACTTCATGATAGACACCTTTGTAACAAGATAATCAATGTGATCCACTCTGCTTGTCAGCGGTTTTAATGTTGCGGTGGATTGGTGTATACTGAGTGGGACATAATGACAGCATGCTTATTGTTGCTCTCAGTGCTGCAAACATATGAAGATATAATCTGTTTATTAGGATAAACTTAAAATGATACAAAAAAAAGACAGTTGTTCCAATCATGACAGAAAAACATCGCTATGACCACGACAAGGTTAGTTTACACTTGACATGCACAATAAACAGTAAAGCCAATGTCAAATGGTCCCTTCGTGTTTTTAATGTTGCCCGATTGAAAAGCCCTCAGCTCATTTCGACATTTCAACAAAATGACACAGCAGGCGAGCAGTACCAGTGTTTTGGAGTTTCTGTTGTTTTGGAACAATTCGAAGACTCTCCTCATGAAAGAATACGTGCGTTTTTGAGCAGCTGCGTTGCCATACTGATTTAGTCAGTTAGATCTGCAGGGACAATGAGGTGAAATCCTCCATGGTCGTTTTTGATTTAGCTGTTTCATAACGGTTGTGCTGTTAGATATGCACCTTTGATGTCTCTAAATTCAAGGCTCCATTTGAATCTTACAAGGCGTATTTTTACATGTGAGACTGTTTTACGATTCATTAGATTTTGGTATGATTGCCGCGACGTCGATGAAGGCTTCTTGTGCGAGAGAAGCCCCGCACAGACTGAAGTTCAAACGCTCGTGATGGACGTGTTTACAAGCCACTCTCTCTTTCGCTCTTTACATGCACCTCACTATATTGCCCCCTCTGTTGTGTAGAGGTTGTCAGAGGGGAAGCTGGGATTAGGGAGGCTTTAGCATCAGATCTGACAAAAGTAATTCAGGTAATTAGCATTCACTGGAAGAGTGTGAAAAGATGGACGTGATCAAAGACTGTGCCAAAGAATTTTTTGCCGTGCACTTGAGTCAACAAGGACATTTTTCAGTGAGCTTTTGCCGTTTGAGATTCTTCAGAACTGCTCGGCTGTGCCACAGACCTGCAAACCTATCGAGCCGTCGAGTGAAAGGCCACAAGCGAGGTGAAAAGAATAAAAACTCAACTGTTTTACCTCACACTGTAAAACAATTACAGAAGTGTTATAATTCATACTTGACCCAATTTGTGCAACAAAGGAGTGGACTTTGACTGATATTTTCATTATTGGGAATATTACATGCGGTGGCTAATCTAGAGAGATTATGAAACCCTTGCAAAGCTGCAGAGTGATCAGAATGAATTTCATATTTAACCGAATGAGGTAAGCCATTAGTCTTCATTACTGTCTCATTTTGTTACATTAACTGAAAACAATTGCAGGAATGGATAAAACTCAATTTGAACAGGCCCCTCTGCCAACGCAGGCACTTTTCACTCCGGGAGAACTACATGTTACCCAGTTAGATAGTGGAGGGAGAAATGCAGTTGAGTTTGGAATAAAACGAACACAATAATAAATAGAGAAAGGCATGCCTAAAGGGAAGGAATTAGCAAGGTGAATTAAATTACCGAGTGTGAGCTGCATCCCGAGTTCTCCATATTTTTATCAAATGAGATCTCACACAGCCCCAAACCCTCATTTGTTAATCCTGTGTTCAGAGGTGTGATTCAATGACGCCACTTTGGCTTTCAAGGCCACATTTCCAGGGCCATTTATGTTGATTTGTCTCACAAGTGCTGCAATTAAGGAACGCCCTTCATTGGCAGGTTGACTTACATCCACTTAACTGCAGTATCTGCTCTTCTGTCGCCCCTCTGTTGCTTTAGATTTGTCAAAGTAAGGCCATCAGTGCCAGGGAGAAGGAAAGGGATGAGGGAACAAGACCTGTGAATTAAGGGCGTAATCATCAATATCCAGGAGCACTGAGTCACCCTGAGCTGCACAGCTGTAGTGCTCTCCTTCTCTCTGTTGAGTGTTGTTTGCACAATAAGCCATTGTTTGCCATGCGGACGCCGTCATGCCTTTTCTGACCGCAGGAACATGAAACACCTTCTCTTTTATGTACTGGCCAACGCAATCCTTGTGTGCGAGTTTGCAACCTACCGTTTCCCTTTAAAGCCTTGATCTCAGACAAAAGCTGTGGAGGAAGTAAGTTTTCCAAAGTTCACGCGTGCTCCACCAAAATAGAACAAAATGTGGCGCAAAGGGCAAAAGGTAATAATAAGATGTGTGATTCCAGCTGGTGTGAACATTGTGTAAAAACAAATACCGTGGAGATCACAGCCGAAGCCCCCACGACTTGGTGGCGTCTATGTAAATAGTGCTGTTTAACATTTCCCTTACTGGTGCAACACTGGAAGCCTCGTCAGCCCCTGTTGGGCAGCCTGCTGAGGTCAGCATCGACAACACGACAGGTCCTGCTGCCCGTCTCCTTTTGGGGCACGCCATTACCATATAAACTTTGTTAATGACCTTGTCATTTACACAACTTAATTACTAGAGTTGTGTCCCTTGAACATCTCCCCATATGAATTATACATCAGGAAGGTGGCTTCACATGAGGAGCTGCGGGCTTTGGTAAAGGTACGCCGGCTCAATGCTTCAGTGCTCCAGTTCAATTACCTCAAAAACAAAAACAAATAAAAGGCCAGTGGGAACAACAGTTTTTTTGGGGGGAGGTGGTTGGGGGTTGGGTTGGGGATGGAGGGGCATGGGCAGGTTTCGCTGTTATTGATTAAATAAAACACCAGCTCAGTTTTGAGCAACGACGACAATTTTTTTTACGTATTCGTTGTCTCATTGAATGCTGTCGTTCAGCCTATTCCAGATAGGTTTTCTATCACACCTCGTTTCTGATTATTGCCGTTGGTGGTATGCGATGTGAGTCCGACTCGTTGGAACAACAAAGGTCCATGTGACACAGCGCCGAGTTTCTGCGAGTCTGAAAGCGAGGAGCCTGTATTTGACAATTCAACAAGCACATCCACTTCATGCAGCACACCGGGTTATACGAAGGTGAAAAAGCTCTGTTTTTATCCCCTGCACAGAAACTGCCATCACTTCAGTGCATGCAACAGAGTGCAACAGTATGAGTGCCTCTGAGGTGCACACTGTCATCAACATTTGTACGATTCAGTGTCTTGCCAGATGGTGGGTGTTTTACCTTGCATTCCATTGTATTCACAGCCAAATAGTCCAAGTCGGAGGGTCTCACCCTGGGGTCCTACTTGAGGGACCAGGGATCTGCGATTGGGCAGCCCGAGGCTTTGCCTGCATTGATGTTGTCAATTTTAGATTCACACTTTTTTATTTTTTTAAGGAAACCAGAATAAGATATTCGCAAGAATCGAGAGCCTTGGAAACTCCCCAGTGCTTTCATTGTGAGGAGCTCCTGCTTTTGTATGTTGTTTCTGCCAATGTTATGGTAAATCAGAGCTCGAACGGGGGTCCACAGTGGGTGGGGTGGGGGCTCTGGGGAGAAAGGTTGTGAGCCACAGATTTAAGTGGCTGTCTTAGACAACTCTTACAACTTTTACACTAATTCTGTCATGTATTTAAGAGATCTACATTGGTACTTGTTGTAGCCTCTTTAACTTTTGACTGGATGCTTCAAACTGCAAGAAATACAGAAAACCTGAAGAGAAGTCCTTGACTCTCGTGGAGGAAAAGTACAAAATAAAATTTGAGGGACATTGAAAGACACTTCTTTCATCCAAATCCTGAACCTCCTTTATGTTCCTTTCACAGCTGCTCTGCAGTATGACAAAACTACTGCAGGACACAGAAATACCAACACATTTTGGCCCAAAAGAGTGAACGTGGAAAGACTGCAACAAGAAAACCGAACAAGATTACTTGCAAACACTTGATTCAAATATATGAAATTGTGCCATAAGAAAAGCTTTTACGTAATCTGAGGCCTTGTCACTTGGAAGGCTTTAAACCATCTGGTTGAGCTCAGCTGTAGTTCTGACAGACAGTACACGTGTACATACGTACATAACATTACATTACCGCATCTGTCTCCACTGCTTCACATGGGAAACTGTCAAACACCATTCAACGGGCAGCAACTTATTCTAAGTCAAAACTGCAACATATCTGCTTACTGCTTACACAACAAACAAGTCACACATGCTCCACCGAAGAGGAGGAGGAGGAGGCGGCGCAGTGGGAGAGGCGGCTGTCACAGTCTGAACAGCCTCATAATAACCTGCTATCAATAAAACAGAGCGGCAGAATGTACAATGCATTTGATATCCCTGAGTGCTGTCAAACCCGAGGTCTCGTGTTTTTTGTTTGAACGGAATGACCTGATTTAATGATTTAAAGTAATGAGAGGGAAAAAGCTGGAGCCAATGTGTTCTTTTAATGAGCTATAACTAAACAGTAATCCCTGGAAAGAATTAAAAGGTTTTGTGTTTTATTCAGTAATCCCCAAGGCTGCTAATATGCTGCGGAGACATTCACTGTCATCCTCCTTCATGGAAACACACACACACACACACACACACACACACACACACACACACACACACACACACACACACACACACACAC
>JAUESE010000001.1:17931376-17941516 GCA_032274725.1 Malacoctenus triangulatus
CCAAGATGGCAGCGCCAAACATGCCACGTGTATTCATCCCAGCCCCTTTGTTCATCCCGACCGAAGATCGGCTGCACAAACGCTCATATTGTAACTTGTTTTTTTGTTTCTTGCTGTTTAGATATTGAAGCTTATCCTGGTGGGATTAGTGGCCTTTGTTTTTCCAGAGTCACGTTGTTTAGTTCCGGTTGTGGCAATATTCTCAGCCCCTCCGAGGTCTCGGTACACAAATAATCGTATTTTCACTGTAAATCAAACGCGAGTGGATGCGCGCGAGTTTTGTTTAGTATTCCTTGGACAACTTATCAGGAGAAGGAGGCAAGTTTTTAGCTGCCCTCAAGCGAAGCACAAGAAGTTCATGTGGCCACGGAAAGAATGGAAATAGTTGTTCTTGTAATTAAAAAGAAAAGGCTGTTTGAAGAAAGTATGTTGTCAGGCCAACATATAGTTATGTTTTAATGTATGTAATAGTTAAAGTAAAGAAAAAACATCTAGATATGTCATTTTGACAAACTGTGTATACAGAAGAAACTATAGACGACTTTACACTTACAAAGGTTTTCTTCTTTGTAATTTTCCTCAGAAATGTATTGCCCACTTTGCCGACTACCTGAAGCTGTGCTGGCGAAAAGACACATGGCTTCATAATCAAGGACACAATGCACCAACTAACTGTACAGCTTGGAGCTCTAACATGCAAATGAATTCATTTTGAAGTACTCGTGTTTTTTTTTTTTCTCCCCTCATGTAGCTACACTTGTAGGCCCGGATTAACAGATGCATGAATATGTTTTACATTGATGGAGCACAATAATAAAACCTTTGCAGCCCCGCCAGCCTTACATTTATCAAGCTGATGAACTGGATTGCTTTAAACTTAAAAAAAAAAGCGTGTGCTCAAATACCTGTGAGATGCCTTATTTCGTAGGAATCCTTGCTGTTGTCAGTAGCCACGAGACAAAACATTTAGCAGACTGAGCAGTAGCCAGGAAATGATCCGCGACTTCTTTCGGCCCTTTTTTTTTTTATAATTTGGAGAAAGTTTTCGTCTTGGACAGGTATTGCAGATGTTCACTCAGTTTTCATCTCACAGATGGTCTGTTTCTCACATTCCTTTCCTGGCTGAAATCATGCTGTTTTTTTTTTTTCTTTTAGTAGAAGTTTGTGCTGTGGTGAAGAAACTGTGCCTGCCAACACGTTTCAGAGATAAAACAATCAGAATAAGAAATCGTGTTTGCAGACGCTGTAAATTTGAAGCACTTCATTATGTGTTTTGTTGACCTGCTAGATTTAATTTTAGAAGAGAAAGAAAAATGAACATGCTGATTTCCATCTGCGAGTGTTAAAACCTGCTGATGTCGACGTGGAGACGCGGCACATTTAATCATGTAACACAACCGAAGTTCTTTTGGCTCCATCATGCAGGTCAGAGCTGTTTTTCGCGTGCAAACGAGAAAACAAGCAACTTTTTTTCTGATCTTGAATCTTTTGATTTGAATTATATCAAATCTTACCTCTAACATCACAATCTCATTTTTAGCCTTTTCTTTTGCACCAATTACTGAGACCATAAAGCAACCAATTTATGCCTCCCAAGATACTTTTTTCTGAAGCCAAGAATTTTATAAAATTGAGTTTTGTTTTTCCTCGTGACTTCAGTCTGAATGTTCACGTCACAACATGTCCGACTTTTACCTCACGTTCCAACCACCCCAGGCTTTGACTCTGTGTCCACAGAGGGACTTGTGGACAAGCGTGGACGTGTTCTGTTTATTTTTAATTTTCTCCTTCCCTGTGCGACTCCAGCCATCGTCACACACTGACCTGCGTGTTTTCCTGATTGACTTCGATAAACATTATGCGATGAGTGTGATATCCTGCCATCTTTCTTGTGCGCGGGTCACTTTGGGGCTGTGAAGCAGCCACGCTGCAGGCTGATGGAGGCTGCATTTCAATTATGATATTAACAATTCAACAAGAAAACATCAGAACTGAGCATTGACATTTGCAGTGTGAACGCAACCGATAGCAGCAGACCGCCGAAGCTTCCCCTTGTGGCTGGTTTGGTTGTTGCACTGCATTGAGGTGTGACCAACTTAACTGGGTCTTGTACACATTTAAACTAAAAACTAAAAAGTCTGTGTTTACCATTGTGGAACTTTTCTTTTTTGAACTGATTGAAACATACAACCTGTGCAGAAGAAAGTGACCCGTGCCACTCAAAAACTAAGCACTTTTACTGCTATTTTTGACCGTTTCACTTGTTTTCTGGGTTAGAATTGAAAACAAGAATAAGAAATAAAAACAATTTGAACAAATCAGCTCCACACAAGTCTCAAATAACATCAGCGGTATACAAAAGTAAAGAGTAAATTAAATGTAATTGTTCTAATTTTGCTTTTTCTTTTCTTTCTCTTTGCCAAACTATTTCTTTGATAGTCATTACAAAAAGGCTGATTTTCTACGAGTTGTCATCACTCAGAAGCAGGTAACACCCCTGAGCTTTGAGGTGAGAGCAGCTCACTTGTCTTCACCTCCCGTCTACATGAACCACTTCCTGCTGTCTCCTCTCATGTTTTGTAATTGTCGCGCATTTTGCAATCCCGCGAGCACTCGCATTGCACCTGAAACAGATTGTGGGAAACAATTTTGCTGTAAAGAAACGTAATTTAAGGATTCAGCGCGCATGAATATTTGGTATGCAAGCTCCCTTGTTCAACGTGCTTCCACCTGGCGAATTAGATGATTAGTGTGCTCTGTCTGCCTTGTTGGTTTCAAGGTAATAAACTGATTGTCTTTCCTTAAAGCCGCAAAGCATAGTGCAGCTGTGTGCCCACTTGAGACCAAATCATCTCATCAGGAGCCCCGCGCTTGGATTCAACAGGTAAGCAGCCGTCTCGCATTGCTCACATCCTGTCATCTCTGCATCTCTGGCACATCCACCCCCAGCCCTGCTGTCAGCCATGGTAATACATATCACTGCCTGGAGCACACTCCAGCACTTGAGATGAAACCATCTCATCAGATATCATGTATGGTAATCCAGATTCAATAGTCATGCATCGCCGCACACATTAAACAGACAAGAAGCAGCTTCACATTATGGGATTTAGACAAAAGCACCACTTGCGTACTTGCCGCTCTGTGGTCCAATTTACCTCCTTTCAACAAGCAAAATCCATCCAATTCTCTCATTGTCACCACGAACATCGCCCCCACACCTTCCTCTCACTCTCTTGTTTCTTGGAGACAGAAGTCAGGTAGCCGGTCGGCAGTAGAGCCATCAGTCTCTTCGAATCTAATTGCATATAGAGAGAGAGGGAGACGGTGGGAAAGATGCAACGGAGCTGAAGTTTATAATGCGTCTCAATAGTTTCAGCTATTAAACCGCCACTGTTTCATTCCTAAATCCTGTTTTCAGCAACTTTTTTTGCACTCCAATTAAAACACTTAAAATGCACAGTTTATTCTTCAGTTGATCTTCATGTATTAAGCATTTTTGACAGATTCACAGCTAATTTCAATTGCAGATTTATTGCACTTTTTTTTGAGCAGCCAATTTTCACCAGAGACAAAGACCCACACCTCTCTCTCTTAATTTTTCCACATTTTCCCTTACACAAACGCTGCATTTGCAATGCAATTATCCCACCAATCTGGGCCCGAATCCAAAAGACAAAATAATCAAATTAATCACCAGATAAATAAGTGAATGCCCTCTGATAAACAGATGCAAACTATGTAATCTGCGTCTGACATCATTTAAATAAAACTCAGCATTGCTGCCTTCATACTGTCCCTGTGTTTGAGCCAAACAGCATGCGCTGTCGTTCTCTGTGACAAACTTAAAGGCCAGGTCCCCAAAACAGACAAAATGGCTTTGGGTTTATGGTACGATCAATATGCTTAATGAACCAAACCTGCACATGTTTTACACAATTATTCACACCTGTGCTGTGGTACCCAGGTGCTAACATCTGCTCCATAGAGTTAAAAAAAAAAAATGGTTTCACTCAACGGAATACATCAAGACGGCTGCCAGCGTCTAGACAGCCCCCTCGCTTCCCCACTCTCTGCTTTGTTGACTGCTTAACCAAACAGCTGATGTGAAATCAAGCCGTGTATTCTTGTCGAGGCACTGCTGCTAAACTGCCACGTTCAGCCTGGGGGACTCAAACAGTGATGTGTGCATATGCTGAAGTGCGAACACCTACATTTTAAAACATCGCTTCCAACGTTTATTCAAAAACATCAACAAAGAACTTGGGGGGGGGGGGGGGGACGCAGAAAAAAAACATGAACTTATGTGAGACTCGATGGCAGAATGAAGACTTGGAAGGAGGCGCCGCTCTGGCCCCGTGCCTCATTTTCACAGTCAAGTAGGATCTTTTCCGAGACATCTCTTGAGCATTAGCATCAATAAATGCGCACACAAGTCTTCTAGCTTGTTATCAAAGTCAATTATTAGGTTCAGGATGTCAGTCTGCTTTCTGGAAAGTAAGACGTTCAAAGCAATTGAGCTCTGAGGGAATTTCATAAAGCCGGAACAAAGGCCATGCAAGGAGTTCTTGTCTGAATGAGAAATGGGATTGCTTTGTGTTTGTCCCTAGGCTTGTGTACCAATAACTTCAAAACACAAGCGCTACGGTAAATATAGCTGCTCCCCAAACTGCCTCTTTTGAGTAACCAAAGAGGAGAAAACCGGCCATAAAACACAAGCGCAAACACACTAAGATGTTTTATTCATTCATTAAAGTCATCAGCCGCTTATTAAGGCGACATTAAAGATGGATACGAGGGTTCGATAAATGACACAGAATAGAGCCGAGTTGCATCTGGTTGTGACTAAGTAGGCACAGAAATATATCTGCGTTTCAGATCATTCCATTGAAGGATTTGCTGCGGACGGCAGCAGTGACAGTTTGCGCCCGATCTTCTCGCGAATACCCGCCAGTCACCTCTGGCAAAAACTGCAGGCTGGAGCCTCGACGAGCGCCGCGTCGCTGCGAAATCACGTCCTGCTGTGGCTGCAAACATTACACTGGGTCTCTCAACCCCAGATTAGCAGCTGCATGCTGCTCCTGCTTTGATGTTCCACATTAGCAGCATTTGTTTCCTCAATAAGAAGCACTTACTCCTTAAAAATAAAGCATTTTACAGGCTCCACATCTGTTCAGTTCAATAATTACTTTGTTGTTTTTGCAGAGAGCCATTGTGGAGAAAGCCTTAAAGTCTTGCTGTCATTCTGTCGGGGGGAGTTTTTGAAAGAAAAGCAACAAAAGCAGCTTAAACTCATTCAAATGAAACTTCATCCTCAGTGTCTGACTTTGGAATTTACTGAAAAAGGTGATCAGTTACAAGCACTTCTCTTTTGTTTTGGCAATTATTTGATTATTACTGAAAATTCAAAGCAAAATTTTGATCTAGCAAAAAACTTTTGTCATTTTTCCCAGAATTTTTCTCCAAAAAGTCCCGAAGTACATAAAGCCTGTGCATCATTGTGACTGTCTCACTCATCCATTGTGCTACTTCAGGGCGCAGGTGAGATATCATGAGTACGTCAGGGGATCATGGCTTCCTTTATCTGCTATTAGTCTATGAGAGGAAATCCTGAAAGAAATGCAAAATCAATTGAATAACCTTAACGGATGATAACAAAGAACGGCACCAAAAAAGAGCAGCGACAACCTCCAAACCTCCAGGCAGCAGCTGGCATGGATTATGGGAGTGAGGTAACATTAATCTAACTGGGCTAACACAACTCAGGTGCAGTGGAGGTAACGTTTGTGTTACTTACAGTGGCACATCTTTCATACTGCTGTCAGGAGGAATAAGTATATTCCAGGATTAATGATGGCTCTCATCCTCCGCTAAAAGGATTTTAGTGAACTTCTAACAGTGGTGCTCTTCAGTGGAGAGAGCAGGTTAATTGCTTGGTGAGAAAGATGGGAGTATCTGCAGCTTCTTTCATAGCAGACAAAACCAACACGTGAAGCACGCACTCCAAATGAATGCAAAGTAGCAAAACTATTGAATTTAAGATCTAATTAGTTCAATTAGAAAGTAATGATAATGTCCAGCTTTTTATAAGCCATTTTTCAACATTTTCTCGAGAGTGCTCAATTCAACTTTTGTTATGATGCTCAAATTGCTCAAGTAAGATAAGAATACCGTTAAACTAATTAGGCAATGTAGTCTGTAAATTTACTGATTGTTTCTTAATTGTGACTTTTTAACGACTTCAAGTTGCAACATGAGTTGTAGGAGTTTGATTTAATATACTGTGTAAGATTTTTACATTGGAAGTTCATTTGTCAAACAGTTTGATCAAAAGTTTTGAACAGCCAAAGACATATTTTGGAATGACAGCATAGCTAGGAGCAACTTTCAATTTTTCAAATTTTTCTAACCTGAAAAAGGATTAAAAAAAAAAAAAAAAAGTCGTCATTATCAAAACAAAGTGTGAAATCCCATCAAAGTCAAAGAGTCTCTAAAAGTTTTTTTGTTTACCACTGGGTTTAGTGGACCTCCAAAGACAACTTAGGCCTTTAATGTAACAATCAATTACTCCTTAAAAAAGACAAAAGACTGTGGAACAATCAAGACATAGTTGAATGCGTAAACTGAGGCTGAAGCACACGCTGGCAACCAGGAGAAAGAACTGCAACTCCGTGACTTCATCCTTAAGGAACCATAAAGTATTTATTCTTTGAGCCTGAAGGGCTGAATGGCTCGGGAACTTTACTTTCTGAAGAGTATCCCACTCGTGCAACTTTACGAGTCATCATGAGTGATTGCCTAATCTCCAACGACTTGATGCTGTGTTTGTACACACAAAAGAAGTAAACACAAAATTGTATTTTAGAAGCCTATTCTTCTGTAATAAGGTCAATAACCATAATTCAGAAGAGGAAAGTGGTTCCAGTATACCTCAGTATAACAACAGATTTATTCCAGTACTCTTAGATTGATTGCTGTATATTGTCCGTGACTTCTGCTCTCCAAACAAGATGCATTCACTGATCTTCTGCAGACTTGAGTAGAAGAAAAGCAGTTAGCGTGCTTGTGTGGGTGGTTTCAAGGCAAAACCTGCTTTCCATCTGTATCATCGGCATTAACATTATGCTTTATGAACTTTTTGGCTTTTAGTGTGAGGTAGGGAAAGAGAGCTTTAGGGTACGTAGGTTAATTTAGTTTCCTTACAAAATGTGAGCGCCTCAGTCTTTAACATTTAATCCAAAGGGAGGTATTTTTCAAGAAGCCAAAAGGGTGTGTGAAGGGTAATAAATCCTTAGCTCGACTCTCCAGAGCCTCGCGGAGGTTTCAACACATGCTAAAAAACCTGAGCCCAGGGCGATATTGTGGGAGAAATTGTAGGTATACTTCTCACCTGAATAATGCACAAGGTTAAAGGGTCAGGGTAGAATTTCCATTTCTATAAAATTTAAGAGAGAGGCAAGATGGAGAGGAGGTCCAATGCAATTACTTTCATTCATAACAATGAGGAGCCATGCTAATTACTTGATGTATTAATAACTGCCCTTGCTGCTGTAATTCAAGGCCTCCGATACATTTCCATTTTTAAAATTCAAAATTCAACCTACGAGAACATGATGAATTACTCAGTATTTCCCCGCCTGTACAGGCCATCACAGTGAGCAATCTGAAATGATGTTTGCAAGATGCAATAAAACCGACAAATCAATGATTGATAAGGATATCGATTAGCTGGTAGCAGAAGGCTTTTTTTTTCTCGTTACTGAACATACTTTTATTAAAAATAGCATCTCTGGTGTTTTTAGTACCCCCAGAAAAAAAGTGACACTGGTCATGGACAGAAGATTTAACCTCACTTAATGTTATTCTTGTTTTCTGAGATTTGTTGAACTGCTTGTTTGAGGAAGGGAATTCAGTAGCTGAATTTTTAAACAGCAAATGAAATTTCAATATCTTTCCATTTTGAATTATTTATGACGGAGGTTATAGTCAGATCAGGCAATAAAACCCATGCCATCACAAAATAAACTGCAGAGAGATGTAACTATGTGCATCCCTCTGCAGTAAATAAATGGCCATTATGCAAAATGTTGCAGGGCATTATCAAAAAGGTGTTTCAGGTGACTAATGTCCCTTTAGTACAGTCAAACGATGCATATTAACATCAATAATCTAAGTGAATACTGTCCTCCACCTCTCTGTCTGAGTCTCTGCAGGCTGTTCAAAGACTGGGGCAGCCAAGGACACGGAAAACACGGCACAAGGGAGGCATTTTACATGTTCTTTCAAGCTTTGAATGATGGCTGCTTGCGTGACAAGAGCAATATGAATATCTGGTAGAAAGACATCTGCGCAGCACTTTTCAGATCCTCTAAAGAGTCCCTCTTTGTTGTTGTTATGTAAGATGAAATGCAGGGAAAGGTGTCACAAGGATAGGATCAATAATTTCCACGACACCTCGGTCCGAAACGCACCGTTTTAGAAATTCTATTTCATACATTGACGGGACGAGCTTCTATCTCTGAAACGTTCAAGGACACGAAAGCATTAAAAGATATTAATTCCCCCAAATGATTTAATTTCAAACCAACATGTTTTCTCTCCAAACCGTTGTTGCATCGTCAGGTGTCAGCAAACACGGACGCAAATCAGACTATTTCTGAAGTTTATTACGTTACTAGGGCACGCAGACTGACCTTGACGTTTCCTTGGAACATTTAACCAACCCCAAGGTGGCTATTACTGTGATGAATATTCGGCACTGCTGACAGCGGCATGGCTTATTTATTTACCCAGCGAGAGGTAGCGCGCTACCTCGCCATGACCTCATGCTGTGTCTTCCTTCCTCATTTGTCAACTTGCACCTCCTCTGGTGGCCAAGAGCTCCAGCAAAGTGAGGGGTGTGAACAGGACGTGCAACTGAGCGAGGTAGTTAAATTTTTTTTTTTTTCCGCTAACTAACAAATAAACAGAGAGTGCTGATGCTGCTGTTTGCTGGGAGATGCACTCATGTTCCAGACATGTTTTCTTTTTCGGGTGGCTTTGTCAGCCTCTGGCAGTGATCGATGTAAGTCTTTATGTGTGGATTTCCTTGCATGAACAATCCAACAACCTGTAAAGCACAGAAAAGCCCACTTAAAAAAACCCACTTGTGACAGCTTGAAAATAGTTGATTGTTAAAGTGGCCACAGGGGAGTTTCTAAGTGAACGATTAAGCTGCAAAGTGCATTATTTCTGTATTTTCTGTTACCACAGGAAAGACTATAATAATAGTGTATTGTTAATTATTCAGAAATTCAGACTTATGAATATTGTTTAATTTCACTTCTGCCTAATATATCGGGTAGCTTTCAACTGCATTTTAATTGTTTAACTGCCCCTCAGACTGTGCAATACATTTTGATGCAAAGACAAATGATGTGAACAACAGGAGGGAGATTTCAAGGTGCAGATGCAGACCTAAAATCACAACAGTCTCATTAAAGAACAAATGAGAACCAGTGAACCAAAAACCAGGGCAGGGAACTAAAAAGCAGTGATTAAGAAGGCATAAAAAAAAAAGAGTTAAACAGGACTGAGAAGGAGACGAACCAACGAATCAACCACGAGGCAACGACAGATCGAGACTTGAAGGGGGGGGGGGGGGTTCACCCCAGTCAGGTGACACGACAAAAGCAGAGTGTAGAGTCGCTAAATGAGCTCTTCTGTATGATTGTGTGAGATGAAAAGAGCACATGACGGGACCACATACACACTCAAAGGAAGGGGAGGAGAATGAGACACAGGTGCGATAAGCGATACCAGAGCAGAGCAGCAGGAACAAATAGGAACTCAGGGTGGAAAAATCTCCAAAACAACGAAAAACATTAACACACCAAAACTGCAGAAACACATTGATTGGGGAAAAAAAAGGAAAACTAATGGCTCATTTGCTCACTCAAGCTCAGCTTTAATTAAGCACTGATACATTCTGTCTAAAATCTAGCAAATATGTCTCACGACAACTGTAACACTTTGGGAATTTACTAATTTATTTTTGATGCTTTGTCACTTTTTTGTGAAACATCTTGCAGTTCTTTTGTGTTTTTCTTTTTCATAGACCTTTTTATTTTAAACCTTTTTATTTCAAGACAAAAATACCAA
>JAUESE010000001.1:17957845-17971758 GCA_032274725.1 Malacoctenus triangulatus
TGTGTGTGTGTGTGTGTGTGTTGTCACTATGTGTAAATATATGTCTTTGCTTGCAGAGCACACGGAGGAGCAGATTTGTGAGACAAGCTCGAGCAGTTGCCTTCACAGCAGTGGTGAGATTGGAAGCGAGTGGTTTTTGAGCCAGTGTGACTGATGGCGTCTGTTAGCGGCGACGGCCTCCGAGAGGATTCCTTGTACTGGCGGCAGGGGGAGGCTGAGGCTTCTGGAAGCAACGCTGTCCTCAGAGAGCCCGCTGAAATGACAGGACAAGCAGGGCCAGTGTTTCCATTCACAGTCCTCTCAACCTTCTGACACTTTTCTCGCTTCCACCTCTCACTTATTATGATGCCCCTTAACACTCCTTGCCTTCCTTGTCTCCCTTCTTCTATCACCTCCTTAACATACTGTATCCGACTAGCCCAGCTTCTTCTGTCACAAACAGGCGACTGTCTTCACAGCCAAGTCCTGCCAACAAGTTTCTATTTTCTCTCCAGGTAGAGCTTGACGGATGAAAGAAACCACCTGTACCAGCTGCCAAGTAAGAGACAGTATAGCCACACTTTCTCTGCCACCTTCTGTGATCTTTCACTATCAAAGATGCTAAATTAGGTAAAGCATATTCAAACGAGGGTTTTCTCGTTTGTTTGAAAGTGGGGAAAATGTTCTCTTTATTCAACATGTCTTATTCTTGTGTAACAAATCCTATCTTATCACTTTTAATATCACTTTCTGAATCACTGGCAGGTTTTTATTTGTCAGGCACAGCTCAGTTTGCAACTGTGATGCATTTACTTCCACAGGTGAAACTTTAGCTGGCTAAGTTCAAAGGACTTGTTCCACCAAAATACTTTTTCTTGATCTGAATTTAGAAAAACATATTTTATGTTGCCATTTTATCGCTTGATTTGTGAAGAAAGTCTTCAAAGTGCTGATGCTAGATTCATTAAGCGTAGCTAAATTCTTCCAAAAATCTAGTTGGACTACAAATTATCCAGGTTTTTTTGTTGTGTTTTTCAAAAGGCTCTTAACATGTTGTCAACACTTCATTGTTACAACTGTTCAGTGTGCCACAGTCTGTTTTTTTTCTGCTTTATTCAGAACAAATAAATGATCTCGGAATCCTTTGTTGTATAAAATATATTTGGTTACAATATTTTGAGGATCAAAACCTAAACGATAATGATTAAATAAGCATAAAGCGTTGGACTTTTGGCCCCACAGAAAGCAGCGTTTGTCTTCAACCTGAAAGCTACATAACTGTTTGATCTCGACATGCTTTAAACATGAAATGCAAAGGAAATCAGTATGGGGGAAAGTCAACAGGTCCCAGAGGACGGATGGATCAATCACAGACTCATTTGTCATACGTGTTAAAAGTTCACTTGTGTAACGTCTGCATACGTGACCTCCATAGGAAGCGTGATCTGAACCCGCAGTTTCTTACAAAACAGAACCTTCCACGTTCGTTTGTTCATCCCTCTCACTGGTGCTAATTTTGCTTTCACCTGTTTTAGTCACGTCCTCTGATGCTATATAAACATAATCACACAGATTCCTGCTCTAAAAACTCAGTTTTTTAGTATTAGTGGAAAAAGAATAAGAAAGTCCAGAAAATGTGCTCGTATTCCTGAAACATCCCGGTTTATAATTACCTTCTCCAAACACATTATAGGCTAAATGAAACTGCATATCACTGATGCGATGGTGCAGTTGCAGCTTCAGTTTTACTGGCCAAGTCAGAATTTCATTCGTATACAAATACTCAGTTGCCAGTGAGTAAATATAAAAATGTATCCAAGGCTGCATGAATAACCTCAATGCAGTCACTTCAGTTTCTGAGCACATCTGTGACACTTATTTAAAAAGAGGATTTGCTGCTAAATGGCTAAGAATATAATAAGAAAAACATATCTACAGATACATTCACGGTCGACGTCTTGACAGAGATTTGAAAATTCAAACGGGATTGTGTTTTGCTATTGAAATACAGCAAGAAGATTGTGCAGTTTTTACTCAGTACAGTGGCAGACGTATTGATAACGACCTTGTTTAATATGTCTCTCTGGTTACTGTTCTCAGCGTATTCAGATTCCAGATATACATGTTAGAGAAAGTGTTACCCGTCACTGCCAACGCTCATCCACAGTCGGGGGAAATATGTAAAGTCTCTCTTCGCTGGTGGCAATACAGGAAACTCTGTCAGTTCTTCCTCAACTTTGGTGATGTCCCTCACTCGAGGTGCACGTTGCCACATGTTTACCTGTCAAAACATTTTTGAGGAATCCTGATGAAGCGGAAGAGTGGCAGTTATGGAAAACATCAAAAGTATTTCCCATTGGGAAGACAGTGCAGCTGGAGTCATAATACAACACATGGCACATCCGCGCCTGCTGAAGATTTGCTTCAGTGGAGTATCTGACATCTCCACAACTATTTCCTTAATTGATGTAGTTAAGTATGCATCCTCAGTCTCTGAATTGTAAATACCTGTCGTAATGTAGTGTAAAATTATTATTCCGCCATCAAGAAACAGCCATAATTTGCAGCTGTCAGTTCAGTGCATATTAATTTCTCAGATGTACTGTTGTTTAGGAGCTGTTAAATGGAACCTATTATCCTGTTTTGCCACTATAATTTATTCATTTTTCACAGGTAGGTTGTTGGAACTGAGAATCACTTCCTAACTTTTAGTTTCGTGTATTTAAACAGTGACGGCTCATCTTGAATGTGCCGGGACTCCTTTCCAAATATCTGCTCTGACGGTTGACTCCCTGCACACAGAGCTGTTCACAGCACATTGGGAAAAAATGCGATAAAGTCACGGCCCTAAAATACTATATGAACAGCTCAATGTCAGTTTATTGATAGTATGTTAACCTTCAAAACAGCAGCCTTTTGTTACAGAGGACAGGTCTGGGAAGGGAATGATGGAGAGGGACGCACTATTAAAAATAGGTTAAGCTTGTCTCTGCACTATTTCTAACAGGCTCAGTTTGTTCCCTCTGGGTTCGCAGTGATTTGGAGGGTGACCCTGACCCTTTGCCTCCACACAAAGACAGACACACACACACTGCACACTCACACCCGCGCACACACGTGCGTGCGCAGTTTCCTTCGCCCTGAAGATTGCTGTGCACTTCAGTGGAACTAAATCACAGTGAATGTACTTGTCGGTTCCACTGGCCCTTAACAAGACCTGTGAAGCTGCTCTTGTTGCAATGTAAAGCACAATGATTTAGTCTTGCGAAGCCATTAAAGACATTGGGAGGAAGGACAGGTGTCACCCCCTCTAATCATGTTGAAATGAATTTGATCCAGAGAAGCTCCTCACGCAGGCTCGCTGGCTGGAGACAGAGTTGAAAAAAACATGGACGTCTGATCAAGGATCATCGTCTGCTCTCTGAGGCATGAGGTGACCGATAACAAACTGAGGGATAAGGCCGTGTTAGCTTTAGCTCACTTTAGCTCACGAACCCTCTCTTACGCTTCCTCTCCCGGCTTTGCAGCCTCTCAGGCAAACATCGCGCGCCAAAGTCTGGAAAGCGGCTACGTGATATTTGTTTGACCGCTTTGACAGCCGTCTCTGCATGGCGCAGAAAAGAATTATATACTGAGCATTAATCCAAACACCGCCTCATCTGTTTTGTCAACAAGAGGGGCATTAGGATGAAGAGTTGTCCACTTTTCAGAGGAATCGGGTATGCACCATCACTGATCACATCTTGGCCGGGGAAACTCAGCCTGCCATCAGACTTCTTTCACCGCAGGCAGCATTTCAGCTTCATCAAATGTAAGAAATAAACATCCACTGCGCTCTCAGCGCTTGGATCAAACCACAGCCCATCTGCATTTTGGACGAAACATCTCTTGGATGAAACCTCTCTTACTATACAGCCAAACGTAAACATCACATTCTGAGTTGAAATTCAGGGAAACACTTTTAATATTTTCTTCGTGAAAAGTGATGCAAAACACTGAAAATGTAGTTTTCTTTGTGAAGAAATGATGTGAAACACAGTGACAGTGAGACCCACCCTTTTCTCCTTTAGGGATGCTCATTGAATAGAGGAATATATTTGCTTGACGGGAGAATTCCAGTGTTTGTTTTTTTTGTTGAGGAACAGAGCTGCAATGACTTAAGGATTCTGTACGCTCCCATTTAAATAAGTCATTAAGTTATTCATAACCAAAGGCAATTTATTTTCAGGGAGTATTGAACACTTTCTTTCACTGAAGCAGCTCACTTAAATTGTCTGCATTCAACAATACCTATAGAGTTAGACTCAAGAGTCACACCCAAAATAAAACTTCCGCTAAATGTGTGAATGTTGAATGAGCTGCGAACTTCTCTGCACAGATGTGTAAATTGTTAATCGTATGACCCTTTTTTCATTTCATTGTCGTACAGCTGTTGTCGTTGACACTTTTATCATGAGGTTTTCGTACATTTGTATCAAATTGGAGTTACACTGCTGGCAGTATGTTTTTTTTTAATCCCCTATCATATTGTAACACTCCATAAAATAATGTTTTCAATGACAATGTAAGATATTATACCTGGATGGCCACTTTTCTCTTATTTTGATATTTCAATTTCATACACGAGAGGATAAAACTTCTTTCCAGTTTAATTTCATGATCTTATGTTTCATGATTACGCAGGGGTGGTTTGGCCGTTTGGTTGGCACGACACAAGTCGTGCTTTTAGTTTCAGCGATGCGTTCTCTGTGAATGATGGAAAACATTTTCCTTTGCATTATAGGCAGTTTTATTGTAGGAATATTGCACATTGTGTTATGCACTTAAAAGCCATTTCATTCCGTTTCTGCTTCTCAGAAAATAAAAGTCAGGGTGAAAGTCATATCACAGAATTTGGGGTTTGGGACCCAAACGGGGGAGGGTGAGATTACAGAGGGAGACTTGAGGCTTTGCCAGAATAGAAGTTGTTAAAGAAGGCCATAATAAGACACCTTAGAGAGTCGAGAACAAAGATTTTTTCTTCTCAAAACAATGGTTGCAATTGTCTTTGACCAAGTGTGTTATTAATTAATTCCTTTAGCATGTGATACTGTGGACAGAGTTCAAGGCTTGTCCTCACTGTGAGTTCACAAATGCATTTTGACTCAGACTGTACGGTGGGAACTCGATAATATCTGGCGCACATGTACTCTCTTGCCTTTTGATGGACTGGCGACCGGTGGGCTCCCTATCTTTTGCTTCATCTCCCCACAATCCTTGTCTGGATGAGGAAGGTAAAGAAGATGGATAGAAAGATATTCAGTTTGACTCTCAGCTGAATGGATTAGGCTTTCATGGCTGCTGGTCAAGGTCACAGTGACCTGACAGTGATCATTTTCTCGCACGCCACTACTCTTTAAAGCTCACATCTTTTATCTTTTCTTACTGTTATTATAATATTTACCTTGAGTAGACATTATTGCTAACTGCTAATTTCACAGTTTTGTGTTTTCTTATCACTGTAACCCCCGTTTGAACGCCTTTCTGTTTTCTAATTGGTCAAAAACATTACAGTGAAGTCAATCACTTATGGACACACGCCCACTTCCACTAAGACTTGTCAGCAGAAGCCTTCAAATTGAAAAAAATGAGGAGACTCCACTTTTTTCCATGTTTTTTCCCCATCCTGTAATCACTGATGCCCCCTGATGGCCTGAGCCACCCCCTGAGCCAGGCAGCCCCCCACCCGTTACACCCCCCAGGTTAGGAACCACTGCACTACTCTATATAACTCTTTGCACTGCTGTGCTCACTCCTAGGTTATGACAGCTTTGGTGTATAGCTCCGTCCGTGTGTTTTGATCTCTCATCTCCAGTGTAGGCTTGGTTTTACTATTTACTATTCATGGACCACAACACTTTACATAAACATGTAGGATTCCCACACTGGCACTTAAAAAGCAAAAACAAACTCTGAATTATGCCCTTGATAGTCCTTTCCAGGCAACCCTTTATTTACGGCCCATATTAGCGGCGCTCCCGCACTGAGTGAGGTTAAAGTATTTGTTTCATCCCTCAACCCACAATGAACATCTGATGAGACAAAAAATTAGTACAGTAAATTAGTTACACACTAGTAAATTAGCTGTGAACTGACCTTTTCATGGGCTGGTGCACACACACCCCAGACGCAGCTGAAATACATCCTCGCTCAGACAGCAGCCTATAGCATGGATCCGTGCATGTGGAGGGCTCCCAGAATCAGGTGTAATTGGCTTCAACAGCAGTAACAGTCTGGTGACTAATGTACAGTTTATGGAATGAGAAAAAAATAGTAGGCCTATACAGAAATATCTGAAATCTCCATCATTATACAACATTGAAGTAGAGACTGTTTTTTTGTTTTTTAAATTTTGCATCCTGCATCTCTTCCAAATGCTCAGCAGAAAATGGAAATTACATCTGTGGGTTGAACAATGAGCATCAGTCATGATCAATAACAATCGATTCTTGCGATAGATAAGGAAGCGGAAGAGGCAGAGGTTGACATTTTGAATGTAAATCTTGTGTTATACAAGAGATGGTGAAAATAGAGGTATCTCCATCCTGCTCCTTCAGCCAGCAGCACAGCTGTGTCTCTCCTACACTTTAGAATACAAGAAACCAGCTCAATGATAACACATCGTCAATTTGTCTGAAGGAGAAAAAAATCTTAAACCTACATGTTAATTACCGCTTTATGTTTCCGTTCTGTCTGTGCTCTCCATCAGCAGCTGTCAGCACTTGCTTTATGCAGACTGTTTTTATCGTCCAACCTCCACAGGTTGTTGCCGAGTTCGATGCTTCACAACAGGGGGCAGAAACTGTGCTCATACAAAATGAGAGAATATTGGATTTACTGGGGAAAATCCACCAGGCCACATAAAATCCAATGTGAATTATGCATAAATGCATCTGTGGATGCACAGATAGCCCCCATAACACCCATCACCCGATGTTAATGATGTAAGCCCTGACCCACGATAACTTGTGCTGGAATTGACACAACTGCTGCATTTGTCGCCACGTGTATTTGACTCCAGTAAAGATTTGAGTTTGAAACCAGCAACATGGCAGAACAAGCTGTAGTCAGATCCCAAAGATCTGGAGGATCTTTGGTTGTGATAAGCGCTTCCAACTGTTTTAACACAGACTTGTCCAATGATTACAGGAACGAAATTATGTTGCGTCAACACATATTTGTGTTTTTCTGCCAGGGTGATCGAAATGGCAAAGGCAGAGTTACAAATCAATTAAGACTGAGTGAAATTCTACCAAGAGCGAAGGCAAAGAACGGCTCAGTAGAGTGAGAGGGAGAGACAGATGGGAAACAAACAGACTCTCCATCAGTGTTGCTCTGCAGAGTGTAACATGCTCTTTGTCTGTGTCAGTATGCGTGTCCAGCACACAGACACGGTCCCCGCATCATAATGTAATTTGCTGCCAAATCTTCGACACCCACTGATAGTCTGTTGAATTTAGATGAATCTGTGGCACGATTGCTGATAACAAATGTGTGGACTACCAGTACCCAGGTTTGGATTGGGTTCTGGGCTAACGTGTGTGTGGTGCATGCCTGCTGCTTCATGTCCTGGATTAGAGTAATCCGGGTTAGGCCTGGTTTTTGGACTGGCTGCGCTGCTGGGTTAACATGAGCCAGGACACTGAGACCTGTAAACACTCCTTCTGGGTGTCGGATCAATCTGTGCAGCCTACAAAGGCACTTGAGTCATGTCATGTCATGTCATGACTAATAAATACCCAGGATGATGTGGAAGTCAAACATGTGTGCGCTGTATTTTGAAATATGCCTGTAATGAGGGAAATGCATTCATTATAACCAGGGTTCTTATCTGCCTTTACTGGTAATGAGATCCAGCCGAGGACATCCAAGCAGCCATCGACAAAAGTGGTAAATCCTACGTGGCTGAGATAACTACAAAAATGGCAGCGACTGGCTGTGATTTATGTAAATTCAATCCAGGATGTTGCAGTCGAGTCTGCTACAGTACATTATGTGCTCGATTCACACCATGAATGTACTGCACATTTATTATTCATAGATTTTTTTTTGTCTTTGGCTTTCGTTTTTTTTGGGGGGGGGGGTTCTAGCCTTGTGTTATTTATAGGCTGCAACAGCGTTACGATTCCTCAGCCCTTGTTAAGTTCATGTTTACCCAGTTAAACCTATTTTGCCTTCTCCAGATGTCCTAGACAGTGCAATTATGACAAAGTTAAAAAAAAAAGAAATCTGTTAATAGATAATTCTAACATTTATTCCAAATGATGCTAGCTGCAAATGAGAAACCTTTTGACATTGTGACACTACTTTATTCCAGCAGGTTTGAACCACTCAAGTACCAAACCATGTATTGCAGGTTGACCTAACCTGAGTTATTATTGTTTCATGAAAGGCAGCCATTAAAGGAATGAATATAGATGCGTGTAGCTGCAATTACAACTTGCGAGTTGTAAAAAATTAACAGTATTCAGTCCATTCAAAATGTATATTGTCAGAAATCAATGCCAAAGCACTGAACTGATCGATGAAAGAGGGAAGTCGTTCAGATAAAAAATGAGACTTGTCGATCTTAGATTTGCCATTTGCAGTTGCCACGGGCAACTACAGGCCATTGTTACACAAATAATCAGAGATATTGTAAATTAATTTGCTCACAACTGGGTACTAAAACACAAGCTATTTGGTGATTGCAAAGTAAAATAACAGTCCAGCAGCAACTGTGACGTGATTGTAAACGCAAACGTTCCCCTCCTAACTTGAGGAGACATGCGGAATCACGTCCAAACAGGGCGGAGACCGACGTGCAGTTTCCAGCAAATTGTGACTTTTAGTTGTCTGACCAGCAGTAGATGCAGAAAACAAGCATCCTTGAATGGTAATTTCACCCACTGTGTTAGGGACTGCCACCTTGGGATACTTGCTGGCTGGCCTCATCAGGAGCACATTCATCTCCAAAGTCTGTTTACCTAGGCCGCCGCTGACTTCCTAGAAATTCAACTGCCTAATGTTGTGGTGAATTACCTTGTGAACCATTATGAGTACAAAATCATTCCAGTTTTATAGTTTGCCATTATCGTTTGAATACAACAATATACAATTATTTGAGTATACTGAGAAGGGGCTGAATCAAATGTAGACGAGACTCTGAGGGTAGGGAGGTGGGGGATGGGTGGTGGTGGTGGTGGGGGGGGGGGGCAAAAGCCATTTTGCTGAATTAGAAATTGAACTGTAAAGTTTTGCAGCTATTTGTCAGCTTTTGTTTTAACCTTTGCACAGATTGACTCCCAGTCATCAGACTGTGATCAAAACACTGCGAATGAGGGCAACTGAGGTGGAGTTTCTGGTGTCTCTTCTTGATGAAGGGAGACGTCCAGTGAACCACTGAGTCCTGCTCTCAGTGAGACGACATGGTCAGAGGGTTTGTGCACAACGTAACTGCTCATTCTGTGAGGGGGGAAGGCCAGAAGAAAGACTGTGTGACTGGACGGTTAAAAGCTTCTGCAAGCTGCAGCGTAAACCAGCATTTATACCGGTATCCAATCGTGTAAGTAGGTCATGCTAAGTTTTTTTATGAAGTCTGTTCATCTTTTTTTTTCTTCACAATTTTACAAGATAGTCAGAAGTTGATCTGTGATCTGATACAGTGAAATCCCTTTACTTTTTTGCAGTCTTTTCAAAATGAATGAGCTTTGCAGGACCAGGAGATAATGCTGCAGCCCACTGTGAATTTGGTTCAAATGATCATGGCTGTTACTGGGTGGTGTTGAACAGTGGCTGACTTGTCAGAGAAAAATGAGAGATAACGAGTGAACCTGGGTTTCAAAAGAGATTGAAATCTCTCTTTAGTGACTTGTGGGTTGTTTTCCCATTTTCACCTGGCGGGACGTATTTAAGCAAAGATCTTCCATTACTGGGAATCACTCAACTAATCAGTAATCACTAGACAACGTTGGAGACGTTAAACTAAACCAAATCGTGTTAAAAAATATATTTATATAAACACCCACTGTAACACAAAGTGACAGAGAAATTACAACTGAGTAACAGACAGATAAATATCTTCAAATCTCTTTTTCTCTCCTGTTTTTCGTCGCAGGCACATTGCCACAAAAGCCTCATTGTTCACGGTTGCATTCACAACATGATTTGTTTTGGGTTTTGGGGTCGAACGCGGCATTTTCTTTCCTAAATGTGGCCCAAACCGTTTTGAACAATTCTGTGAGTATTAAGGGAAGGACAGAAAGGAAATTGGAGGCAAATGGTCAGCATGTATTTTCGGAGCTCAACAAGCTTCCTTGAAACAACCTTCATGCGAAAGTTACGCTCACTCAACTTCAGTTCTGGATGGCTGGTTGCTGACTTCCATAAAAAGAAAAACACACATTTGTATATTTGATGTAGAATATCCGGTCGTGTTCGTGGCGAGCAGTATTTTTAGCTGGCATTCTCCGCTGTCAGGGGAAAGGTTGCTGCGATGGACAATGCGTTGACGGGTTCAGACAAGCCTCAAAAAATGAAAGGCTGAAGATACTTACACCTATTCGAAAGAGCTCTGGCAAACTACTGTACTGTAGATGTGCAGCACACACAGACACACACACAGTTGCTGCAGCTTGTGGTATATCTACTGCTTAATCCAAATTTAGGTGTTCTATTTGGTCTTTGCTGAGACTTGTCTATCGATGGACCCTCAGTTTATCCTTGGTCGTAAATTTTTTAAGCAAGTATCCAAGTTCTTATTAAACCGTTTTAACTGTCTCCTCAATACGACATCCTCACAACCTCTTTCCAATAATGGGTGTTCAGGGAGGTACATTACAGCTGCAGCCTGCCTATCTGTTGTGTAAGGGCTCTCGGAGGTATTGAAATGTGTGTCGGAGCCTTGTCCAGGGGCTGCTGATGAAAATGCATGAGTGTGGTTTTGCCCTTCACTTATCAAACTTAGTACATTAGACTGTGTGCTGAATCACAGGGGTGCTAACTCAAGTGTTTATCAACTTTGGATTTAGTGCACCCACAGGAACACACAGTTTGGCTTTGGTCACTCTGAAGCCACCTATTCTTGTTAAGAGAGTGCCACATCAACTTTTTATTCGGTTAGTACGGTTCCACTGCGATGCAAACCCCTTTAAACCAACACCTGAAGCTCTCTGGTTGGCCACATTAAACATGCAGCAGTGCGTCAGTGTTGTTTAAAATGCAAAGCTGTAGAAGATTAGATTTTTTTTTTCTTTTTACATTTTTTATTCATGTGAGCAGCTGTTTAAACATCTTTCCTTCCTCCTCCCCTAACACCTCTGTCGGTCTTCAAGAGGGACGACGTCGTACATCATACCATCACGATAATGGTCTCCAATTAGCTTGAGTCCATTCAGGGAATTAAATGACGAGAGGGGACAAAGATCAGGCCGTCCTTACGAGTGTGAGGCTGGCGAACTGCAGTACTAAGCACCCTGATGTCTTTGACGGGAGTTCAAAAGGCAAGGACTATGATTCAAAACTCTTTTCCATTCGACACCTAATGAGTCCTAAAATTATAGCACCCCCCTTTTATGCGAATTTGACCTTTGGAGACAAAATGTCTTTTCATTTTGTGGGTCCAATATATACCACTCAGGACGAGTTGTTCCCGTCACTTTCTCAAATGGTGCCTTCAATCTTTAAAAGTTGAGGGATCAGCTCTTTGAATTTGTTGCATGAAATATCAAGACATTGTCAGAAAAGGTTGAACATTCACAATGTAAAATTTTAGCGTTTGAAAAATTGTTTATTAAGAACTCCTTACAGGTTTTCCAATCGGGAAAGGCTTATTATTTTAAATTTATATTTGATTAATAAAGAGGTAAATTAATCTCTTGTTGCATCAGTCATTTTGAACAAACTGGGAATAGAAACAATTGAAAGTAATTTCAGACTTGATAAAACGGGTGTTTACTGTATTAATGTGTTGTGCTGGAGCTGAATAGCTTATTTAGTTCGTCTCAGAGGAAAATAACAGCAATGGCAGATGAAAACAAAGTGACGGGGAGCTTTGCAAAAATGTCAGTCGACTGGAGTTAATTTCCCCAGCCACAGATATTCAAAGAGCAGGATTACAAACACACAGATTATCTTCAACAATTCAAATTGCCACATTTAAATACAGCGGTGATAAGTGGCTAAGACTTACCCTGGGGTGCAGATACAGTAAGTGTAGGAAATAAGTGTTTAAATAGAAAGATTTCTGATCTTGGGCATAACCTATTCCTCTGTTCCTTGTGGTGACACAAATGTAAGATAACAGTAAGAAACCTGTACGATAGAAAACTAGAAGGTAAGGAAGCCCTTCTTGCTTCAATCTTTTACTTACAGCACTCTCTGAACCCTACATACTCTTTCCACAGAAATGTCATTTTTCATCATCTTGGATCACTGCTTGACCGGATCAACACCAAAATGTAGCCACTTGTTCCCTGTATTCCCCTTAACCCATCCCGCAAATTGCATGGATTACCATCAAGGACTTCCCGCATTGTCCTGGCAAAAGACGGACAGACAGAGAGACCTGCACTCTCGAAAAACACACAACTTTCTTGACAGAAATGCTAAAAAATAATATTATACCGAATGCTGAAACTAACAGATCTACAGAGAATTGAAACTTGCATGTTCTATGCTCTGCTCTGACTTGTAGTATTTTTAGAGTCTGCTTTAACTTTATTGAGACTGTTTCAGTCAAAGGAGAAACACATACGGGTTTAACATATTCATGATATAGGCTTGATGTCTCAAATATAATTTATTCTTTAAAAAATTACAGTAAAGTCCTGACGTTACACACAGCGATGCAGAAGGTGTTGGCACGTACTGTCATTGATGGTTTATTGCCCACCTTCGGCCATCAACGAAAACAGAAATAGAAGTGTCCTCTGTGGTCCGTCTGCTGTGTAACCTCTTGTGATCCCAGCCTGTGCTCGCTCTGTTTTCCCTTTTCGAATTGCCAATTTGTCGGTTGTTTTACTTTAGTTCTTCCTAGATGGTTAAGGACTTGGATTAGTTTTGTGGCATTTTGGAGATCTGTGCTTGTTTTTTTTGGAGGGGGTGGGTGGAGGTCGAGGTTGGGTGGTGGGGCGGGGTTGCTCTTTATGGTAAACTTTCAGATATTTATTTAGGGACGATGATGTGACCAGAAATCGTAAGTGATGCTGTAACGCGTTCGATAAAAGTAATTTGTCAAAGGCAGAAAGAAATGCCAGTGAATGAGGGAGGATATCTTCTCGTAACAATTTCCCCAAGTCTTCCCCGCCAACACAAAAAGGCATTACCCCGCTGTGACTGACTAAAAAAAAAATCCGATAAAATCCATTAATCCAATCAGTGTTTGCTCTAACTAGAACAGATGAAAAGGGACAAAGGGAGTTCTGAAGTCTGGGGAAACCCAACCAGGACATCACAAAATGAAGTCCTTGGCTGCTAAACAATTAATATGAGCCTACACTTTATTAAATATGCAATAAAGACTATTATGGCTGAGTGTGGAAATACCAGCCATTCTCGCAAGCATTAAAATGTCTAGCTCCATTTGAGGCTCATTTATGGAACCTCTCCCATTAAGGATACATTAATACTGCAGGCACAGTTGAAGGGCATTGGAAAGTACTCTTCTAAATATTAAAGATGGCTGTCACAGGAAAAATATGTTGTCAGCAGGCTGAAGAATTAGTGCTATGTAAATTTCATCACATCCCCTCATTTAATGACAAAGCAGAGATCAAAATGTCATGGAGGACAAAAAAGCTTCCCATATCTGATTTAAACAAAGTCAGACACAAGATGATTATTTAATGACCGCCTGCGTTCCAAGAAACCCTTGGACACACACACACACACACACACACACACACACACACACACAC
>JAUESE010000001.1:17980713-17994957 GCA_032274725.1 Malacoctenus triangulatus
CACACACACACACACACACACACACACACACACACACACACACACACACACACACACACACACACACACACTCGCCCTAACCTGCCTTTACCTGTTTGTGTCTCTTTGCTGCCCTCCCATTTATTGTCACCCTCCCTCCGCTGTGCGCCCCCCCACCCCCCACTGCTCCATGACTCCCGTTCCACTTCCCCACCTCTCCTTGTTTGGGGAAATCGATTGATGTGAGATTAGACAGTTAACCGGCTGCAGCTGGCTGTGTTTAGCCAATAACATGCGGGCTTAGCTAAGCTGTGGGGGAGGGCAGGGGCAAGAGGCCAAGACATGGAGGAAGAGCAGCGATGAGGAGTGAGGGGTGGTGAACATCTCTCTGGCTCTCTTCCAATGCATCTTTATTACTTGCACAAATACCAGTTGAATGCTGAAACGGCTCACTCTGTGCTGGAATTTACATAAAAACAACACTGTTGTGTGGTTTTCTGTCACTCAAACAGCAGTGCCTTCTGTGTATGAAAGGCTTCTTTTATGTTTAATGTCCTCCTGCTGTTTGAAAAGACTATAGACTGGGCACCTTTTGCCCGAGAAGCTCAAGAGTATTTCCATCTTCTATTCAATCTGAAGTTGTACAGATAACATAGTACTTCTGTGGGTAATTAACAGGCTCAAAAAAGAATAAAGAAAATGGAGAGAAATGAAGCACAAGCTGTCAAAGAAAACATGAGATAGTTAGCCGCTTTGTGCTCCGGTGTTGCTTTCTGTGGTTAAAATAAAAGCTTCCTGTGAGGACATACATGTACACTTCACATTTCTATTATCAGATGAAGAAAAAAAAAGTGGGAGCTTGTCATTGGTCACTGTCCCTGGGGTCGTTTTCCTGCCGGCTTATCTTCTTCACATCTCAGCACTTAGTGCTACTTCATAGGTCTCTCTCGATCCCCCCTCCTTTCCCCCCTTCATCCCGTCTTAAGTCCTCTGTTTCCCTCTAAGCATAGCCCTCCCAATTACTCTCTGTAGCTCTCTCTCTGCTTTCCTGCCAGAGCACTGCAGCTCCATTCACTGGCTCAGTATAAACAGAACTACAAGTGCACAAAGCATGTAGTTCAAGTCCCAATCAAGCCTCAGTCCTGTTTCAGTTCTTAGTCTCTGGCGTCGCAAGATCGGCGCAAGCTTACAGTGTGAACACAACTGTGTCTTCTCCTGTTTCGAACTATACCGATTCTTTTCCTGTTTACACTTAATTCCCATTAGTTTTCCATTCATGGTCTCTGATTAAAAAAAAAAAAAGCAAACAAAAAAACAAAAACAAACATTTAGTACTATGTTTGAAATGTATCTTCTTTCAAGTTCACTATGGTTTCCTCCTAGACAACATAATCTGGATATCTTTGCGCCACAGATCAGTCTCAAATTGATTAATTAGCCTTGCAAAATTGGTAGCAATGTATTAATTAAGCTTAAGTATATCAAATGCATTTTTTGCCAGTTTTAAACGGCGATTAATTGATGCTCCGACGCGCCTGCAGCAGGCTTGAAACGGGCTTGTCTGGCTCTGGTGGAGTGGCTGGCAGCACATCGCTCGCCTCTGTGGAGATGACTGCTATAGTCGCTATCACGAACAGACAGGCAGCAGTGGTGTAGGGAGATGTTACCCACTGATAGGGCTGTCCGAGCAAATGGGGGGAGAGAGGGAGGAGAGAGATAGAGAGAGTTGATGGAGAAACGGGAGGAAGAGCGCAGAGCGGGACGGATACTGTTTGACTGTACCAGCTGACCTAGCCTAATTAGCTGCGACTGGATTATGATAATCAACCTGCCTCCTGCCTTGTTTGAAAAGGATGGCATGAGTGGGACACCAGAGGGAGGAGGGTGTGGGAGGAGGGGTAAGAGGAGGAGGAGGAGGAGATACTACAAGGACAGTGAGGCTACAGTGAGGAGAAGCAGCATGAAATGTGTTCCTGTGACAGCGTGGTGGAAGGTGATGAAATGGACTTTTCTCTGTTATTTGTGGCGGAGAGATAAAAAATTCTTTCCACCATCTCTCAGTTCATGAATATCTTAAAGAAGGGAAATGTCACACCCTGTCAAGTGCTTAACACATGCAAACTCTTTGTACAAACAGACCTAGACGATGATGTCAATGAACTTGGGGGCTTGTATAAGGGACACCATTAGATAATGACGTCAGTTTTTAGTTGCCACTAAATTCGCCTCCCCTTTGCTTGTGTTTTCGTGCTCCCTGGCCCTTTCTGCTGTGTAGTTTACGTCAGTGTCTTCTTTTCCCTGCCCCCACCCAGCCTCCCAATTGACTTTAAGAAAAGCTTTCGGCCCCTCTTCATAACACGGCAGTGAAGCCAATTGCCGGCAGCAACACACCAGCATACATCAATTCGGTCTGGTTCATTCCAACAAGTCTGACATTGTAGTTTTCTTGACTACCCCAGAGTAGGCTCACAAACACCAATCCAAAAGGCCCACAGACTCCAGGGTTGCCAACCACTGGTGCTGTTCATTTAGCTCAAGTGGCCTCTCAGTTGAGAGACATTTCGTTGAAATGCAATATATGCAATTTCAGAGAGCTGCTCTCCAGTCCATTGTCTGTTTACTCCTCTGCTCAGTCTGTTTAAGACATTTGAAAAACATTGGTGAAGAATTGAGGATTCTTCCACTCTGATGCATTTTTGATTTTTCAGGCCTGTAGTACAAGACTTAAATCCCTGCTCGCTTCTTTATGTGCAATCTCAAAAGCTTAACAGACAGACACATAATATTTGAAGTCCTTGCTTCTTTACGGATCTCTTCGTTTGACCTACATGAATCTTGTATGTAGTGTGCTCCGCTTTCTCCAGCTTAAGCTGTGAGAACATGCTATATCAAGTGAGGCAGCCAGGGTTGTTGAAAATATCACAGGATAAGTAAGTATTACACATGAATATGCCTCTGTGAATAACAAGCGGCCAAAAATCCTATTTATCCCTTTTCCACACCACTGTGCGTCTTTCAGTCATTAGCATTTTCAATTATAAACAATAGCAAGAATTAACAAGTACCACGCACTGCATGATTTAAGAAATCCTCATTATGCATTGTGACACTTCCAAGCAAAACTAGGACATGCCTTTACATTTGTTTAGGAGAGAAACCATGTGAAAATTAGGTCCTTACAAGTTATTTTGTTGAATAATACGTTTATTTTGGTTTTTTTTTTCCCTTCCAGTCAAACAGAGACAAAACAAACACAATATTTAGACTTTAATCCATTTTAAATATTCACCCATCTTCCCCTTGTGGCGGTCTTATTCTTAAAACTCGAGCATTACTGTACTTTTCCAAAGAGTCTTCAGTCCTCACAATCTCAGTTGTTTCCCATTTTTGTCCTTTTATTTGAAGCAATTAATTCAAATTGTGAGTGAACGTTTGATTAAAAAAGAAAAAAAAATGCAATTCCAAGATTAATTGACTGGTCAGAAGTCAGATCAGATGCCCTTTTCACACTTGTAGCCATGGCAACCTCTATCCTGCTCACTCTGGCCTTCAATAAACCTTTATCTGACTCCTGGAAAAGGGCATTCCATTCAACATCATTCATATTTCATGGACAGATGAATGCAGACACGGTTTTCACAGGGTGGGTAGATGCATGTTATATCTCTAATTTGAATGCTTCAGAACTACATTCAGAATGTAAAGCAGTTCAGCATGTTGTGATTTCCTCACTGAGGTGTGCTGTCAGATGGAAAAACCATGCATAGGCAACATTATACAATGATGTGTAAAAATTGATTATATATGTATTGTATCATTTTTTTTTGCTCAAATGTGAGCAAACAGTTTCAGAGTTAAGAGCAAACTGTCGTTTTTTAACAAATATTTCCAGTTCATGCTGTAGAATTACGCAGACGTTGGGAAAGAAAGAGAGAGAAGAGCCGAGACACGAGACGAGTGAATCACCACCCTCCGAAAAAAAGCAAATGAACAAAGCAACACAAAAAATCTGTCTGCAGAACGACAGGCTGCCTGAAGACGCACTCCCTCTGAAACTTTTCCAGTGGGCATTGCAGCCAGAGTGGAGTTGCGATGGAGCTGCTGCACAGCCAGAAAGCGGCTCAATCAGATCCTGTGGACAAAACAGCAGACTTTACAATGTTGGTTTTTTTTATTATGGAAAAAATATAAAAGCAGATGGGATTCCTGCTGTGATGAGGTTCTCAAAAGCGATGCCCACAACATTACAAAGAATAATTCCTTGTGTATGATTAGCAAAAATTCTTTTTTACTTTTCTATTCAACAAAAACAATGTGCAGTAGAAATATGTTTTTGATTTACACAGATTTTGCAGATTAAAGATGATGTTAATCTGCTATAAGGAAACTTCTTCTCTTCTAATTTAAAACAAGCAAATGTAAAACTGATTGATTATCCAGCACTGCAAATGAACTGTAAGTTTTTCCAAGGTAAAAACAAAACTGTTATTGTTTTGCTGCGAATGAGTTAGAATAATGAACTTGGGTGAAGCATCAGTCAGGGTGCACCCTCCATTGCAGAAAGGGCGCCGGTAATGTTCGACTGCTTGCATGATGGTGGAGTAATTGTTCCGCAGGTTAATGGACAAACATCTGCTGAGAGGGGAAGCTTCATCTGAGAGCATTGTAATTAGTCCGTTTACAAACACTGCTCTAAACAGGTAGCATATGGAGGAGTCATGCTTTTCATGTGATGCCATCACATCTGTCTGTTTAAACATGATTAATTGAGGCTATCAGAACGTGTTTACACCCGTTGTTCCAATGGAGACGTGTATGTGCATCATCTCAATGAACTTCCATGGTGTCTTGACTTCATGTTTTTTTTTCTCTCTCCCTGTTTTCTCCCTTCATCTCCAATCATCAATGTAAAAACGAGGATCAACTCTTGCAGCTGCTTAAGAAATATCTGTCGTGTTGTGATATCAGATCACTAAAGAATCTATCTGAAAGTGTGTAGCATGGCCTTGGGGAGTAGATTAGAAGAAGGAGGAAGAAAAAAAAAACAAGCAGCATCTGAAAACAGTGGCCAGATGCTCATGTTTCTTCCGACCGTTTGTGTGAGCCATTGGGCAGAGAGGATTTGTCTCTCCGAGTTTCATCTTTTCCCGCTCCTCATCTCCTCAGCTTTCCCGTGGCCTGTCCCTGGCCGGGCCGATAGCCTGATTCATGGCAACATTGCCGGCTACTTTCCTGGTGGGGGGAGAAAATAAGAACCCTCAGCAATCCCAACTTCTCCAGGATGCATCACTCAAAGTCAAATAAGATTTGTGAGTGTTTGTGTGCCCGTACACATGTGCCAGATCGTGTGTTCACCCCATTCTTAGAGGATGTGGCTGTATCGCACAGCAGTGAGGCGATTTGCAGCTAAGCTAGTGGAATCCTGCGGAAAAGCCTAAAATCTTGTGGGGTGAAGGGAGGGGAAATATCACAGTCTTAGGATTTCTTCCCTCTCATTATAGAAGATTTGAAGGGATTAGTCTATTTTCTTTAATGCACCAAGTTTTAATAATTCCCATTATTATGATTGTGGTTCATAAAGGGCACTGTCCATTCTTGTGTCCTTTCCCTTGTGCCGGGAGTGTGTGGTTTTTGGCAGGGCGGGCCGTGGGGTGGGATTTCCACCTCTAAACCTCGGCCCGCCCGCCCGCCCGCACTGCGGATCGCCCCCTGATCCCCATTCAGCTCGTGGAGCCCCTCTCAAGCACTGTGGCACCATGATGTTGGGGGTGGATTGATGAATATCTCAGACTCTTACCACTTGGGCTGTAAATCTTTGACATTATCCCTTCACCCTGGTAGCCGCAGTGAATAATTATAGCACGTTTATGGACGCTGTGACGAAAAATATGTCTTATTTCTCTCCAAGCATCATCAAAGCCTCTCAGCATGGCATGATGGGACTTCTCGTCTTTGAAAATCAGTATAGGATCCCATCGAGAGGGGATTTTTATTCCTGCACCTGCAAGATGGGCTGCTGACCCTAAATACTTACAGATGCCCAGCTCTCTCTCCTGGCACCACTCTGTAATGAGAACATGACAGGGTATTAATCCAGGAGTGTGCTCAATCACATTACATTGAAAAAACACACAAAGCCATTAAACTCCGTGGAAATATTATTCAAAGCCCATTATAAAATGTAGGTGCACTGAGTATGAGGATTAGTCCAGAGTCATGGAGATTTAAAGGTAATCACTCTACAGCCATATTGTTAAAGCTTCATCCACTGTGAGGTCTGTTAAGACCTAAATGATATTATTATTTTTTTGGGCTCTGCTCTTCAGTAAGTAGATTTCGCAGTGTGCAGTATTAAACACACGTTTTTGTGCGCCGAACTGTTGAGCTGGAGAGATTTTGTCATCGTTCGTCACCGTCCGGTTGATGGGTTTGCATGCGTTGGCTTCAATGCCTCCTTTGTGTGTAATGCAACTCAGAAAGTGAGCTGGGGTGGTTTGATTAGTTTGCATGTTTAATGTTTACAGTTTCCACACAGACACAGGCATGCTTGCTGTAAACACTCCCGTAACCTACATTATCAGCCACAGTGTGTTTTTACTCTGCGGAACCAAAAGGGGGGAGGAAAAAAAAAAAAACAACCCGCCAAACTTGTTTCTCCCCCACACATTAAAGATATATCCCCTCAAAGCAGCAGCGAGAGAAACAACCCTGGGTATTTATCAGCTCCATCATTATGACAGACGTGTATCTGCTCCCAGTTGTTCGCTTTTGTTATCACATGAGCAACAACCTTGTAGATGTGGCGTCTGTGCTATAAATGAAAATTAATTAACATAGTGTGTCTGAGCCCCATGGCAATGCAGCTTACTTTTTTTTTTTTCCTCCACAGGCATTAACCTCTCACTGCAAAGCTTTGGAGAGCTCCACTTGTGATTACAGTACTTACAATCAGGATGTTATGACAACTTTTGATGTGGAGATATTTCAGGATGAATCCTTGTCGTGAGAATGCTGCTGCAGTTTCGAAAAAACTTTCGGGTGGTGCCAGAGACCCCCTCCCCTCCAAAAAACAAAAAGAAATGACTGGAAAAAAGCACTGTGCAGTAGTGTATCTGTGTGTTTGTAAGATAAACAAACTTGGGCAACGATAGCTTCTGTAAAACTCATTTGTAAAAGGCTGATTAGATGAGTTTGAAAAAAATGGATTGTCCCTGTGCTTGCTGTCTTCAATAAGAAACCCATTGATCGTGGTGAGATTTGAGTTGTGGCCTGCGAATTGACCGTTTTCCTCACCAACTTTGCAGGAAGTTAAGAGAAGGAGCAGCCGCTACGGCTGTTACTTTGTTGTTGCAGCATCTCTCGGAGTGTTGCAGAGCAGCAGCAGAATTGTTCCAGTATCTGCTCTCAGTGGGTGAAACATGTTGTCCAGCACAGCAGTAGGGAGGATACTACGGGGCAGATTATAATGATACAGAACATCGTCACTCCCTGGACCAGAGCCACTCCGCGGCCATCTGTCCTCTGTCCACGGACAGCTGGGCATTTGTGCATTTGTATATGTGTGCGTGCACGTTGGATGTAATTCTAGACATTAACCAAGCTCTTTTACATATGCTTTGATAGCCTCCTTTACTTCCCCGCTATCATTTTTCAGGCATATCCATGATCACGCTCTCTCTTTTCTGCTTACATTTACATCTTGGTTTCATGTTTGGTTTATGCCGGTCATACACTGAGCAGAATAACAGCTTATCAGCGAAGGGCTGCATGGTGAGGGTGAGGTTCTGCTCTTCTTTTTTTATGTACAGCTGCTTCAAATTATTATAAGTAAATGGCTTACTGGTATTAACTGTTTGCAGTGCTTCAAAGGCAAAAGATTAGGTGATTAGTGGTAGGGAAAAAAAAGATTATTAGTCGTTGCAGCAGCTTTACTGTCCTTGTAGTCTTCTGTTGGTATTTCCACTTTCTTAGTAGCAATCCCATCTGTATTTTTTGTCTTTTAATTCACAAGTGAGACACATTTTTTTAGGAGCAAAGTGTCGCAATTATTTTCTTTTTTCCGAGTTGTGTGATGTGACTTGAAATGTGTTGTGTCGAGCCGTGTATAGTAGAAGGCAGCTGTGTTGAAATGAGTATGTCTTAAAGGAAAAGGGCCAAAGGTGTAGTTAATTCATGAAAACGCTGCTCTGGTATTTGTGACATTTCTGATGGCAGCATCTCCAGATAGGCTCTGTTGTACCTTCTCTGACTCATGAAACAGGAATAATATAAACGTTCTTTGGTTTCATTCGTTGCTGAAGCGTCAGACTCCTCTATGATCAAGTAAAACACCAGCCTGTCAAGAGCAAACCCCGGATTCCTTTGCAATGAAAGTTATGCCAAACCAATGTCAAACATACGCTAAAGCCTTAAAGCTTTATAACATCTCAGTGAATTAAATGTCCTTTGTGAGTGAAACGAAAGTGTTTTAATGTGAGAATATAACTCACAATGCCTGAAAAAAATGCATCATGCATGCATACATCTATACATTTTTATGTTGTGGGGTTTGAGCTTTGTCCTTTATATCCTGACTCTTTACATGTTCTTGTTTGCAGTCAAATACTGAAACTTGAAAGAGGAACTTTTTCATGGATTGCCTCAACAGGAATTCCTCAGGCTGGGTACATTTTGTAGTTTTAATGGGCTGAGAGTTTTTATGCTGCACTAGAACATAACGCCGTACCTAAAAATATGACAAAACATGAAGCCTCTTCCAAATTTGACTTCATTATAGAAAGGTTGGTGGGAGACACAAGGCTTTTACTTTTTTAGCAATGATGTAGTACATATGACATTCACACCGATAGCCACTTCACACAAGTAAAGGAGTCGGCACCCCTCATCAGCTGGTAACGATACTGTAGGAGGTAAAGTGAGAGGTTGCAGAGATCTTTTTCTCTTTCCACCTTACTTTGTGCCTCAGCTCGCCATATACATTTCACTCTCAGTTCCACTGCTTGTTAATGAATTCTTGTCTCATTAAAGGTAGAAGCTCTGCAGCAGCACCTCCACTCTCTGAATACAGCAGCGGTTTTTCAGCTTATGGATTGTACCCGAGCTCTCTCACATATACTTTGATGGCCTCCTTTTACTTTCCCCACCATCTTTTCTCAGTTGAAAACAACAAGGATAAACAGTCAAACCCCTCATGTCTAATATCTCACAGGAGATTGCAAACTACCGGATTGATAAACACGTTATTGAGGATTATCTACTGAGAGACATTACAAGTTTGGCACATACGTGACAGTTAACTGCTAAGAAAGCAAATGACTTTTGCAAAAATACTGTTATATCAGCTGAAACAAATCCTACCTCCAAAGAAAGAAAGCAAGTAGTCGACTATGACTTTGTTTTGTAATAAGTAACATTATAATCCGAAATCAACAAAAGAAACTATTAACAAATCCAGTGCTTTCAGTGACAAAAGGTCAAAATTGCTCAGTTGTGATTAAATGAAAAACGCTTGAGATGTCTCTCGACGATGAGTTCTACACAACCTCCTTTTGAACCTATGAGATCCAAGTGGAGAGCCCCTCTGTCTTTGCTGTTTTCTGGGCTGATGTGAATGAATATTTGTGGTGCCCTGGGGCATTGTTTTCCCGTGTTACACTGCATCAGGAACCAGAGAGATAAATGGGCCCCGGCCTGTCCAAGGCATCAGGACTTCTTCTCTGCTCAACCATAACTAGTAATGTCCTTTCATCCACTGCCTGCAGTCCTATAGATAATGGAGTATTTGAAGAAGAAGGAAACATTAAAACAAAGAGAGAGGATGTGGATTATGCGATGACAGCGAACGAATGATCCGAGATGTCGAAATAGGGAAAAATTGACTGAGTAGTCAGAGAAAAGTGTGAAATTTCAAAGCGGTATTTAAGGTTTTGAAATCTACATAACATGGCTGCAAGGAAGGAAGGAAGGAAAAACATGGGGCGAAGCTGGGTTCTTGATCAGACGACAAGAAGAAAGAGCTCGTGGACGGATGGGTGGATGGACGGGCGGATGAAGAGGGGCGTGACAGCAGGCAGGCTCCATGGGAGATTGGCTTAAATAGCATGGTGCCTGGCTCCCCGCGGACACCAAATGCATAAGAAAAACCTGTCAAAGTAAACACATACCCTGCTAGGACATGCCTGAACCTCATCTCATTTACCTGTGCCTACATGCTTGCATTAACTGTAGTGATATGTATAAAGACTGTGTCATTAATCCATCCCCCGCAGATGTAATAAATACGTGCTAAATCTTTGTACCATCAGTAGTACTTTACAAAGTATGTACAATTTTTACATATCAACGGTGAGAATTTCTCTGTGTGAATATCACCAAACGTCTCTGTTAGACATGTCACGCTGTTAGTAGAGCTTCCAATGCTGACAGAGATTGAGAGCAAGCGCGTATGTGTGCCTTTGAGTTTGCGAGGACGGCGACTGGGAGTGTTTTTCTCCGATAACCTCAGTTTGTTACTTTTTGATCCTGCTAAATTAAGATAAGGGGCTTGGTTAATTAAACTGTCACATGGCAATACCTTGAGGAATTGCGAGGCCAACACAGCTTTAATTGGGTGGCTGCTATTGTCCCCGCGTTGCCTCCCGTCTTCACGACGCAGCCCCACAGAGGGGAAAAACACCCTCATGGCTACTGGCAAGGGATGGAGGAGCTAAGGAATGACGCGCACGAACATTTAAATGAGGAACAGCGGGGTAAAAATGGGGTGATCATATCTTAAAGGCCTTAAAAAAACAGTAAACTGCTTAACCTAAACATAATGTAGGTCATTAAATATGTTATATACCTCGCGTGAAATGCCTTCAGTTACTTTATGTTAGGGTAAACACCGAATTACACTTAACATGTGGAATTTTAATTGCTGCCTGAGTATGCATGCGTGAGAGTTGTGTAATTTTCTGTACATCGCAGTTGCCTTTGCGGTGCATTCGTTGCAAGGGGTCTCCAAAGCCCCATGGACAATGTCAGCGAGCTTAAGATGCATCTGTAATTACCAGCAGCCAATTAACAGCTGACCTCACCATCCCACCTCAAACCACAACAAAGATCTATTATGGAGATTTAGAAGGCTTGCAGTGTAAACAACTAAGTGTGATGGATCTTCCTACAGTGCTTATGCCTCTTTGCACCTCCTCTTCTGGTTTTACACACACACGCACTTCATTGAAATTCAGACTGCGGAGCGGAAGACGGGTGTGTTTGTTGCAGATGTGTAGGCTTTTCCTCCAAGAGGGTTTTCAAGAGAACGCGAGTGATCAGATCAACTTACGACTGTTACTCCCACTGGTTGGCGAAAAATTACTGGTATTTTGAGCTATTAATATCATTAATGTCGCAAGCTGAAAAAAGCATCACCAAGGTGTCCTGGAGTTTACCAATACACTATTTGCAATGTATCACAAGTATTGCCGTGTCTGAAACTGATGTCATTTTTGAAGATGGGCACGGCTGAGATTAGTGTGGGATCTTCGAAGCGTCAGGAGGTTGTTGTTGCTGGAGGAAGTTTCCTCGACGTCGTAATGCCTATTCTGTGGTGATGTTTTGAAAACAGTTGTCCATCTGTTCCTGAAGGTGATCAAAATCTGCCTTGATTAACAAGTGGGAAATCTTTGTAATGGTCCCCTGCGCTGCCTCTCATCCCCTCCCAAGTGGGGATCAAAGAGGATGAAGTTTTGAGCCTGGGGATAATCTAGTTCCCTAGATTGTGATAATGCTGCTCGGGATGATCATGCGGATGAGAGCGGGTTTGGGCGCTCTCGTGGCTTGTGCGGCTTGTGTGTCCTCGTGCTGGTGCTCAAAAGAGACGAGGCAGACAATAGCGGAGTAAGCCGACAAATTAGTACACATAGGGTGATGAAAAAAGCACGTTCTTGCTGTTGCTGTATTCAGGCAACCCCATCGCATGACAAGACATTTGGAACGACAGATAATTGCCAATACGTTTGTTGTTTGGAATCGAACTGAAAAGTAAAAAATAAATTGTTTTTCTGTACACAATGTACATGTGAAACAAAGAATACAAGCCATATTTGTACAATGTGATCTTCAGCCACGTTTTTTATTCACTTTGAATTATTTGACTTGTGGAAAAAAAAACACATATTGAAAAAACCTTTTTCAAATGAACAAAAATATCAATAGATGTAATATTATCTTTTAGAGAGAACAAGTCCAGATGCACGGCTTGGCTCCTTTAGCACAAATGACTTCTTGTTGGCCTTATTTGTCCTTTCTTTCTCTGTGAATTTGCAAGTACGCTTCAGACCAGTCGTCTCTTAACCAGAGGTCTGGGACCCCCTCGGTTGGGGGCCAGAGATCACAGAGGGGGCTGAAAGCTTTACTGCCCTGAAGTTGTCAAAATCAGTTTTGCACATTCCAGAGAAAAACAAAGCCCTCGTCACTTTCTGTTTGAACTACTGGAGTCAGATTGGTGCTTATACATATATTGTTTAAGGACTTTGAACTTCCAGTGATACAGATCTAACAAAATGCAAAATGAATCACAAAAACTAATGAAGGACCATCTGAAACGTCCGACCAGTGAATAGTTCCAATGCTAAATCACTCAGCATGACTGCAAATCTCTGTTGCGTCACAGGCTTCTCTCCACGGCTGAAATTGCTGGAATGACAAGCCCCACACAATTCAGAAGAGATTTGAAATCTGCATCAATTGTAAATATTTCTCATGCTCGGATGATTCATTTCAAATCATCTGGAGATTTGTCTAAATCCCTCGCTCAATGCGAAGTCGTCGACAATCTTTTTTCCCCCAAGGCCTTAGAGAGCTCTTTATGCCATGCCATGGTGATGACACTCACTTCGGCGGCAAAATGAGAAGCAGACCCTAGATGTCAGAGCTTTAATGAGGCAGATTCCACCTTTCGCACCCTGTAGAGTCTTTAATCATTGACAGCTAATCTACAGCAACTCTTTTCATAATGTGGGGTAGAAGGTGGTTGAATGTCAGACGGCTTTTGCTTTTTTTCTTGTGACTGATCAGTTTCAGTTCTTCTCATGTGATTAACCAAAAAGTGTAAATTCTGTGTGACATTTGTTTGAAACAGTCTTCATGAACCTGACATTGTCAAAGAGTATCAAGCGTTTGTTTGTATACGGGGGGAAAGGCGACAGACACTTTCTGTATCCTATCAACTTTATTTACCACAAAAAAACACTTTCAGTGTGAAACATGATCAAAAGTCGCATTTCTTGCAGCTGACTGTGACTTAGCTCCTGCTTGTTGTTGGTGACGCTTGCCTCTCTTTGCAACTCACAAACAGTTCGTGAAATGACAGTGAGCTTAAGCTCCGCTGAATCTCATTTTAGTCTTAAGTTCCCTGTTGTTCCGCATGGTCTCTTCCCACCCTGATCCGTGTCTGGTGTTGGTGTCCAGCTGTTCCATCAGCACGACAAGTGGTTCAGGAAACTCCCTCATTGTTCACTGACCAATCACAAACACACCAGAATGCTGTCAACGAGCATTTTCCACCCAGTGGTTTGCATTTGCCTGCACCTGTGGTTTTAGCCCTGAGGGCATAGGATGCAGGAGGGGGGTGGTGGAATGGGGAGATGCTGGGCACTGAGGTGGAAAGACAGTCAGAGTTGGGATTAGGTTGTCCTTCTGTCTGTTGAGATTAAACAAAATAGATTCATTGTGAGTTCCCCCTCCTTTTTTGTTGTGTTTTCCTCAAAATGCTTCAGAGGACAGCTGAGCCTTACCACCTGTATTTGCATTCCTCTAATTTGCATGAAGTCATCGGAGCTTGGAGGCAACTTACGGTTGTGTGCGCACATATGCAGGCATGCATGTGTCTGGGCTTGTGCTTTGTAATTTGTAAAGCAAAATAAGGAACTTGTCCAAACACTCTAATAAACGTGGATTGAAAAAAAAACCCTGCACAGCATTCATGGAAATATCGCACTCCAACCACCTGGACTGTCAGGAGACTTCTCCAAAGTTTACTAGAATGATGGAAATTAAGCTAACTGCTCTGTCTGAGTTATAAGTATTACTCTGTATAGCACTGCAGTGGAGAGCCAACCACAGTTACTGGGATAGACACTCACTCTGCAGTGCAGTGCTTTGCTAGCCTGGGTTGTGAATCTTATCAGGCAGTGTTGTAGTAGTGAATTGTGTGTGTGTGTGTGTGTGTGTGTGTGTGTGTGTGTGTGTGTGTGTGTGTGTGTGTGGGTGTGTGTGTGTGTGTGT
>JAUESE010000001.1:17995057-18014493 GCA_032274725.1 Malacoctenus triangulatus
GTGTGTGTGTGTGTGTGTGTGTGTGTGTGTGTGTGTGTGTGTGTGTGTGTGTGTGTGTGTGTGTGTGTCCAGGCCCCTCTGGAGTCCATTAATCCCAAATCTAACAGACTTACTGCAGAGGCAGCCTTTGATGTGCGCTGAATCCCTCTCTGGAATATTGGATGCTGCTTCCATAATATTCACTTCCCTCTCTCGTCAGGAATACATTGTTTTGTGGCCCCCCCACCCCCGACCCATGATGCCGTTATTGTCCAGCAGGACAGGTGGCTGCTGTGTTATGAGTTTATTTACAATTCAGGTGTGTTTTTACCAGTTCTGTGATCTGTAATTTTACATCTCTGAGCTCTTTTAATCCCATTCTTATCTTGTGTAAGCCTTCTAATCTTTGACCCTAATCTTAAACCGCCACATAGAATGAGGCAGTGCAGATTGAGGGGAGTTGTTTTTCTCACCTTCAAATTCAATGCATGCATTTGTCGGTGGGTTGCGGGGGTCCTCTAGCCTTTGGGTTTTTCTTTCTTGCGCGCTCAGTCTGAAAGGTATTTATTGCCATATATTTCTATTTATTTTTGTTTTATTGCAGTGGCCCTGACTTGAACCCAGCCTTTTTTTAAAAGGCCCACACTCATAACCCACCGGTCTCAGGAGTGAAACAGATGGAGAGGCAAAGAAAGTATAAATTAGATAGTGAGATGGAAAACACATTTCTATTTGAAATGATTATCCCCCCTGACGGGTATACTAATAGACTGTTATTGCATTTCCGTCAGTTTCTTTTAATCTAATCATACTTATAAACAGATGAGTGAGAGTGTTAGTGTACACGTATCCATACAGAGACATAAGCAACCAGTGTCTAGACGGCAAACACCCAAATGGCTGGGGCATGGAGAAACATCAATGCTAAAGCAATGTTGCTGAAACACAAGGCATGTTCCTTCGTCTTGCTCAGAGAGGAGACTGTAGTGACAGACAGACGGCGATCGGAGGAGGGGGAGGAGGTGGTGCAGCAGAAATAGAGAAGGGGTTGGCAGAGCTCACTGTGGCTAATACATCCAAAGTGTGTCAGTTAGCTCTCTAAATGTGTTAGGCCCCGGGGCTGGGAAAGCCAACACCATCGACTCAACCTACCTCTCTCCACCTTTCCACTTAGCCTCTGTTCAACACCCCGCCAATATCCTTAGGGGAGTTACACCGCTGTTCATTGGCACAATTGATCAAATGCCTACATGCTAAAGTGTGCAGTTTTGCTGTCGCACATATTAGTCTCATGAGTGCATGTGCAGGATGGTGACGTTGGAGTAGTGAGCTGGTGGGTGACATGTTGCCGTTACATGTCAGGCTCAGGAAAATCCCACTTCATCACAGTCGTCCACGACATCTCTTTATTTCATAGTTTTACAGTGTCTATGTGATTTCTTTTATGACGAAAATGCATCGTTTGACATGAACAGTATATGATACATTGTCAAGTGTTATACAGGATTCATTAAAGCTGACACTGACATTCTTTATTTGGCAAATTACATGCAAATTATGTAAGCGATTTGAACTTAACTGTTATAACACTCGAATAATCTACACACAAAAAGAGCCTGACTCTGAGGAGTCGGAGTGGAACAAAAAAAATGAGGGTATTATGAACTGACTGGTAAACAGGCTTGATTTGTCAGATTAGGCAGCTTGAAAAGATCTGACTGTTGTCACGTCATAGACGTGCTTAAATTCCCAAATTTTCTACGCCGCTGCTGACGCCGGTAGTTCAGCTGCATGCGGTGTCGTGAAGGTTTTTTGCCTTGGTGAACCTCACAGAAGAAATGAGTCCAAAGGAAAGTGAACAACGATATGCTGTTTTTCTGTTCCATCGCCCCACAATGTTTAGGTGAGCTTCAACCAACGATTTCGTGTAAGAATTCACTGCAGAAATCCTCTTTGAATTATTTAGAGTGAACATTTTCTGTAAATGCAATTTCAGTATCATTACCATATTTAGATGAAGCATTGTCATAACTCTGAATTAGCGTGAGCACAATCTCCGTTTTATTCTCTTAAGGTTATTCACCCTTTTTCTTTTACATCAGGTTGCTCATACTTCACTCCTGAATCACCAATGAGCCTTGTCCTTATTGAGACATTCCCGCTCGACACACGGAGGCAAAGATCCTGCATAGAGCATCAGGCTGTCAGATTTACTGACTGAATGTTTCTTTTACACATTTTTTTTTTCATGAATGCAATGAATATCGCCATGGCAACCCTTCATTTAAGAGACTTCATCTTCAACATACAAAAACCTCATCACTAAAAATGACCAAGGTCATCTGACACCACAGCATCCTAATTCAGCAGTGAAGGCAGCGTTCCTCTACTGTATACTGTAAGTGCAGCTGTATTACAGTGATGGTTCTGTTGAGACAGAGAATCAGAGGCACTTTCCCTAATCCTGCTAAAGCAGTACACATGGGAATGATTACTTGCACAAAGCCATGACACCCTGAGTTGTTCAAATCCCTTTGTTCAAAAGGGAGCGACAAACAGAGAGGCAGACAGAGAGAGGGAGACAATAAAAGAGAGTGATTTAATTCAGCAAATGTGACAGTATTGTGTGTCTGGTGGATCTTGTTATTGTATGGATTGTCTGAACGCAGCCTCCACAGTTCTCCTTGTTCTCCGCCATCCTTGTTGTTTTAGGCCACTTATCAGGACAGGACCAGAGCGCTTTATTTTCAGGCACTAAATCCAGTCAGTTTAGGATGCCTCAATTGTGGGCTGTTGGAAAAACCATCATTAAAGTAGCATGGTTAAAATGTAAAAATTTGGTGGAGTGAAGCACTTCAAAAGACGACCCTATGCGAATTAGCGACAAAAGGTTTCCCTTCATTCTTCCTTTAATAGGGTGTTTTAAACCTGTTTTCTCCTTGGATAGAAACAGGATTTCTGTAATGAGCTGGTGAGTCATAGATTCTCTCAGCTTAATTTTTTTAATTCCCTCCCCCCCTCCCTTTTTCTCTCCCTTCACTCTCTTTCTCACTTCATTTCTCGTACTCACTGTGTCTCTAAATGGGCCAAGGCAACTTTCTTTTGCTGTCTACTGGGAAAAGGAAGCAGATTAAGGCTATTAACAGGCAGGAGGATGCTGATCAGCCCTTCTGGTCTCTGGTCTAATGTCTGGTCCATACTGCGAGCTCTTGCCTAACCCTTCAAACCCGGTGTGTTTGTTGGTTTGGTGTGTGTGTTGAAAGAAGTGCTGCTTGATTGTTACAGCCCATTTGATTCCCACAAATATGCCCAAATACAATCTAAGAGAGTCACACAGCGACCAAAGCAGAAAAAAAAAACCTGTGTACTCTCTTCACATTGCAAACAGTAAGCAGTAGTGAATAGAAATAAAACATGGTGCAGGCATGCTGTGTCTATTTGTGTTCCTTATGAGTGAACATGCTGCGTTGCACACACAATAAAGACAAGGCACACACAGGCGCGTTATATTTAGATGCCAAACTGCCATAAACGCAGGCTAAAGGGGGAAGAAATAAACAAAAGAGACTCAAAAAAAAAAAAAAAAAAAAAAAGCAAGGCGGTCCAGAAGCATCCCCTGTCACGGTGCAATCCCCCATGTCCTAATTACACCGGCTTAGAGGAAACGGAGGATTAGCCACTGATTCGCCACGCTTCTCGCCTCATCTTCTAATAAGTCCCCTTCTTGTCTCCTTGCCACCCTTTGTGCCACCCCCCATGTCTCTCACCAGGTAAAGGTAGAGAGATACTATTGACCCGTGACTTTCCGTCGCTCTTTGTTCCCTCTGGCTGATGAGTCTGCCTCAGACAACAGCGCCTAATCCCATTTTAGAAGTAGGCTGTGCAGCAGACTTGTTTTCTTGGCTTCTCTAATCATTTAAAGTTCAGTATTTGGGCAGACTGTTGTTTACATCACTAATTAATGCAATCATGCTGTTATATGCTGAACAATATGCAGTGTTTATTCACTTCTTGTTGTTGTACTGGCCAGTTCAAGTAAAGAACTTGAGTCCATCAACTTTCTAAGTGCAGAAAATGTTCAGTTTTGAGAAGTTGTAGGCCGATGTATGGCTATTTTTTAAATAAATCAAAATATTTATCAAGTCCACATCGCTCAGCCAGAATTTAAAGTTATTCTAGTCACTTTAGATGTTTTCCCCTTTTTGGTTTCGAGGCATCCGACTATTTCCCAGTCACATAATGATTGTGACCACTCACATGCTGTCATAGTCATGAAGTTTTGGTCCTCGGCGACGGGAGAGCAGGAAGTCGTGCAACAGATGGTTTGGCCCCCACGGAGTCCTGATCCCAACATCATTACGTCAGCCAGGGATTACATAGACGAGAGCAATTGAGACTAAATCTACAAAACCGTTGCAAGTTTTCCAGGATGCTCACGACAAGTTGTCTGAGAATCCATTTGAAACATTTCCAGCTCTAAACTACTAGAGACGGCATGTTTCATTGTGTACTAACGCGTGATAAATCCGTTCCACCGTTTTTCTATTAACTTCTATTTTAAATTAACCTGAAAACAAAATAAGTTTTCCATCCATTCATCCATCCATTCCTTCGTCCATCCATTTCTTGTTTTCTGGAAACTGTTTCCCAGGTATAAATAGCTTGATGGCAGCAGAGGAGGAGGATGATGATGTGAAGGCTGTTCTTCTAAGACATCTGTATCTAATAGCCTGCCTGTGGCTGCTTTCCTGCAATTGCTCCCCCCCATTAAAACACTTAAAGAGTGAAAGAAAGAAGGGCGATCTATAGCCAGAGGAAATGTGAATTATACAGGATCCTCAGTCACAGGTTGGTAGAGAGGTTCCGGCTTTTTGATTGGCTGGAGCCGGGCTCTTCGTTGACTGACCTTGCAATATTTATTGAGTGCCTCTGACTGCTGTGAACTGGGAGAGCTCAGTGCCGTTATGCACAACAATATTTTTCCTCCTTTGTTTACTGTGTGGTTAGCTTTTTTCCCTCTTTGTTCTTCTGTCCTGAACAATGGAAGTGCCTCAGTGAAGAGCACTTAAAGCCCGGCTGAATAGGTTGCTCAAACACAGCGGTGAGAACTCTCGGTGGAACGCTGTCACACGTCACAGATGTGGTTGCAGATAAACGTCTGTGTGCCTGTTGTCAGCACTTTTTGGCCTTGGATAGGTTCCCATGGCCGTTCTTTTCTGTTGAACCTGTTTGTTGAGGTTGGTGAGGGTTTTATCTTGTCTGAGGTCTGATTGTCAAACGATACCAGAGCGAAGCTGGGATCTTTTTCTGTTCTTTTCCTTTCTTTTCACACAGTTGTCTTAATGATCCTGCTCGCAATTAAAGCTGGAAGGATTCTTTGATGATGGAGGCTGTGTCAGCGAGCTCATGGCTCAGCAGTCGATGACAAGTCTCAAACGCGGTGTGAACATGCAGAAAGTGAGGAGAAGCTATTCATATTTGAACAGAGTATGTTTAAATGGTCTTCATTAAAAAACAATCAATATGCCCTCAAGTTGTAGACACACTGACACTAGAATAGTTTAAGCACACACTGCACTTTGACACGAACAGGCGGAAACAAACACACAAAGCGTTGAGTGCACAGGAAGGCAAACAAATCCGTATTTATAAGGGCTGCATCCTGCATTTTAGAGGCCTCGTCACTGCTCTGTGTCAAAGGGAAAGTGGTGTTTGAGAACATCAGCCCGGCTGCCCAGACGCGTCACATCGCTACAACCTACAGACCCTCCCAGCCACCCACAGCACACAGCTTTGCTTGCTCATCATTGATTAGGCCGTGCGTGTTTGTTTTAGTGTGAATATGAGCTTATGTTCGCTTTTCCCCCTCGTGGGTTTTTTAGCCCTCTCTCTCCTATGCATAAATACACTCTCCTCGGGGTGTTCTTTGAACAACTTAGCCAGGCATTAGCTGACAGAGGGGTCTACAGTTGGTGAGGGAACGCCTGAAGAGAGGACGTGTTTGATCCTAAGATACGTGTCCTTGATTCAGTTTTTGCATTGCCAGCCACTGGTACTCCCCACTGCTCCTGCCAAACATTTCCTGCTATGCCTCGGTATTCTCCCGCCTCCCACTGAGATAAAATCTATTACACTGGAGAGAAGTATCCTTCTCATTGTGTAAAGCCACCCACTGCACACAAAAAAAACCCCGCACCTTCTCCGTCAACACACAACTACACACCACAGTAGAGCGTTGAAATAATATGTTAATAACTAACGATTTATCAACGGAGGTTTATGTTGTACGGACTCTGTTTTTTGATGCGACACATGCAAAAGAGGCATAAAAACAAAGTCGAAAATTGTATTTAAACCAACAATTAGCAATCTGAATTCCACAGTGAGCGCAAAGTATTGTTGTTTTATAGGCTTCTCGCCGAGCAGTAAACCAACATAATATGCAAGTCCCACAGCAAACTGTGATGAATACACCATAACAGCAGGTTTATAGAAATACTATTGTACTGCAACCTCTTGAAGGGATGTTGGCAAAACAGACTGGCTAACTGCAGCGAAGTGCTTTAGAATCATAACAATGTCAGACGCAGTAATTCACTTGAGTAACGTCCTTATTTTCACCACAACATTGATGTGTGAGGAGAAGGAAAAATATACACAAGTCTTTTATCTGCAGTTATGCAAAGTACAACAGTGGGATTCCTTTCGGTCTGCGTTTTGGTTAAAACAAAGTTTCACCACTGAGGAAAAACAAAACAAAAGGAACCTTTTTTTGTGGAGCACTTTCTTTTCTACCTTTGTTGAATTAACACACATTTTAAAAAAGTGCCAACCCCATATGTAAACCTTTTGTGAAGCCTTTTGGTCTGTCCTGTCACTTTGTTTTTTTTTAAAAACAAAATGTGAACCTGTGCTCTGCACACTGAGACTCCAAAAGTTTGAAATTCACTGTTTAACTGACGAGTTGGTGAGAATATGACCTGAGAAGTCCTAAGATATTTACTAAACATTAAGCTCGGTCACAGTGGAGACTCTCTCATCTGTGCAGTTCAAATATTTGGTTTCCCTGATTGGCTGAGAACACGGGGAGGGGGAGTTGCATGGATCAGCTGGGCTAGATCGCAGTAGGCGAGGAGATTAAAAACATAATGACACACACATGCACACATGAACACACACTGCGAGCTCCCTCAGGTGAACAGGTGCAGTCATGGTCTGTCACAGATGCTCTGTGCGATTCGTCAGCTGCCATTCCTCCTGTCCACCTTGGGTGTGTTGGGGGACATTCGCCCCGATGCAACCCCAACTCACAAATTCACACGCACGCTTTATCTGGGATCGTTCTCCAAGCTGGGAAATACATTGAGCTTTCTAATGACCATCCCGTTGTGCATTATAATAAGACAATTTACCATTAACGTTTGGGATTACGTTCAAACTTTGGGAACACTTCAGTTCGAGTTTGTCTGCCGCTTTTCCAGCCAGAGCCTGCAAGTACAGGCCCCCCTGGGTTCATCCCTCCCTCTCCGGGAAGCACAGTGTGTGACAGAGGGACATTAATCACAGCGCTGGGTAATAAAGCGAGGAGGGATGGGCATGTTGGGCCAGGGGGGCAGGCGTCTGGAGGGAGAAAAGGCTGTTTAGGGAAATCACACCATGCTTTATGACACATGCTGATATACAAGCGCACTTTTACACACACAGGTTTAGGTGCACATCCCTCACTCACCAGACTGATACCTTCCACTTTGAAAAGTAAGAAACGTTACATCAAGAAGGAGGAGGAGGAGGAGGGGGGGGAGAAGGGGGGGGGTGGATTACTGAGAGAAAAAATGTAACCAGTAGCGTTTTTTATTTTGGTGGCCTCCTGCTCACTAATGTGTGTCGTCACGTGTCCTGGCTCTCGGTAATGAACTGTTAGTTTAGTAAAAGACTGTTTCAAGATGAAAGAAAGTGGCTTTTATATCACTTGGAAAGGGTTGAGAGGATTTTATGGCTGCCTCGAAGAAACACCTTCACAGTTGCTGTTATGCTGAGAAAGCTGCCGTGAGTTTTGGTGACACTGATAACAGAAATATGTGGGCTGGTGATAATATGTGGCTGTTTCTTATGATTAATTTCTAAACGGCAGAATAATGAAAGATTTTACCGCGATTGAGTCGTTCACTTCTTTCAAACTGTTTTTTCCTCATCATTTATATCCGACCCCATTGGTTTATTCTTCTTTCTTTTTTTTACGCGCATTGACATTTTATATTGAATGTTCAGTTGTTAAACACATCAAGTGCAGTGTTGATGGTGGATTTAGTGTGTGTGGGTGTATATATAAGCACCTCCACCCCCAGATTCTTTATGCATTTCTGTCGTAACTGCTCTTGCATCCCTCTTTTCAGCTTTGCCCTGACCTCAGAAAATACAATTTAAAAAAAAAAATTAGGCCGCATTGGTATCTTCTTGTTCTGCGAAATCTGCCATAACGACACAGCACCTCCTCAGCGCTCCAGATCCTTGAGATGGAGACATTCAACTGAATGAATGAACGAACGACAACATTGTTCCTCGAACATTTGAGCAAAGGAAAACATCTGCTGTCTCGGAGACACAAATGTTGTCTCCTTTTAACACAACGATTGTAAATTTCCCCAGTTAAGTTTTACCATTTTTTAGTCAAATTCAAGCAGGGTATTACAATCATACATGCACATCCACTGTGATGTATTGAATCACTCACACGTATGGACATGTTTTTGCAATCACGCTGCAAATGAGATAGGACTCTTCACTGCTTCCTCTTTGCTATTCCCTATTGTCAACACACCGAGCAGTCTCTCTGCTTTAGATACTCGGCTCGACTTTTAATTGAAATGCGTGGTTGATAATTTTCAAATTATTCATAATTTATTCTGCAAGATCTGCCATTATAAAGTCAGTTTAAAAGGATACATCGGCGGACCAACATTTACATTTTTGCGTTTGCACTTCATTGGTGCAGAAAGTAATTAACAAAGCTTTCATTTATTTATCTTTTCACTTTCGCTGGCCTATCTCACTCCGAGTGTTTCAAGGCAGAGCGGTATCTTCGATGTTTACGAACAACACATTGAGCCGGGATCATTGACTTGTTTTCCTTCTCTTTGCTGTGCGGCAGGATTAGGGGTCTTGGTGTTGAATTGATGAACGGGTTCTCTGACACGCTGTGTCTTTTTGCGATTGCTCAGAGATTTCTCAGAGAAGTCTTGCTACTTTTATTTCTGTTTCATGTGCTTCTAGCGCTAAAGATAACTGGCAACCACAGAACTGCGCTATCTAAGTCATTGTTACCCCGTCTTGAAATTTCTGCCCTAAAGCTAGGTAATTAACCCTGCCAAAGGTAGTGAGATAACTCCGGCTGATCGCTGGTAACAAATCATCCACAAGCACAAAAGAGTTTGTGGAGTTAATTAAACCTTTTTGTTGGCAATAGAGGTGTAATAAATATTTGATTTCGATCAGTGATTTAGGTCAAGTGTCTACAATTGGGTTCCACAGATACAAACATCAATTGTCTGACTCTTGATTGGGTCTTCACTCCTGTTTTAGCGACATTTTGCCCAAAATTTCCTTCAAATGTCCTCTTCAAGCTAGCTAAACAAGATACAAATATTGTGTCCCCATTAATGTTCTGTTTTATTTCGTTTATTTAGTCACTGAGGTTTCAAAATCTGCTGTCCTTCGAAAATCAAGCACATACTTTTTTTTTAACCCTATAATATCAGTGGCGAGTACTTCACACTTGAGAAGTTAGAACACTGAAAGATAAAACTTCTCGTTGTGTGATGTAAACAACAATTTTCATCTTCAGGTTCGAGCGACCAAACTCCAAGAAATGGAAAAAATTCACACAAAAAGTTGTTGTGTAAGTCACAGACTGTTACCTTGCGCGAGGATATTAGACAGTAAAAGCAGCAGTAATGATAATGGTGATGGATAAAAAGAGCTAATTTGGCTACAGCAGCTTTTTAAATGGTAATTTGTGTGTTTCATCGTCGCGCTGTATCAGATCATTGGCTGAGAGGTGAATCAAACTGTGACAAATGATTGCATGTTGCAGTCTACCTATCAGAGTAATTTATCTTGGACCATACACTGTGCTGAGAGAGCAACTGCGGAGGGGAGGCTGAGCATGCCACTGTTTGCCAAATCATCACAGGCAAATGTGTCCTTGGTGGAGGCATCTAATGCCCATCCCAGAGAGCAGGTGGAGTCATGGTGAAGACAACAGAGAGAGAGAGAGAGAGGGAGGGAGGGGCAGAGAAAGGAAGGGAGGGAGGGAGAGAAGGAGATGAATGTCACCCCTGCTCTCATATGTCATATTGTTAGCCATAGATATGAGGGGAACGCCTCAAGGTTGAACGTGCAGCTGAGACATGAATAATCTATCAGAGGTTTCCTCCAACTAAATAGAGGGAAATATGTCTGCATGGATTATTTATGCTTTAATATGCACATGGCGAATGGACAATCACCTCTGAGAGCATGAAGACATTGTCGAGGCCGAGTTAATTGTTTGTGTCTGGAATTCATGTGAGGTGGGTGTGTGAAAAGGAGTGGTTGTCAAACGGTAAGCATGATTACATGTGCGATGTGTATTTTGTGGCTCCATGATGGATTGCGGAAGCAGTATGCTCCGGTTGCACGCCGTTTTCAGGCCCGTGTTGTGTATGCACAAGCTTTTGACCAAACCATCAATCTCCCTGGCTTTGATGTGTTATTCATACCTTCTTACACCAATCTCAAGTCACTTCTGCGCAAACACACGCGGACACACACACATGACCCCCACTTTGAGCAGATGCATTCATTTATGCCCACACCATTCAAATGTAGTCCACTTTAAACTGGGCTGGCCTCTCCAGCTCACCCTATTTCCTCTTCAGATGACTGCCTCGACATGGGAAATGTCAGGCTCTCTTCGCTGGCACTGTTTGGCTTCTTCAAACATTTGTGAAGTGTTAAGCTCATCTCTACAGCTTAGGAGGGCAGTCTCTCAGGAATCTAGGCTGCTGACCCGCAACACGGCAAAGACAACCTAGCCAAGTGCACTCAAGCACATCCACTCTGCCCGCTCATTCGCATCATCCAAAGATTGTATTAGTCCCAAGTTTGTGGTCTTTAAAGCAGCACTCTCACCAGGCTGCAAAGGTTCATGCATTGCATAATGGAGCTGATGGGGTAGCTTTACAGCTCCGAACAGTAATGCTGATGTCTTCTCACTTCGAGCTGAGAATAATGGAGAAAGGGCCGTATGGCTTTGAGTTGCTTCTTTAATTACGACTCTTAAAATCAAACCGAGAACACAGTTTAAATCCCCTGATTTTAAACATTACTCTAAATTCCACCTACTGATTCTGGAATCAGAGTTCAAACCACAAGGCTTGTTACAGGATGATAAATTACACAGTCTTAAAATGTGCTTTGGTCCCACACTCGGCATACAAGCATGAAGATGCATCGCAAGTAATTAAGGTCTAAGCCATTAACATTCAGCAGGAGGGGTGACAGAGGTGAAAACAAGCCGTAATGAGGAAGAAGTATGAAAATGCCTGCTTTCGACCAAATGTGGCTGTCTGTCACTTTTACCGCACTGAACAAACAGAGATGAAACTCTGTGACTAGAGCTGCTTCATCCCTCTCAACAAAGAGAGCTGCCGCGGCGTCACAGTGCTACATGGAATTAGAAACACTGTGTTTGTAGCATTTGGTTCCACAAACAGGCAGAGAGGCATCGCATATCTCGATCCAGTATGCAAATCAGCCGGCGCTACAGTTTGGGAGTGGGTGCGGGAAACCTTTGAATTTCACTGCGGAGCATTGTTAGATGGCCCTGCACGCAACAGCGCTGCCACGTTTGGTTCAAAATCAAGCTCAGGTTTCTTAGAACAAAAGAAAAAAAATCAAATATTAAACTTTTTATCTGTTTTCAGTCTGTTAGTGTAATCGTCTTCTTACAGTATTTTTGATATCTGCCACGCGGATGTGAATAAGTAACTGGTGATGATAATTTCGGTCTGTTTGGATTGCATCTTTGTGTGTGTCCCCCTCCTAATTTCATTGCTCCCAGCCAATGGAAAAATTCCATTTGTGGAACAACAGATGCTCCGATTTTTTTTCCAACTTTTCACTTCATGCCCAAGAGGAGGAAAAAAAATAATGCTTCACTTTTTTTCCTTTTTTTTCTTTTTTTTTTATTATTGCAATATTTTATTCTTTTTTTTTTAACCAAGATCTGGATCCATTTGACACAGGCATGAACACTCCCATAATCAGCCAGAGTGTGCATCCTTCTGAATAGAGATGAAAGAAGGGAACACACACTTGCTCTTACACACACACATGCGAACACACACGGCAGCAACAAGGAGCACACAAATAAACAGGCACAAACACACAGGGAAGAAGCACAAGCCATTTGGCAGAGCCTCTCTGTCTAGGGAGGGCTTCAAAGCCCACTGACATGAATTTATGATAACGGCACTATGCCTTTGCCAAACCTCAACTGTTGTTGTTTTTCCTCGCGCTCCCTCCCCATCCTTTCTGTGTGCTCTGCCATTCCCTTGATCAGAGCTTTGGAAAATGCTAGCAGGTGTCCCCCAGTCCCCTTGGAAAGCCATGTGCATGCATATGTGTATGTGTGCACAGTGTGCATGTATTTATATATGTCTTTAGAATAGGACATCCTTAACATTCATTTTTTATAGCATTTTAAATGGATTAGCTCTTCTTTATCAAACTTGAGGCTCCAGCTCCTCTTGCTGTTCAGCTCAGTTTCACAATAGTGCTCTGATTTTATTATCCTCTCACTGTGTGGTTTCTCCTCCATTCTATGCACTCTCACTGACATAAATGTCTCTTCTCCCTCCATCCCCTTTTCCTTTCTTTCTGCCTGCAGATGAGGATTGTGTGAATTGTACGGAGGAATGCAGAGTACTGGGTCATTCTGACCGCTGTTGGATGCCCCAGTTCCCTGCTGGAGGAAACCAGGCGGAGGGCGTCGACTACCGCAACAACATGTTCGTGCCGGCGGGGATGGAGACTGTGCCCGAGACGGAGACCTACGAGACCGTCAACCCTAATGGCAAGAAAACGTTCTGTACTTTCGGTAAAGAGCGGCGTGATCACACCATCCTGGTCGCCAACGTCAAGCCCTACTTGAAGGCGAAGCGGGCGCTCAGCCCACTGCTCCAAGAAGTACCCTCAGCGTCCGGCAGTCCCACCAAGGGCTGCTCCACCATGTCCCCCTGCTCCTCGGTCAAAAGCCCAGCCGACGGAGCCGAAGGGAAACCCCCACCTGCGACCTGCTCCGGCCACTACGGGCCGCCCGACGGTCAATACCTGTCACCAACCAAACAAAGCAGAGACCAGGGGGTCTACCCGTCCTTGCCTCCGTCAGACCCCGTCGCCAAGGTGCTCGCCGAGGCTCGCTCCAGGATCAGCCAAGAGGCGGCGGGTGAAATGGAGTGTGTCCTGGAGCAGGGGGAGCCGGACGCGAGCCGTGACGGAATGGACGCTGACCAGGTGGTGAGAGACATCGACAAACTATTGCAGGACTGCAGAGGAAGTGAGGCCACCGGCACGCTCAGGAAGTGACACAAAGTACTGAAACAAAAGAAGGAAAAAAAAAGATCGAGGAGGGAACTGAGAGAGGAGGAGTAGGATGCTATTCCAAAAACTCTCATGCCAAAACTGTCACCAAAACACATTGAAAGGGGTTAAACAGCTCTTATGATAGGAGCTCTTTTCACTGTATTTGTTGTAGAAAACGGATCAACGGACATTTGCCATGTGAGTCTTTTGGCAGCAGTTTTGTTGCCAATCAAGAAAAGAAGAACTCAGTTAAAAATGTCTGAATTCTGCTGAATTTATAAACTCTTTTTGTTTTGGATTCTTAAGCAAATTGCGGAGGTTTATGCCTCTGGCTTCTCGCAAGCTATTATCTAAGTGCCCACCAGCTCATAAGTGTGTCGTTCATGGTCTCTTGTGAAATCCTACATATCTAAGTGTGTGTAGGTGGATTTCTGTTATGTGTGATGGACATTAAAATTGAATGAAAAAGGACTTTTAATGGTCAGACATGACAATCGATGCGGAAACTTCTTTTTTCGGGACAATGAGAGACCGAAATACACAAAACAACCTTATCTTTTTGACTTTAATATAGGTGTTCAACGTGTGATGGATCCTGTATATGAACCTGAAGAGATTGTGTAATCAGGGGGCGGGGGAGGGGGGGGCGTGTTCACGGAGGTTTGTTCCTGGGTTAAGAGCTGCCTGAACGCTCTGCTGAAGGAGAATTATTAACAGTGTAACCATGTTCCACCTGCCATTTGTAGCTACATGTGTAAGCTGTGTCTGTCTCACACCTCTATTTAAATGTTCATGTTGCTGATTGGTGCAACTGCACGCACCCAATTTACACAGGTGCACCACACTTTGGGCATACAAATGCTGACACACTTTCACATGCACTGATGCCCCACAACACACACACACACAAACACACACACACAAACAACACGCAAATACGCAAGAATGCTTAAACACAACTCCATCTGTGGAATTGTCTTATTCATGTACATCATCAGCTTTCAGTCCCTTGTGTACAGTGAATTATCATGTGTGTGACTCTGCCTCAAGGCAATCACAAGTTGTATAAAAAGGGACAATTTTCCTCAACTGTGAAAAGATATCTATATGATTATATAGATGACTGTATGTATGAATCCATGTATAGTGTCCAAATATTAACAAAATATTTATACATTTTATAGAAAAGAAAAAAAAAAAGAAGAAATGAGGAATCTCAACAAAAAGTGTCCTGGATTGCGGTAAAAGCGGCGTGAAGAACTGCAGAAGGACACTGCCATTGTTTCGAAGACAACTATCCAAAAATATGACTAAACAAGAAAATGTCCCTTCACATTATCACTATACATAATATCATTATATGTGTAAATGTATCCAATTTAGATGTGTTTACATCAAAAAATTGACATATTTTTTATTGATTTTACTGCAATTTCTGTGCATTTGAGCCAAATTGTTATGTGTACAAAAGCTATATTGTGTATTTTATTAAATTAATATATAGTTGTGTTGCAATATACATGGGCTTATATTGTATTTGGCAAAAGTTGCCTTAGTAGCTGTCGAACTCTGTGAGTTTGCTTTAGTTTGGGTTTCTGTTGGTGTTTCTTTTTCTTTCTTTTTCATCTCTATTCTGCATCTTTGCAGGCTGGCTTCAGTGCTTTTGAGATGTCGCCTCTTTTTACCCTGAGATCCAGCTGGATCAAATACAATAACTGTTGAAAGCTTAATGAGCCAGCTGATCTAGAATACAAAAAGTTAACCAACAACAAAAAGCAACAACCACAAGAAAACAGTTTGAATATTTTTACTGAGCAGATTTTTACAGGGCAGCTATTTTTTCTTTAACAATAACTAGTATGCGTATTTTGTGTTCTCTACGTTTTTACTTTCTTTCCAAAAAAGAAACCTGCCATATGGAAAGTGGAGTGGTTTCCCTGGTGATCATAAAACTGCCTTACTGTCTCTGCAGAGAGCTTGTTGTATCTGTGGAGCTTGTGACTGCTTATAAAGCCCTGGTCCACCAGAATGTGCATTTTCTATAAAGGACCAAAAGAGGTTCTTTTTTCAGCAGTCTGTGTCCTTTATGTATGTACTCCTTCTCAATACATGTTAGAACTCTCATACTTTGCAGAGAAACTTGACATCTGAAATTCTATCTGAGGTTGCTTTGGATTTGATGTCTTAGCTGTTTAGGGACGTGGTTTATATAACCAGGTGTCTTCACATTCAGGCTTTCTTAAAAAAAAAAGAGTAATACAGACATTTATTTTTGAAAATTTTGGCACATTTCGGCCACTCTGAACTAATAGTGGGAGGTGCTTTTTCTAATATCCTCTGACAGTAAAATACGCAGAGCAGTAGGCTACTAGACTTGTTTTGGAAAATGTGACCACAATCACCAAATGCATGTATGATGCAGCCATGAGAGGGAACAGCGACTCGCATCCACGTCGGCCGATGGTGTGATTAGGACAGAGAAGTGCATCTGAGCTGAAGCGGACTCTCAACAGCAGATAAAACACTGTACACGTTTTACATCTTAAGTGTTTTCCGATCGTCGCGTTTCTTTCGCTTCTTTCCCCCCCCTAATTGAAGCATGTTTGGGCATCTCACAGTCATTCTTGCCTTTTCAGCTGCATCTTTTTTTTGCCATCTTTTTGTCTTTTTCTTTCTTTTGCTTGTTTTTTTCTCCTCTGTGGAGCAAAGGAACTGTTGCCTTTTCTCCTCCGTTTGATATTTGGTTTCAGCTTACCCTTGCTCTTTTCCTGAGAGATGGCTGCGGCTGTTTATAGACGGGGCTTGCAGGATTTGGCAGAGAGAGCAAAATCTTGATGCTTTTTTTTTTTCCTCCTCCTTTTTAAATGAGAGCTTTTTTATCGATCAAATATCTGGATAAATCAAAATAACTTGACATCCACATCATGCAAACTGTGCAAACGGTTAAAATATGTTGTTGGAAGTACACACCACAACTGTGATGCAGGGAAGAAAACGAAAAAACATACACAAAGAACACTGAGGCACTTCAGCAACACACTGCCTTTCATTTGCATGGCCCCGTAAAGGTAAAGTAAAGGCTGGAATAGGAAGCAAAGCTATCCAGATAAATGTGACACTTCCACACTTGTCTTCATGGTTTATTTTCTTCTTATCTCATTGTGCTCAGTCTTCATGCTAGAATAAGCATTCTCCACACTGTGTGCGTGTGTGCACGCGCATGTGCCTGATTCTCTTTCATGCTCTCATTGTTTGACGAAACAACTCCTTTCTTCTTTAATTTATGTTTCCTCCGTTCTATAGATTTGATTCAAACCCACTTTGAGCCTCTGCTGCTGTGATCTCTCTTTCGTTTTGGCATTTATTAAAACAAAGTGCAGAGGTTACGCCAGGATTTAGTTTTTTGTTATCCTTACCCCCCCCCCCCCCCTCCTTCGTTCCAAACTCAAAGACGTTCTGGCTTGCGAGCAGTCTAAATCACGGTTGAGGCATGCTTAAAGTGCTGTCCCCTCAAATGGTGTCCCCCTGGGCCCGGCCACATTCTCTCCAGTCACTTAGTTTAAGGAAACAAGCTGGTCCAGTGGATACGTGCAGAAGGTATTCTTTAAAGCCATGGCCCCTCTCTCAGGCTTTTTTGCTGTTCTACAGAGCAGAGGACGCTGTTGAGGTCAACGCATAGTTGGAACCGAGTTTAATGTAGGGCCTCTCGTTGTCTAATTACACACTGTTGGCATCATACACTGTTGGAAGTGCATTACTCAAACCTAGAGTGGGTTATTTTTGCTCACTTGAGACTGTTGGTTTTCACCAAGTGATTAGGACTGAGCCTTGCTGAATGTGGCTAACTGCCTCCGGTCTCTGACTCACGCTGATGCAGGTGCACACAGACTGAGGCAGCCACTGCTTCACACACATAGAGAACATGCCTTTTTTGGTTAGTTAAAGCAAGCACCCGATGTTTGTCAGTGTTGTCCCCTCACCCCCAGGCCCACACTGATAGCATAGGGCTCCACGCTACAATGGGCAGCTGGTGAAAAGACCAGAGACATTCATTTGTATGGATTATTTCAACTGCTATTGTCTAAAGGCTGTGTTCATTGTGATCTATCTGAAAAAAAAAAAGACGAAAAGATCAAATAAAAAAGCAATTACTAATAATGTTTGCTCTTGTTCTTGTATGAGTTGGTTGAGGAATGGTTAGGCATGGCTTTGATTTAATTTCTCTTCTCCCCGGAGATAACCTCACACACCAGATAGTTTTGTTCTCTCAAGCATCGACACGGCCAATTTTTCCTTGTCAAACAGGATTGCATTGTTTACTTTCCGAGGGCCGGCTTACGTTCAAAAAATGATAAGGACGACTGCGGAACATTTGGAAACGCTTTCTTTTTGTGTTAAACGCACATATGCAAGCACCTCCTATCAAGTATCACACCGAAGCACAGTCACTGTCAGGCTCGAGGCGAAGGCTTCTCCATTCATCACATTAGTTCACATCTCTCGCCACACAAAAGGGGAGTTCTGCAGATTTCTCTCTTCTAATTGCTTTGAGGCAAATAAATTGGTGCTCAAAATTATGTGTAATAATGCTGCTCAGATAAGATGTTGCATTCCACCCCTCAGCCAGATTTGCATGCAGAGGACAATATGAAGTCTCGACAACACTGGCCTGTGCAAAGTGAGATATACTATAAACTTCCAATTTGTCATTCAAACCAGGTTTACTTAGTCCTTAGTTTATGGCTATTAGGTGACAGATGCTCTGAGTGGCTCACTCTGACAGGTGCGACCTTCCTTGTTGTGTTTAGTTTCCCAAGAAGGATAGCAGACAAAGTTTTCAGGGCCATTTTGTGCTTCGAGTGTTCGTGCTTTGAAATGGCTTTTTAATGTGTGTTTTTCAGTGTTTCCCAATACAAAATGATAGATTATTGAAGCTAATGATACACCATTATATTTATCTGAGCAACGTATTCCATCATCACAGTTTAATTGCAGAAGTATATACAGTATGGCTGCTTCCCTTTGTCACTCCACACATCAGTCTGCATCCAGCTGTCTAAAAATTGGAGTCATCAATTTCCCAGAGTGCATCTCTTTCATACACGTTTATAGGGGTAACACAACTGACAGAATGATCCACTAAACTTGCACCCATGTATTCTTTATGCTGTGTGTATCATTAGGAAGTTCCACCAATGCAGAGAAACTTTGTGCTTCGTTTCAGATGGATCGATCTTGTTTGTGGTAGTTTAACAGGAAACCAGAGTTTGTACTTGTCCCCAGAACCGTCCTAATGTAATCAAATGAACTGAAAGAGTAGTACTACTACTGCTCTAAGCAGACAAAAAAGATCATTAAAAAAAAACTAATTCACATAATTCAAAATAAATTATTCATCGTGCTATTTATTATTTCAAGGGGACACGATCAAATTATTTTTCATTTTGACCAGAGAGAATGTTTTAGCCCGCACTGGATTTATAGACCATTGGTATTCAGCATGGCTTCTTTTCTGTTTGTATCTAACTAGTTGCCTCAAGGCAGATATTAATTAAAAAGACAGACGAGGCACAGTTACTTAAAAACACCATTTCTAGGACTGCAGTGGCGCACATGTGAGGCTATCTCAGTCGGCCGAGTGGAAGAACTTTGCTTTAAATCAGCATCGTACCTCCAAGCGAGCAACTTTTTTCTATACACGTCAGTCACCTTCAATCATTAGTGCTCAGTACTGTGCAGATCACATAACTTTATGTTTGGAAGTTTGAAAAACCAGTAAAATATGGCTGGAGGCAGCCACAGCAGCAGCAAGTGAATAATGCCATACCTGCACT
>JAUESE010000001.1:18015317-18034156 GCA_032274725.1 Malacoctenus triangulatus
GTGTGTGTGTGTGTGTGTGTGTGTGTGTGTGTGTGTGTGTGTGTGTGTGTGTGTGTGTGTGTGTGTGTGTTTGAGTGGTTCTATGAAAAGAGATGACACTGAAAACGTGAATGCACGTGTCCCAATACAACACTGTGTTCTCAAAATTATGCTCCAACACAAATAAGTGGCTTTTCCATCCACATTCACCAACTGCATCAGAGTCAGTCAGAGGCAGGTGAGGTAAATGGAACATGGGCGAAGCACATTTCTCTCACTACAAACATGCCTGATGCAAAATCCTACCCACAGTTACATTTAGTAAATCAAAGCACTTCAGGTGTATGTGTCGCTTTGTGTTTTTTTTGTTAATCTTAGATCAAGGCAATTATCATTTTGTGATATGCTTCTTATTTTCAAGGGTAAAGGTGAAAAAAATGGCTGAAAATGTGAAATTATGTTCACACCACCAAACGGGACATACCAATAAACTAATAACTATAGCACAAATCTAGACTGACAGGACACAAACAAACAAGAGTCGATTGGGAACACGAGCAGCACCACTTGTATCATATCTACTGGTGCAGTAAAAACCCAAGTCATAGCACACCTGTCACCAAAGTCCAGAGATAATACTTCTTTTTCCCAACATTAATCGCAAAGAGTATGTTACATGAAACTTACAACTTGGTTTAACAAAAGCTCTGTTCACTTTGAAGGTAATGAGTCTTTAGTTTATGTGTTGCTATTGCATCTCGCCTCTGAGCAGGGTCTCTGTTTTCGAAGAGTCTCTGTTTTCAGTGAAGATGTCGCCATATCAGGGGAAGTTTTAAAATTCATCACGCTGTACCAGCACTCCAGGCCTGCAGGTGGCCCATGCCCACAAACTGAGCTGATGAAAACAGAGAGAGAAAGAAGAAAAAGAGGAAGTCAATTTAAAACACAGAGAGGCTGCACGTGGAGGAAGAAGATGTTCAAGTCCTGTGATGAGGAGGAACTTCTGCTTCAGGTTTGTTTTGGCTCTCATGCTTGCTGTCACAGATGTGTGTCGCACCACTCCAATGCAAATTCTCCCCAATAGCTTTCACAAACTACTCTCCTGTCAAACTCACCCCCCAAAATATCTTTCGTAATATTCCTAAAATTGTTTTGTTGTTCCAGTAAACACTAAGAAGTTTACCAAAAACTGACTCTCTCCCATTTGTTGTTGTTTTTTCGAATTTACAAACAGGTTACAAAAAACAGCAATCACAAATATGGATTTTTTTTGCATTCAGCAAGTAGCAAAACTTGTGACTGCACCCTCCACCTCCGACTGCCAGGTTCTCTTTCACAGTGGAGCCCTCCTTCCCGCTGTGGTATGTGCTCAAGTGTTTCTTACCCGAAGCAGAATTGAAAGCCGCAAAATAATGGCCCTCGACAGCTTCTGTGAAGGGGCCAGTTCACATCAGTGAGGGAAAACGCTAGATGAAAAGGTCAATAAGCAACACGAAAAAACTTAATATGAAGTAGACATATGAATTCCATCACATGGATTAGTGCCCCTGGCAAAGTGCAGGACTGACTGACACTGCTGAATCAATTCATAAATATCCAATGTCTGCTGTGTAAGACACTCGAGTGCTCGGAGAACCTTTCTCTAAATGCCACCTGGACTTTAAAGGCAGATCCTTTCACTTATTTTGTTAACGACGATTGGTCATTTTTTCATTTCTGATGTTTCTAGTGATGCTTGAAACTCGTTGCTATGAATTCTTTAGCCATTCTTGATCAAGGTTGCTTGCTTATTGGTGGTACCTTTTTTTTTTTCCACGTTTACACACATGTGGGTGGGTCTCAGAATGAAATGTTGAAACATGGTGCAGAGATCACCTTGAGCAGCGACGCGCCTGCTGGAAAATTGTCATTGTTTGAGTGTGATGGCACATTTTTTCAGCGTTTGGGTTTCAGTCGATGCTCAAATCTGTTGCCACACTCAGCTGCTGGCTTGCAACAGAGCCCATCAGAGGGAGGATGTATTGGATGAACGAGAAGACAGATACCTAAATGGCTGGACGATAACAACAGGATGTGATTTGGACAGAATGCCAGGAGGGAGGAGGAAGGTCAATATTACAGTAACAGAATATGACCTTGGGGACAAACTTCTTACTACCGAAGCTGCTCTCCTTTGACAGTGCTGCGCCATTGATTCTCAGCTCTCGTATCAATTAGCCGCGCCATCATTAACTGAGCTTTCGCACAATGTCATTCCGACAATGTTCTCAGGAATATATTTTCAGCTCCCCTTTTTCGGTCCGTCCCGGATTCAAATTTGTCTTTTGAAGCTGAAGCCGGTGGGATAGTCGTCTCTGTGAACTCGGGGTAAAAGTGAGGAGAGTAACATTAGGAAGGCTCTGAGTCACAATTCGATCCGAGGTCAATACGGCCCCACTTCGCTGCAAAAAAATACAATCCATTGTTGAGTTTTGCTCATTATTAACACACGCACACGCATACTGACATGGACGCCCACACTCCCACCGGTTACTGCTGCTGCATGATAAATTTCATGATAGGAAAATAAATTAGTGGGGCAGATAATTAAATTTACTTTAATGGCTTGTGCTCTTTATCTGTCGTCTTGACTCTCTTTGTTAGAATACGTACATAAATGACATTTCCGGGCAATTATGTGATTCAGTGCAGGACTTTTTCTCTGTGCTGCGTATCTCTCATCAGGACCGCTGTCCTCAAAGGGTTTATTTCTAGTATGGTTGAGTAATGCCCGACAGTAAAGGGATTCTTTGATTTTTCGCGTCGACATAAACTTGTGTATCTTATTCCTGTCACAGAAGGAAACGAATATATCACTTGGAAGATAGAAGAAAAAAAAAAAGACTCTTGCTTCAGAACAAAGTCAGCGAGAATATGCAGGAAAAACCTTTTAACACTGACGCTGTTTGAGTCAAAAGCTGTTTTCCCTTGTTAACAGTAGTAAAGTTATGGCAGCTTGGTGAGCGTCCACTTGTGCGATGAAGGCTTATGCTTCACTTTGAGGGTTGAACAGTTTGGCCTTGAGAGTCAATTGACCGGGGGAAGTCTGTGCGACACTTGTCTGTTGGCACCTTTTCAAGAGCGCGGCTTTGGTCAAACTGAGAGCTCCAGCGCGGTATAGTGTGCACAATGACAACTGGCAAATTTTTAGTGGGATGAAAGCTCTGTGCCTCTGCCTTTCCTCCTTTTGTTTTCAAAGTTTCTGCATCTCCAGTATGAACAGAACAGTGGGTATCATAGAGGGACATTGGCCCCTCTTTGAACTCGGAGGCACGGCTGACAAAGGCGATTAAAGTCTCTGTCAGCATGCCTGCATACGATTAGACCCTCCTTCAGAGCTTTGAATCTGCTCCCCCATTGCTCCCGAACCTATAGGCTGAGCCACATGCAAAAAGAGAGAAGGAAAAAAAAAATTGAACGCGCAGTCCGCATCAATGAGGAGTAAGACACCAAACTATCAAATACAAATCAGCGAGGGAAAAACAAACAAAGAGTTTCTAAATAAGCAGGGCGACAGACAGAGAAGCCTTTTCCTCGGCTAATGGCTAGTGCAAATAGAATGGGCCTTGAGGGATTTAAAGGGCTGCGGTTGACAGTTAAGGTAGTCTAAAGCTGATCTACAACAAAGTGAGAATGTGATGCATCCACACAGCAACAACCTAGACAGGATGAGAGGGTGTAAATAACAGACACTCCCCAGAGAGGTTTGCCACACAACGCAGAGACTCCCTGGTTTGGGTGTTTGATTTGTTTGAATGCTATCTGACATTTACTTAACCAACTGCAGGAAAATTGTCTTTAAAGATTCTCAATTTGGCTCGATGCTGGCAGTGGCTTCCATCTGCCTTCCTCTATTTGGGAGTGCCGCTGCGCAGATCAGTACGGCGTGTGCTAAATTAAATAATGTGGAACAAAATGCATTATGCATGCTGCAAATTTTCCCTGTGTTGGGTGGAGTAATGCAACTTTATACTAAAAGCAAACACGGCCACAAGATTTGGAGTCGCGTTTGAATCATGCTCACCTGAGGTTGTACAGGGGAAAAGACACCGATCCGTTTCCATTCATGCCTGTTTCTGGTCTTATCTGGTCAAACATCCCTGCCATCACATCTCCGTTACCTTAATGGAAAACATTAGAGATGCCCTTCTAATGTTTCACCCTTCAGATACACAGCTCTCTTTCCGCCTCTCTTTGTCCCTCTCCTCCTTTGGACCACCCAGTCCATCACAGCGAGTGATGCGAGTGTGTAGCTGTGCGTGGATCTGAGCTCGTATTACAGCTCAGATCACAGCCCAGTGCACATCTGAACACCCTGTTTTCGAGTGTCAGCTGAGTGACAGAAGGACAGTGACATTGCTGTCTCAGATCTGCTGCGTGACACAATGTGCCCGACATCCGTTTACAATAAAGTGTCTCATTGCACGTCAAGGATTCTGAACTCCAGCAAAACTAATCAGGTCAAATTACTTATTTTGATTCTCAATGTCAAGTGCAGAAGCTTAGTATCTTTAGTGATTGATGGAAGCATTAACTGACTGACTGTGAAACAGAAAACGTTATTGCTGACTTTATGGATTCATATATTCACATTTTTCCTCCTTACAAAGCACCACATTGGCTATAAGTATGGTTCAACAAGGAATTGTAGCTTAAATTACTAGAAGAGATAATCAATGGAAAATTAAATAGCTATTGTCATGTGTGGGATGATGCTGAAACGGCAGGTCCAATGTTTCCTGGCCAGAATATTTTTGTCATTAACAAACAGATCATGAATAAATCTGGGAAGAAATTGTTGAAAATTTTTATTGCAAGAATGAAAGTGGAGGAGCAGCCTTCTTAAAACAATTATCCAATGTGTTCCTGATTGGTTATGAAATAAACTTCTATCACGTAACATCCATAAAGTGGCAACAAAAAAGACTAAAAGTGAAAAGAAAAAAAAGAAGTACATTTTCATCTTTCAATGATCAGGTTGTCCATTCATCATTTCCAAAGTCATTTTTGACATGCAAAAACTCTTTGGAGGGCCAGATGGTTCAGCCCCGACGTACATGAACCGTTAAATTTCAAAAGGTTGAGAGGGTGCCACGGGTGGCAAAGCTGCATCTGGCGCGGTACTGAGCGGCCTGTGTGGGATCTAGACCACATCCATTCCTGATGGCATCATCTCGAAACGCAGGGGGACAGCAGGACGCCCAGAGATGACTGAGGGGCGGCTTCAGACAGAACTGAGACTCCGTCACAGGGAGGAAAAAGTGTGATTTGAATAATTCATTGCACAAATAATTATACAGTATTTTTACATGCGTGTGCACACCTGCACTTATTGCTGGTAGGAAAAAAATTAAACTCTTTAGAAGAGACTTCTCGTAATTTTTGATATTGTTTTTTTACATTTTCTGTCTATATACATTTTAAGTTAGTGGTTTTATTTTTAATTTCTTTAAAAAAACATCTGATAAGTTTAGAGGTTGAACATCCATTTTAAAAGAATGCTTTAAATTGCACATGTGGGGACCAAAATTTGAAACCTATTTGAAGGTCGCAATGTGAGTTTATATTTATGTCCTCTGACTACACATTAAAGCGTGGATTGAGGCCAGAGTTATAGTTTGGCTCTTCTTCATAAAGGACTGGCTGAGGATGAAGGCGGTAACATATGCGCACACGCATGTGCGTGCATGTGTGTGCGTGCATGTGTGCATGATCAAGTGTGAAACGTAAATATATCTCTATGAGCAAGATGAACCCTGCTGCTTCCAGAAAAAAAAACAAACGACCCTGAATAAACTACTCTACAAAGCCTTGTAGTTGTTTAAATTTTAACATGGAAATGCTTAATGCTTTGAGCACAACCAAATTGCATTGACCTCCATTGTTTAGTTTTCGTAGCACAATTCTCAGTGGCAGAGACAATTTGGCAGCCAAAACTCAAAAGTCTCCGCATGGAGAACTTGGAGAAAGGGAGTCAGAACATGTTTATTTGTAATGTGGGCTAACTCGCGTTGCTCGTGGTTTTCATCGCGCACCTGGATTCCAAAGAATCTGTCGTCTGGCACATTAAACAGAGGACGCGGTGCTGCCAACGTGTGAGGAACACAAGACTTCTCCTTGGAGGAAAGACAGCACTCAACAGACGGCTGCTTGTTGTCACACGTAGGTTATGTAGGCCAGGATATGTAGACTGGCGAGTACAAAGGAGAGCACTCAGCACCTCCTCCTAAAAACTGTTCATAAATACTGCAGGGTGACGCTTTGTCTTTCTGCTGCACTGAACCTACCCTCGCTTACAAGACAGCTGTGCTCTGGCAATGTGCTTCCCGGCTATACACAGCACACAGCCTGACAGCTCCCATATATTCTGATGTATTGTTGTTAATGTTTAAATGCTTTTACTGCCATGCCAATGAAAAACACACACACAGTAATGTACTTTCCTACAAGCGAGAGAGATGGAAATGGAAAAAAAAAACGGGTGCATGCGGCATTTCGAGATATAACTTGGAATATGACTGATCAGGCTGCACAAATCTGACATCTTTACTTGTGGAATTGCAGCATTTACTGGCATTATATATCTAGTTTGCACAGCTGACAGTACAAAGCTTTGCATATACAGTGAGGCTCGGTGGTGAAAGTGGTGATGTTGTGCTAAGCTCTTTAAGGTCAAAGCAGTTTCAAATAGCAGTGAAGGTGAATCACACACCTGATTAAAAACTTAAACCTCCCTGTGGGAGATTTTCTTGGTCTCCGGGGGAAAAAAAGTCTGTTTTTGACAGGCAAATGTTGGGGAGGTTTGCGTTTCAGCAGGATGTCTGACATTTGTTTACATGGTTAATTCAGAGCTGTCCGGCTTACAACCTGATGTGGCTTCCCATTTGAAGGAAACGTCCCCCCCATAAAAACCTTTATTTGCATAAAACCTTTGATTTAACACAGATGAATGCACAGGAGAAAGCAACAGCCGCTTTGTTGAGATTAGAAGAGTTTATTTGTCACATTAGTCAGAATTACCTGTGTTGGTGTCAGCTGCTGTGTGGAATCGGAGCAGCACGGGAAGCCTGGGCAGAGGACAGGGTGGAAGAGAAAAGCACTGTAGGGTGGGTACAAAGAAAGAAAGGAAGAAAGAGATCTATTCATTCGGCACCTTATCGCCTCATAAGATGCTCCCTCACCCCCTCCTCTTGATAATAACTATCTTTGCACACTGTGAACCACAGGAAGGAGGAAAAGCTCCCTTTGCTTCAGCTTCCGACTTCCTAGGAGGGCTTGATATGTTGGAGAGGAACCCGAGCATCTCTGTTGGACTCAACCTCTTCTCCCCTCAGTGTGGTGGCTGGAAGGATGTCTACAGTGACAGCTGGAAGTCTGTTTTGATGAAGGAGGACTGTGGAGTTAGATAAACTACCCACTGCTGTCTGCTTTTGAAGGCGCCGGGCTCTGTGATACAGCCACTCATGCAAAAAGACTGAACTCAACAGTGAGATCGGCAGAGAGATTAAAGTGGGGGAGATGGTTGGCAGGATCATGTTGACCACATGTTCTCTTGGCTTTCGCTATGACCTTTTGCCTCTCCCCTTTGATTAGCTGGCTGACTGGCTGCCTCCAACGAAATCATAGAGGTCATCGTAAACTGGCCATGTAAACAAAATAGAGGCAGAGAGAGCGAAAGAGAGAGATGGCAAATAATCAACCGGCTTTTTTCAATCACAAGTCCCAGTTCTTGTTTCCCTTATTGCCGCTTTGTACTTGAACAGATGGTTAAACTGATAAACACTCTGATATTGAGAAGATCAGGCACTATTGACCCTAAAAAGAACAGGTCCTTAACTTTTGGCCACCACGGTTATCAACCGATGTAAACTCATTATGTTCATTTGTAGTCATGATGCTCGCTTTTTCCTTGCCACCGGGAAGATGGAAGAGCATGAAGAAAAAAAATATCTCTGGATGTGTACCTGGACCAAATCAAACTCCCCTTTGTGCGGCTGATGTCCAATTTTCCAAACCTGATACTCACTGCTGTGCCAGTCATCACTTCTCAGTTCCCACTAATAAAACCGTTTCCTCCGCCTGGTTTTGTTCACGTCCTCTTTTCATGAGGGTCAATTGGATGGCCGAGCTCCACAGGGAGAGCATCAGTGAGGTTTTTTTTTTGTTTTGTTTTTTTTTCTCCCCAGCTTTCAGTCTTGGGGAAAACACAGTATTGTGAGGCATCTTTATATCACTCTGAAAAAAACCCAAACCTTGACCTGTTTCCAACAACTGTTCCCATATATGCAGGGTTTGTCTTCCTTTGAAATGTGTCCATTCCTCAAGGTGAAAGACGCTTCTTCACCAGCCGACTGGACGATCAACTATTCTACACCACAATCGTTCCGTTTCACACAACTGCTCAGAACTAAATTGAGTTGAAACATCACTTTGTATCGTAGCTTATATACTATTTGAAACGTGCTTACACAACTGTCCAGAGCCCTTAAATTAGACGATTGGTGCACTCTTTTTTCACTAATCTTGACAGAAAAGCTTTTTTAAACTCCTGGTTGCTTGAAGACAGGATTAAATGAGTCACCTGCATTTCATTTCTATACTCCCTCAATTTGTGACCACGTTATTGTCTTTCAAATATGGTGTCTTTTTTTTTTGTCCCATCGGCCCAGCTCGCTCCACCCTCCGTTCACGTTTTGGTGGCGTCAGTCTCAATTTCCACCTGCTGTTTTGCAGATTAAACGCACCATACAGTCATCATCAGTCGAGAAATGCCACTCTGAACTCCTCCGAGTTCCTTTCCTCCCAATTTTAGCTCTCCTTTTCATTATTTTTAGTTCCTGCTCCTCCTGACGATAAACTCCTCAGCTAACTTTTCGCTCCTCTCGCGGCCCTCGCTCGCCGCTTTACGGCTCTCCTCTTCATCTCGATAAACCCACCTCGCTGTGCGGCACGAAAGGCTGTGTTTCCCGAAAAATAAAGTCACATGCTGCCTCTTATCCAAACACAAGTGTGTGGCAGGTCTCCGCATTTCATTGTCAGTCAAAACTCCAAGCCTCCACTCATCACGGTGTCATAGGTGTTGATGAGAAAAAGACTGTAACCTCTATTCTCATACGAGCATTCGGCAACAGCTCAGCGGCCCCATCAATCCCACTGCCATCAGCTTGACAGAGCCGTAATAGCGCAAATCGCTGTGACTTTCAAATGCAAAATGAGTGCAAATCAGCATTCTGTTCACATCCTTTTTCATTCTCACGACGGTACAGAAAAATGAAGAAAGGTGGTGGTATGAATAATAAAAATGTACTTCCGTGGTTACAATATTACATCGTATTATCCAAGGAGAACTCACTGTTGGTTGTTTTAGCTGATTTCCCCAATGTTGACTTACGCTTCCAGTTGCTTGATGTAGCTGCTACATCGACTCGTCTTCTTCAGAGTCCAACACCCACTCAGGGCTTTTTCCACCCACTCTGGCCGATGAGCTGCTGTTCCTCCTTTCTTTATTTTTTCCTCTTGGCATTGCCGCAGTACCTTTTTTGGAAGAACTGATGGTTCAGTGCCTTGCTCAACTGCACTTTGATAGTAGTTGTTGAGGGTAAGAGTTTTATTCTCTCAGCTTTTTTGTTGCTGGTCCAGATCTGGCATATTTTCAGTCAGAAAGCTGTTTTTCTCTAACCTCCAGGGTGCTGCTGGAGTCAAGCGTGCACAATCCTAGAAAACCAACAAAGCTTGTTTGAAAATGTTTCACTTTGTTCAGAGGCAGGATGCCGAGGAATGCCAGATTAGGTCACCCACAGCTGGTGTGTGGAGAGTATCCCTGTGATACATATATCTGTTTGTTGGTGCTACATTTTTTGTTAGATCTAATTAGATTCTTCTCCTCTCTTGTTCCCTTTCTTCTCTTGTTTTTTTCCCAATGCAGCAACTTCTCGGGCTGTTTTGGCTGCCACTAATGGCTGTTTAAACGTTTGCACTTGCATTTTAAAACAATATTCCCTCCATTGTCAGTTTTAAAATGTTTAATTCTGCAGTCTATGAGGATGTGCGAGAGAGTTTTTGCCCAGAGGCTGACTTTGGGTTATTTCATGGGTTGTGCCACAACAAACCTGTTGTGGTTTCAATGTTTAGGCAATGCCAGTCATCACTTTTATGCCTTTGAAGTCTGATACCATTGTTTTTTAGGGGTTTTTTGCATTCCATAACGCTGATCAATGCTCAAAAGGATTTTTTTTTCTGACTTTGTTTTTTTGTTATTGTTGCTGAGATTTTTCCATCACAGGAACACAAATGAGAGCACGTTTCATGCGTTTCCTGCTGGTTAATAGTTGAAAGTTCACAGGAAATACGTCCTGATGAGACAAGGTCTGCTTTCAAAACACCTCCTGTAACAGACAATGAACATATAACAGCAGACTGTGATTCAGGTGCAATGTGGATGGGATTGAAGTATTTAATATCGTTGTCTTCTTGTTTTGTTTAAAATGCACAACAGCAATCTCTGCTTTTTTTCGAAAACAAGCATGAGCTGATTTTTCTGTCGATGTGTTTAATCATTAGGGGAAGGACAGAGGAAAAGTGGTGCTCCTAAAAATAGCCCATTGTTTCCAAACCAACGACGGACCGTGACTCACTGACGTGACTGCACGGGTATGCGGGGTCGAGAGCAATCACTGCCATGCTGGTGCATTTCTTAACTGCAGTAATGAATCCATCTCTCATTTTTATAGCATGATAATGTCACACGCTACAAGGCTGCGGCTGGTCAGGAACGGGCCCACAAACATGACAAACTCAACACGCTGCAGCCGTCGCTGTCAGTAGATCCCATTAAATAAGGAGATGGCTGGCGTGAGCGCAGACAATGCCCTTCAACTCGCCGGTCCAGTTTTAGGACCCCCAGACTGTAAGGCACAGAAATCCAACTTTGTTTAATGTCTTTGTTGGTCGTGCTCAAAGAGGATGACAACTCCATGGGAGCAGTTGAGCAGCCAGAATTTGACATCACAAGAATAGAAAAAACACAAAAAATAACTCCTTTGAAATATGTGAGAAATAAAAACATATAGGTAACTATAGATAACTTTTTGTCTACAGCCACTGCTGGTGAGGGTGGCTATGGTTACAGGCCTTAGTTTGTGGTTAAAACCAGGAATATACTCATTTATATATTGATTTTGAAAATTTGTGTTGCTCTCATGTTATTGCAGCCAGACTGAAAGGTTTTTCTACTTCTAGCTGAGTACATCCAAGACAATGGGTTTAACCAAACAGGAGGGGATGAAAACCTGGCATCCCATGAACAGTGTGACTTAACATGCTAACTGCCTGCCAGGGAAAACAGTAAGTTTATAACCTGTGTTCATAAAATCTTTTATCTTATCGTCAGAATAAATAGGATACATTCAATATCATGTTTAACATATTGATATGCAGTGCCTTCATTTTGCTAACTTGAAGTGGGTTTACAAAGTTTACAATGTCTGTTCTGCTGTTACATTTTCTGATCTGTGTCCATTATTGTCTTCAAGATCTTTAGACAAGATCGGCTCCGTGAACCAAACTGGTAACTTTGTATGTTGGCTGCAATTTCTACTGCTGCATAAGCATTTAGTTGTTTGAGTCCTATTAGGGGGTCGTTTAAAACAGTTGTGACATAAATTTTTCTTCATCATGTTTCTAAATGAAAAGGTTTTCATGGACAAAGACAAAAAGACAGCGTCTGAGCAAGTATATGAGTTTGCATCTATGTTTGATAAATGTTGTGATACATGAGAAGATTTAAACCCCCCGAATCATTGGAGGAGTAAAAGAAGGTGCAAGTGAGTGTTCAGAGATAACTTTCCATTGCATCTTCTGAACCCATTACACATGTTGCATCATGATGCGCCTGCCAGTAATACTAAGATAATCACTGGTGCTAAATTTAGATGGACCTGTGATGCCAGTCTCAACCAGCAGAGAGCTATCAGGGGAAAGAGGTGTTTGTGGGACGCTTGCCAAGTGCGATTTCAGACGGAAATACACCAGGCCAACTGTTTGGATTTAAAGTGCACAAAAGGCTGCAGCAGATGAATCAAGTTGCAACGGCTTAATGGAAGCACTGAGCGGCTCCCCATTTTGTAATTTTTCCCTTCATTTGACATCTTGTGTTTTTAAGTCCATTATAAACATTATAAATGTACTGTATCTCCTATGTGCCACATTTCCTCTGTTTGGAAAGGAACTAACAGAGTAATTAGATTATCAGCCTTGCTCCATGCGTGAAATGCTCGCAGCAAAACAAACTCTCATTTTCCCCACGTACAGTTGTGTGGAAAGAGTCCTGAGGAAAACATATATTCTGAATGCGACTACATTGCAATTATCTGGGGTCAGAAAAAAAAAACAGGTTTTCTCATTTTTTCCACAAAATAATCAGAAAAATGCCTCATTTAACGCACTCGGAGAGACTGCACTGTTAAAAATCAAACTGAACCCTTTTTTTTTACCACTTCAGGGTTTTTTTTCCCCAAAATGGAAACAGAAATGTGTCGTCTCCCCGTGTAAATATGTTTTTCTTCCTTTGATTGAGGTTAATTCCCTTTGTGTCTGTGCTCTACTTCAAGTATGAACGTACTGAGTCATAGTACAATACAGTACTGCGTGTTTTAAAAATAGCAAGAGGACAACATTGCTTGTCTCTGTGGGAAAACACAGTGAGCGACACAGTTCTGTTAAGTAAAACCAACTGGTGCTCAACTTCATTAAAAATCTTGATTGATCGGTTCCCCTGCAGTTATTGTCAACATTTGGGGGGTGGGAACAGTTATTCTACGTCAGAGCAGCCACCGCAGATCTATTTTTATTCAGTTAAGCTTTTAATTTTGTTTCGGTATTTGTTTGTTAAATGGTACTCCATCACCTTGTGAAAGTTAGAGTTCATTCAGCAGAGGGAAAAAAAAAGGTTCCTTTGCTCCGTTTGCCAAGCAGATAAGCAGCAGATAGAAAGTCTGGCTAAATGTGGGAAGTCATTCTTTGGCTTCACTATCACCCCTCTGGCATTCGACGGTGTGTTGATGTTGACAGGATGTATTTGCCAAACTCCTGAGCAAGAACAGCTATAAGCAGTTTAGGTAATATGTTTTTTTTTTACTACAAAAAATGTTAAATGTCACACGGTGTAGGTACGTTTTTAAAATGAGTTTCTTTCATATTTTTTTCTTTTAGACTGTGCCAAAATATGATGTGCAAAATCCCACTCTGGATTTATCCTGCGCGTTATCAAAGGCAGTACACACTAATGAGCATTCAATGACTGAAATACTGCTCCTTGTTAGGTTTGCATATTCTCGACAAACCTACAAATATCTGCAAATCCAGTGCTGGGTTTGTTTCCCACTTTAAACCTCTCGAGCAAGTTGCGTCAAAACTCGGCATCACAGCTGCTGTTAATCAATTAACATCACAGGAAGATCAGTGAAATCTAAATCAAATCAAGGTTTGGTGTGAGGACCCTTTGCTTTTTAAATTGCCCAGTTTTGAGGGGAATTTCAAAGCATCGAGGGAAACTTGCCATCGTTGTTTGGTGGATTCGGGATTTTCTCAGTTGCTCATGACTCTTCATGTAATCCCAGACTCGCTCAGTGATGTTGAGACTCAGAGACTGAGGCTCTGTGGAGACCTCACCATCTGCTGTGGGACTTCTTGCTCTTCCTGTTATTGAAGATGGTTCTTTATGATTCTGGCTGTATGGTTTGGGTCACTGTCAAGCTTCAGAATGAGTTTGGGACCAATCCTTTGCCTCCCTGCTGGTTTTGCCAGATGGTTAGGAATCTGTCTGTACTTCAACCCCAAACCTGCAAGGAACCTCTGCCATGTTTGTATGTTTGCCTGCAGACATTAACACTCATACTCCCCACTCCGTTGATGGGGGTGAAAACAGTCTTTTTTAGGAGCCAAATATCTGAAATTTTAGCTTGCCAGTCCAAAGCACCTGTTTCCATTTTCCACCCAGTCACTTGTGCTTGCAGGAATACTTTTCTGCCTGTAAAGTCTGTGAAAAAAAAATAGTACGTAACCACACCTCTCAAAGTACTTATGTGTGTAGTAGAGTCCCACTGGCTTCTCCCAATTTTGTGCCGCTGGCTGAACACTTCCCTTCACATCTTTTGAAGGAGAGTGAATTTGATTCGACTTTTTCCATCAGTCCAGTTTGCTTAGTCTGTCGCTTCATGTCTGCTTTTCAGTGGCGACTACTTCTACAAAATGATTGTTTCATCACAATTTTACTTTTTTGAACAACATACGGCTGCCCTGCCTTGTTTAACTTTTCATGTTAACTGTATGACATCACCATGTAAACATAATAGCAGATCAACTGGCTTCCCTAATCTATAGAAACCGGAACTAATTGAAGTCGTTAGAATAACACAAAAACAGGAAATTATTATGAAAAATAACATGTTCTTGTCAATGCCAACATCTTCCTCAGCTGTTTAAGTCCAGTGCATGGAATCAGCTCAAAACTGGCAGTGCGAGCTCTGTAAACATGGAGGAAAAAGAATGAATACTTCGAATCAAAACAAGACAAAACCTGATGATCGTGTCCAACCTCCAATGTTTTTGTCTCCCCTGGAATGATTGAATGATATCGATCGGTGCCAGGTGAAAAACTGCCCAATGTATAGATGATTCAGAGAAAGCAGGATATATAGAGTCAAAGGTCAATACTAAGTGGTTGAAACTACAGAGCAAATATTCCTCAACTTTTGAAAAATAGGCTTCCGTTTCTGTCAGGAAGTCTCACAAGGCAGCAGCCTGGATCCCGTGGTCTCCTCGAAAGAGTGTTGTTTTGTTGAATTATACATAGATCAGCTACTAAACCTAAGACCACTGAAAGACACAGTGAATAACACTGATTATCTTTTTATCGAGGCACTTGTCAGTGGGTGGTCTGTCTTGGCCAGTGATTGAATATTCTGTCCTCAAAGTTGATTAGAAGCAGGGGGAAATGAGCGAACATGTGAATGGGAGCATGTTTCACAACGGTTGAGCTGTGGCAGCAAGGGGAACTGGGTCAGAGCAGCTCCACCACTGAAGCTCTTGTGGGGTTTTTCTTGGTCTAGAGTGGTCTTTATCGCAAGTGGGCCACGTAAGGGGGGAAGCAGAGAAGTGGGAAAAAACACTGTGAGCTCATCGAAACTCATACTCTGCTGCAGACCCTGCCCTCCAAACTTACACTACTTAAAGGATTTACTGCATCTTGGCACCAAATACCACAGCACACCCTCAGACTTCTTGTGGTTTTAATGCCTCGACAGGCGAGGCTTGTTTTGTCAGGAGAAGGAGCCAAGCAATAATAGGCAGCTGGTCATATTGTTTTGGCTGATCTGTGTAGGCATGAGATGCTTTAATTATAATGTCTCCCGCTTCTGTTTTACATAACCAGGAAACAATTTCCACATTGCAGCCCTCAACAGGCTTCCTCCTGTATTAATCACTCTCTGTTTGCCAACAGGCAGCATTCAGTGTACAGTAGAGAGGTTAAAATCAACAGGCCATCTGTGAGCAGATAGAGGGGAGGGCAGGGATGGGGCAGCAATAATTCTCCATTCCAGATGTGACCCTACACCGGGCTTGGCAGGATGAGGGCAGCGATTCAGGGAGAGAAGGGAGGTGGGGGGAGGAAGGTGACTGGGTTTGTGTTGAGAGGAGAAGGGCAAATTTGTTACTTGCACATGACAGTCAGGACGAGGGCATGGAAAGGAACAACGTCTGGCTCCGGGCGCAGCGTGGCAACACAATAAGGACTCAGCGGCGGCCAGTCGCTGGTTGGAAAAACAAACTTTGGGGACTGAGGTGGGAAGGCAGATGGGGCAGGAGCCAGGGCCAGGCGAGGACAGCCATATGTGAGAGGCAGCTGATGTGTGAAGTATTATGCCCAGCAGTCGCCCTCTCTCCACGCTGCTGTGTATGAGGGCACCTTGGCCCCCTCGCAGCCACATAGATAAACAGTATCCAAACCTCCTCATTTACAGCTTCTCATTAGTTAGAGTGGGGAGAAGGAGGGGAAGGAGTGCGAGCCTGCCCGTAACCCTGGCACTCCCACTGACGTGAATTAGTGTGCTTTATATTGTGTTGTGTTTTAAGGTAATATTTTATTTCAGAGCTCCCTTGACCTTTAGCTTTACACAGACGGAAGCATAGGATTGTTGTTGTTTGTTTTTTTTACACTTGACTTTTTGAAATAGCCATCACTCAGCTTCATTGTTATTCCCAATGAACATTGTGAAACATTCAATTGTTTGTCCTCTGAAAAATGTCCTTGTGACTTGTCTTCTCAAAACCACATCTTTGTCGCCAACTGGGAGAAAACTCTCTCTGTTGCTGCCCATTTTTTGTTCCACGTTTAATAGCCTTTAAAAGAACACTCTAGAAAATTGTTTATCCGCCTTTTGTGGGACCATATTTTAGCAATGAGCACTCACTATTGAAGCGAGCCTTTCCAGTCAACTGGTTTTTTTTTCTCATGATTTGTTGAAGATTTACGCTAAAAATCAAACATTATTTTTTGGAAATCTAAGGCGGAGAGAGGTCTGAAGAATACTCCGGCTGCAACACATTTTATGGTCTGATGCCGAGGATTTACAAACTCTTTGTCAAAAGCTCGACATCAAGGAGACGTATAGCCTGCGAGACTAATAAAATTTGCAAGCCTTTGGGTTTTGCAACCATCCGTTTTACATTTAATTAGAAGAAGAACCATAGACGGTATATAAAGAAGGAAGTCATGACAGTTCTGCTAAAAAAAAAAGCCTCCAAAACCTCAGAAATTGGTCCCCCTGTATGAAAAAGTGACATCCTTAGTAACCGTAAAAACTTGCCGATATGTCGGCCTTATTTTAAAGTCGGGGGGCCGTTTTTCGAGGGTGAAAACCTGGCGAAAAAAAACTTTTTTTTTCCAGGATAAAGCTCAAGCTCGTGTCAGTTGTGGATCTGAAATTCAACGGCCGAAGGACGCTCGTGAGGCCACAATGAAAGGCGACTCCCTGAATAGACGAGCCTTTCATGGTTAACTGTAACGACTAATGATTTGGTGGAAACGTTTATTCACAGGACCAGAACTGCTGTTGTTCAGCCACTGAAACAGATGGTGGTCTGTCATTCAGGCTCACAGTTTGATGAAGTTTGTAGAAATGTTTGGGCTGTCTGACTTTAACTTGCTAACACACTGACTTCCCTTAGTGAAGGTTTTTTTTTTTTCTACTCCGTTTGCATTTGACTTATTACGGTGCTACTGTGGAAATGGGCTGCTGATGTTCGTCATCTTTGACATGAATGCAGCGACTCTCAATTGAAAGGTGGATGCACCAGTCTCCTGAAATGATTTCATTTCACTTTTGTACAACCAGAGAAAAGTGGTGGGGTTTTTTTTCAGAAAAAAAAAGTGGTTCAAATTATTCTAATTGCTTGAATAATTTCACGGAAACTTATGCAGCGTTCAAGATGTGTGAATAATAATTCACACAAATCGTCGGTTTACTGCCAAGTCTTAGTAGTAAAAGGTTCTAATTGTCTAATGATCTGATTCAAAAAGTGCACCCAAGGTGACTTCAAGGCAGATAAACTGCTGATCTCATTTTCAGCCATTACTTAGCCTTCATTTGTAACGGTGACAACAATGCATCAATTTGAATTTCTGTCCCACTGCAGTCGTGGAAACATTTTGTTTTGTGCCATTCAGCATTTATATCTTTTTTCCTTTTTTTTTTTCTTTCTCTCGGTGTCACTAAAGTCCCGCAAGTTAACACAGAAATCATTTGGCTTGTTTGGCTTCAAGGACATTGTTGTTATATGAATGAAGAGATTAAACAAACACCACTAATCGACAGCAGCTCTTCAGATTCCGAAGTAATGTGAGTGGAGTGCACATTTTGCCACAAATCAGTCCAATCATCTTTTAGAATTTAGACCAATTATAATCATGAGCAGTGTCAATCATTATCTGAACACGGTGCTGTTTACAGAATATCTGAAGAGGATGATGCCACTTTAATATACTTGTGCAGCGGGGATTTGCTATGCATGATAATGATTGCTCTAATGTCTTTCATACATCAGATGTAGCCTCTTTTATGCAGTCATGGGAAGCCTAATAAAAGCACTAAGAAGCCCTTTTTTTCCTTCTTATTAATTAAGATAAAAATTACTGAAAAACATTTCCTTTCAGTTGTCTTGCGCATTAGGGCCATTAACAAACCAAACAAACACGACTCGGTTTAAGACTTTCATATATATTGCTATTCAGCACCCTGACCTGATTAACTAAATAATATTCCTACGCTGGAAGCGGTGTTTCTCCTTCGCATTTCAGTGTCACAAACTAATAACTCCAGTTTTTAAGGTTTTAACTGAGAAACTCTGAGAACCCCATTTTATTCTTTGGAGGAACATGAACCTTTCTTCACTTCTGTTTGCTGTGCGGCCTGCGACCTAACAAAGCCAAATGAGTTATCACTCTACCAAACACATTATTAAGCCAGTTTCATAATTAGTCACGGCGTGTCCACATGTATTGAGAGAAACACTCGTAATGGAGCGACTCCACTGGGTGTACTTCTTTTATTGGGAATCAAAACAGGTGAATTAATAGGTCAAGGCTGATATCGCCCTCAACCACGCCCACTAATTACATATTCCTCCCATTTTCACCCACTGTCAAATTGTGCCTGTGTGGTCCGAGGAACCAGCACAAACACTCCCAGTGTGCATTTGTGTGTGTGTGTGTGTGTGTGTGTGTGTGTGTGTGTGTGTGTGTGTGTGTGTGTGTGTGTGTGTGT
>JAUESE010000001.1:18072006-18090107 GCA_032274725.1 Malacoctenus triangulatus
GTGTGTGTGTGTGTGTGTGTGTGTGTGTGTGTGTGTGTGTGTGTGTGTGTGTGTGTGTGTGTGCGCGTGTGTGTGTGCGCGTGTGCGTCAGTCCCACGAGCAAACAAGAACAATGACAGAACAATGGACTCAATTAAATGTGTGAAGTGCTGGAAACTCACTAATAGGATTATGTGTTGAAAGTAAGTGTCTTCTAACTTGATCAGCTGAGGAACGGTGAGCCAGTGCTGGAACGAGGGGAGGCCCGAACACTCATAGGTCGTGCTACTGATAATTGGTTTTATGGTACTCTGACACCAAATGGCCGAGCAGACACGGCTGACCCTTGCTTGACCGTTGGATGCGCACCTTTCCCTCTGGGACTTGATGTTTTCTTGTGTGAAATATTACCAGAGCTGGTGTTACATGACTTTACTCCTCAGGCTGACCTTCAGCTGAGTAACAGTTAGCGGAGAATTACTCTTCTTAACATCCATCGGGGCCTCTCACAGTTGCTGCCTCCTCTTTCTCTCTTGTTGCTCTTTTCTGTAGTGAGTGTCCTGGTGGAGGATCTGTAGTTGCCCTCATTGTCCTGAGCGTCGGATCAATCAGCTCGAGCTTGAAACTATCACGTCAACAGGCTTTTGTCACTTACAGCAAACAATATTGTCGACCCACTCGCAATGTGTCTCACAAAAATCTTTACAAAATCCACCCATTTAATTCAGCTTTTTTTAGGTTTTTTACCATGATTTCACATTCAGTGATGGAGCCGTTACTCACTATTCTTGATAGTGGGGCATTGTCGTGTTTACATGTGGCCAATCCCGTCCTGCTTTTGGGTGGTGTCGAACTCAACCAATCATCACTGCCATGTTTTTATTTAAGGAACTTCCACAGTGGTAGTGGCACCAACTTACTGACTTTCTGAATTCTCTTGGCAAATTTTTCATTTGTCAGCAACATATTTTGTAACTTAATATCACCTCTCATGCAAACGTGTGGATGGCACCATATTGCATTTTCTTACAAAGGAACTGATCAGCACAGCATCCGTCTCCGCCCTATAGGAACCGACTCTGCTCCAATACTTTCCAATTTCTAATTATCAAAACATATTATATGTGTTGCTTCAGGCTTCTCTTCCATCCCATTATTCTGCTCTCCTAATCCAGTAAACTTTACCACATTAATGCGATGTATATTAGGGTTTTTTTGTTTACACATTCCGCTTGCTAAGTATTTGCTCCTTTTTTCATTTCAGTCTCGTAGCAGGTTGCTGTCATAGGAAGTTAAATATCCTTATGTATCGTATGTTTCTTCATATGACAAATAGAATTTTCTCTTTGAGTTATAAATATTTATTTTGTCTTTGATTTTTTTATGACTCATACATCAGTCCAGTATTTTCGACATAGATAGAGATCAAGACAACTGTACAGAGGGATACCACAACAATCAATAGCTGTGCAATCGGCAAAGTTAGAGATACAGCAATACCACGAACAAAAGATTTGTAAAAAGCTAAATAAAGAAATGAAAATCCACAAACTGTGCCACAACTCGTTCTCATATTACGATGCAAGGCCACAAACAGAACACATTCCTGTGGGACTAATTTGATGACTTATTAATGCTAATTGCATGTTGACAGTACGGCTGGAAGAAATATGTTAAGGGACGTTAATGCTCCACTGTGGAGCCAGGCATCTGTGGGTAGGAATGGAGTTATGCATACACTGCACCACACTGCAATGTAAAACTGCAAACTTTGCTCACCTTTGAGCGAAAGACCGTCTCATATCACCCTTCTTTTACTTGGTGGTTTTTTGCTTTGAATGCGAGAAAAAAACCACAAGTGCAGCGATATGGAGCTGAATCACATATGAATATTTTAACACGTAATACATATATAGTCCTGTATGCATATTTCATCATACATGGTTGTTTGATCTCTCTACATTCTGTATAGTTGGAAGTGATCAGTACAAACAACCTGAGAGATCAATAATCACTAAAAATAAACTCAGAAAGAAAATAAATTTTTGAGTTCATTTTTCCAAGATGCAGGAAAGAGAAATATATAATCAGGGATCTCACTGTTTAATGGATCTGTTTACCGATCTTGGGGCAATCATGGTATTTGGCAAGGTTGGAGCTCTTTCTGTGGGCTGACACCCTTTGATGTCTCCCTGGTTGTTATTTAGGCCTAAATACCTTGAACTCCTCCAGGGATAAGTAAGTTCCTCAATCCCCCGCCCCCCCCCAACACCAACAACCCCACCCCCTTCCGTGCTGCCACAGAGGATAAATTATATACAGATCTAGTTCTACTTCCTCTCATCATAATAATATGCTTTGCATGGCTTTTCCACTTCATCTAGAATCATGGTAATCCCTGCGCTTCTGTGTAATTATCTCTCCTCTAGGCTGATCTCAGTGCTCCTCACCTGCTCAGCCTAGTCACATTACCTCCTCACTTTTATCTATGACTCTTAAAGCTGCTGCCAAGGGTCCTCTTAACTCACCCCACAACTTTTCCCTTTGCAGCCCCCTCTGCTCTCTCAATCCCTCTCGCCTATTCGCCCTGTTTCTCACTCTAGCCTTGAAGAGGAATGTGATTAGAAGAGAGAGAGGGGGGGGCAGTGCTTCACATCGAATTTGTATTGTGGATACATCCCTCATTAATTTCCCAACCATTCTAATAAGTGGAATGAAAAGAAAATAATGGAAATATAATTTGCTAAATTGACAAGGAGTCACAGGGTACCTGGGGGAGCAGAGGCTGTTCTTTTCTGTCATGCATATTATCATACTATTCTGTCCTTTTCTTGTAGGTGACACTATTACTCAAAGAGGAAATTTCTTCCATTTTAAAGTTTTCAAATTCATTCTCTTTTTACCCAGTGGCCTTGGGAGAGAAAAAATACAATTTTCAACAAAAATTAAGCAGCGGCCAAATTAAACAGTGTGACAGATTTTTGTATTTTGAAGAAAAATTTCTGTTTACTTCACCAGGGGTACCTTGTGTTTTGCCCACATGCATCTGTTAATAGCTGTCAAACACATGAATAATACAACAATGAGGTGCAGCAATTCCCCTCAAAAATTGGAAACATGATTTCATCAGAATTTTAACACATTTTCTCTTCAGGAAAAAACATTCAGTCGATGACAAGATCGCATGTGTTACCTGGTCCGCTTGAGTGTAAAAAAGAACAAAACAAAAATCAGCCATCCAGTAATATTGTCTTATACAGAACATGCTGATCTCAATTCGTTTGAAATGTTTATAACAGAACTATATGTTTCGTAATTCAACGAACACGGCTGAGGTCAACTGTCCCCCCTTTACAGTGCCTGGTATGCTTTCATTCTAAAAATGTTGCGTGTATTTTTTCATCACTGAGTCCTTGAATCGTGCGTCATCCAGAAAGGTGACTAACGGGGCCTGGGGAATGAAGTCAGCATTGACTGGCCGGACTGGAGGCAGAGAGTCTCCAGACAGAGATGGAGTCTGAACTTGGACCCCTCTCAAGCATTTGCCATATTGATTAGACAGTACGCTTCTAATTTTTACTAAATGCAAGTGATTTGTTGCGCATACATAAAAAAATATAGCCTGCTAGTTTCTGCACCTCCACAGACAATAAAGTCACATGTGTCTTGTTAGAAATCTGAAACAGGCTGACTCAAGACAGACCAATCAAACCAGTTTCTAAAAGAGGTGCAATTTTGTGATAAATCAAATGACAGTCAAAGAATATGTTTGTCAAACAGCTCATCAATTCCCAAACTGCTTAACCTGGGGGCCATCTTGAAATCGGAACCTAACAAAGGGTCACATCACATCAAGAGAGATAATTTTAAATGGATCAATGTTATTTTAAGCTGTTATATATTTGAACCGGCTTGCTCAAAACAGAACTGCCAGAATTGTGAAGGTAAACAGACTGACAAGTAACTCACTGACGGACTTGCTGATTTTGTTGTGCAGTGACTTGTCTCCTGTTTTATGTTTAGTCGCCACACTCATAAAAGATCAAGGTCAATGGGAATGTGTTTCATAAACTCTGAATCAATCAGACATCATGAGGAGCATCAAAAGGAGAAAGAGGGCTGGGATAAATATACGCATTAAATTGCTCCTCGAGCAGAGTCCACAACAGGAAATGGATTGATTAGTGGTGTGACTTTTGAATCCGAGCTCAAAATCACACATCAAGTGACACAAAACACTGTTTTTTGTTCCATTTGCTTTCAGACCACAAACAAACCACACTACAGTTCATTTGGAACTGGAGACGGCCTTTTCAAATGGTCTCAGTCTGGGTGTTAAGTGCCTCTCGGGTTTGACAGGCAGCTTTTCTCACTCGCCCAAATGAACTACACTAATTGGGAAAACTGTTTGTCTGAACCAAACCAAAGTAGTTAGGTGCAAAAACAACCTAAAAATATCATTTTGGGTTGTCAAAGCTGCTGCTTTTTGCTGAAAATCTCCAAAATGTGTCTGAATGTACACACTATAATGCTCTGCACATTGATTGCAGGCGGCTCGCTGTGTGGATGTGCCTTTTTTGTGTCTGACAGTATATATTTGCCGGTGCATGTTTATTTCAGCTGTGCAAAAGTTTCCATCAGGCTTACGTACTACTGTGGTTAAGAAGGTCCCTCCTCAGGGAAAACACAAAGGGCAGAGGTGTTAATTATTCTACAGATCAGCAGTGTCAGCATAACGCTCTCATTGCACCTAATTGTCTCTTTGGGGGTGCTCAGGTTCTCATAATGAGAACACATTGTAATCCAGTCCTGTTATACTGCGTGAGCATTTAGAAACATTTCGAAAATTCACTGTTTCGATGTGCTAATCAGAAAAAAAAAAAAAAAATCAGATTTTAGTCATTCTGTTGGATGATCTAAAGACAAATTCACATTTACGAAAGCGTTCGCTATTTTGTTGACTCCAAATGTGTTGAGGAAATACAAGAGAGAGAGAACGTTCCCACAAAAACAATAGCCTACTTGCCTAATGAATTCAGTGGAGACTGGGCTGAATTATTCTTGGCAGATCTTTCAAGTAAAGAAGGATGGGTGCTTGAACGAGCTTCTCTGCTTTTCGCTTTCAAGCAGTGAGAAAGGGAGCTCAAGTGCCCAGAGACTGATGGACACACTGTTCAGGTCCCACTGTGGAGTCAAGGCTGTGCCAGTCCATTCAGAGCTCACAATCAGCACAGTGGGTTGGACCATAGATACAAAGCATTTGTCTCTGCTACCTGGTGAGGTGCTGAACTTGTGAATGTAGCTTGCAGCTGCAGGAAGGGTGTGACAGTTCTTCCCTGGCAGAGAGTCTGCACTTATACATCACTATTGTCTTGATTTCCCAGCACTTCCACAGTGGAGTCCATTGCTCTTGCTTAAAATGATGACAGACACATTCATATTATCAACTCTTCCTATATAAAACTGACATTTTTTCCATCAAAATGCCATATGCGCAGATCTCAAAATTTGACAAAGAAATGTGAAATATATGGTAAATGACAGATTGTATCAATCCAGATGTCAATTTTTTTGTTAAATATGTTCTATTCATATAAAAGGAAACGGTAATACACAAAAGTGGCTGACAGAAACAGGATTCTGTTATTGCAATTTGTCAACAGCCCAGCACTCCATCAATCGACTTGTCAGAAATAATTATTCTGCTGCTGTTGGATTCTAACAAACTGTTCATGTTCTGAATTACTGACATGGTGTGTTTTTCCTGTTTCAGCAGCACTGGGTGACTCTGTTGGCTTAGTCATATTTCCCCTTGATGCATATCTCCAGTTTCAAAGGCATTCGTCTCATACTGAGCATTTGACAGAATTGTTTATTAAAATGTATCATTGCTCAGTTTGTCCTGCATTGAAATTACTCTCATTGCTCATCCAGATAGTGAACATCAAGATAATGTGAAACGTAAAAAGTCAATAGCCACTTGTCTGCAAAAGCAAAACATCCTCATATTCTTTTGTAAATGAAGCCAGTTAATGCTCACAAAAGGTTACATTTCCCCCAGAGGTCAATTGGAAGATAAAATCTTTGAGGCAGTTAAACAGTGATGTCAGAGTTCAGACACAGCAATGCGACATATAGCATTTGTAGATGGTTCTTGTTGACACTTTTTCCACCGAGGGTTGTCCACTTCATCGCTTGAAAATATCTCCAAATGCAAACGTGAATGCAATCCATTGACAGCTGCGATCTTTAGTACTTTGGCCTGCAGCAAGGAGATCTTTGTTCAGTAATTTTTCATGCAGGTTAAGGTTATTTGTTGGCTCTGTATTGTAGTTGTCTTCATGTAAGCTAATTGCCCGTTTCTCTGTGTCAGCTCGGTGATGGACTGGTGACCTACACGGGGAAGGGGGGGGTAACCCTACTTTCCATTCTTAACCCGTTCTTAGAGAACGATAGAAGAGTCCGAAGATGGACTGAAAGGTGTTCCGATGGAAGTCACCAACATCAACCTTCCAGGTAACTTTTCTTTTCCTTCTGCGATAAAATTCCATTCATAACAGTTGAACCATTAAAGAGCAGAATGAAGTACTACATCATAAACCTTAGACATGTTCAAATTTGGGGAAAGAAAATTCAAGGGTTTCTTCTCTTTTTTTTTTTGGCCTCGTTGGACCAGACCACTTTCAATGTTGTGATTATCCTTCAGCATTTCCTCCCCAAGAAAAGAAAGGTTCACTTTTGTTAGAAAGATAACAGAGTGCTGAAGGGCATTCAGGTGTTGGGTTTTTTTTTTAGCGACTCATTCACTATTTGAAAACGCCTCACATCATACAACATCACACTAAATAACCACGAGGTGGCACTGTGACAGGAGTTGGGCTTTTTTTGCAATTACAACAGCAACAGACGTTGTCGACATTACAAAAAAGTTGTTTAGCTACAAAATGTAGGTCCTTTTAAGGTGGGTGCACAGAAATGCGTTTTTCTGCATTGAAATTAAATGTACTCAAGATCAAGTTCTCAGAGGTGCAGCTTTTACTGAGCTACAGATTTGTGAGACCAAGAACACGTATTGCTTGGTCGGTACCTGATACAGCCGAGACACAATAGCATCCAATGCAGCGACCCCTTGAATATTGATATAAAGTTGTTTTTCCCCCACTGGTCTTGGTGTAACTGATAGTTTTAAGCTATATTTGGGTCAAGGACAAGTGAGTGCTTGACTTCTCCCAAAAAAGACACTATAAAACATGCTCAATGGAAACGAGTGGATGTGGAGACAAGGCACATTAAGTATTTATAGGATTATCTTCCAATGAGCTGTTTTTAGCCCTGTACAGAGCACACCTCAGTGCTGTTTCAAAAGGCAGAAGACCAACTGGTTGCATGTTCATCATCATACGCGATTTCTGTTATTACAGTACATGATCGAGTGGATAATTATTGCAGGCTATACAAACAATTCATCTTATCTGAGTTCAGAGGGATCTTTGCGGGATTGTGTAAGTGCGATGTACAGAGAAGGACACGAAACAATAAAATACACAATTATGCACTTGAACTTAAACAGTAGATAGACCACAATGGAACGCGGGGTCAAGTGAATCTGGTCATACGCACACATTCACTTAGGAGTACAGCAAGTGCTGGGCACTATATATGTTGATGCACAAAAAAAACAAGAAAAAACATTTCAAGGACAATTTGAGATTGAAGACCAGGATTTCTTTCACGCATGACAAACTTGAGGATGTTGTTTTTAAGCTTTATTCACTTAAAGTAGGACTTTTTCTGAATTCAGCCACTGTTTTATTCTGCTAAAGGAACCTCCACCATGAAACCGAACCCTAAACCACATCTTTTCTAAATTTTTATAATCTGAGTTTATTGAGGCAGCAATTATAGATTTAAATATGAGGAAAACATAGTCATTATATGTTCTGATCAGATATTATTGTTTATAATAGTATAGTATCGTATCGTATCGTATAGTAATGTAGTAGTGTTGTTTGTACTTATCTTTAAAGAAAAGGATAAGAAAGGCTGTGGTGAGAGCCTGTTTGTTGCCCTCTACAATTGTACCTACAGAAAAATACAGACAGCCATTTGGGCAGCAGGTCTTTGGACAGCTGGATATACTCTGAAAATCCTCATGCATATTCTGGACCACCACTCCTGCAATGAATATCCACATGACATCAAGTACATCCCACCACATTTGAATAAATCTTTCACTTTGTATACATTCTGACTGGCATTTTGCAAAGTGAAGTGTGAACAATTTGCTGATTTCACCCACTGGTATTTAACCGTCTTAAAAATTCAGTGTTATATTCAGTCCTACAGCATTTTTCTCTGCAACGACGCAGTTGGAAAAGTTTGCAGCAGAACAGCACATTATTTGTTATGTAATTGACATGAATGAACCGAGACCTGTGGTCACCTCACTTTCACAGTTACCACATCGCGCACACATCACGTCTCACAGCTGTCGTGGCTCCAGCACCTAATTGACTCCAAATCCCCCTGCTCACCTTTAATACTCTGCTGTGGCTCTCAGCTGTGCTGCATCCGAGCTCAGAAACTCCTCCTTTTTTCCAAACACCATAAGAACATTAAAATTTGCCTCTGAGCAAATAAGTTTAAGCTGGCCTAAATTCACTGTGAGGAATTATTTCCCTTCCTCCCGCTGTTGACTTCTGTGATGTTTTTATGTGCTGTAGCTGCCATTTGCTGCGGCCCTGCTGTCTTTAACACTTATCTGTTTTGCTTTTAACAATTTGTCAGATGGTTTGATGCTTTTAGTTACTGTGCAGCGGTGACCTTGAGTATTTTGAAAGAGAGCCAACTAATAAATAAATGCATTATCCCTGAGACAAATTAATAGTATTGTCAGACACCGTTTCAGGGCTATTAAAAATGGCCTCACACAAGGTCAGTTAAAGATTGGCAAAAATAAACTCCTAGTATGTATTTTGAAAGATAATCTGATGGAAAAAAAAAAAAGCATTCATTTATGTGATTTTTTTCCCTTTATCTATCATTTTGTCATTGCTGGCCATGTACAAAAGAATCTCAATACTCTCAAGCAGGTCATTATTGGTCACACCAAAAAGACATTTGAATCAGTTTTCCTCCTCGTGTTTGAAAGAAAACTGGTGGCAAACTGGAGAGGATCCTTGTAGCTTCCGGCTTCCCGGTGTTGCCCTTCTCCGTAGTCCCATTCTCATTTTAGTGCGTCCTCTTTCCAAAATACTTTGAGAAAATATCTTTCAATCAGAAAAACCTCTCTCGATCACTTAACATATCCTCCCCCGCCCTCACAGTACTCTTCGCAAAAAAGGCCACTCTTGTCCTCATCGCACGTGGAGGGAAAAAAGGAGACGAAAACCCGCAGTCAGCCACTCTCTTCCTGTCACACCCATTGAAACATCGCTCATTCGTCTGCCCAGAAAATAAGCTGTCAGGCTGGAGAATGCCACTTGTCTAAGGATTATATTTATGTAAGAGTTGTGTCTGCTTCCAATTTCACGTAGGTGCAACATCTTTCACCTTCACTCTCCACTCCAGGAAATTCATGTATTTTCTCCATGTGATTGCAAATTGCTCCTGCACTCCACATCCTTCACTCTTATTTCTGCCACCACTGATGGATCAGGTCTATGTTACTGGCAGCCGCATTTTCTGTATGGATCAATGCCTCTGTATGCATTGCTGATTAGAGATGACTATGAATATTTGATGCTGCAGTACTATATTGGTTGGACCACATGAATCTTTTGTTATCCGCATTCAGCAGTTCACACATTAAACATCTTATTTACAAGGATTATCTAGAGCTCACAAGAAGACGGTAGACTGACGACCGCTGCATGAAAGGTTGCCGACAAGCTATCTTACAAGGCTGCTTATTTGATTAAATAACCTCTGTTTTGACACCCCGAGTTTATTGAAGGAAGACTGAGTTTCAATGAAAGAGTTCAGGTCAGATACTGATGAATCTCATGAGCTCATGTTGATCTCAGCTCTTTACAAAACCTTGGCAGTATTAAGTAAATAAGCCAAAGTAAGTCAGGAAAAATATCAGGACCATCTATACAGGGTTCAAATTCTAAAATTAGGTGTGCGGCTTTGAGTGGAGCTGCAGCACACATTTGCATTCATTGTCTTTAAGTTTTCTTGGTATCAGTCACAAGGTTCAAGCAACATCCATGTGCTCTTCAGCTGCTGTACTGTTTTTTTCCAGGCAGTTTTGGCAGGTGTGTTTTGCAAAGGGCTTGCACAAGCTGCCTTTTGGTTTGTCATGCTTATGCCCAATTAGTTCCTGTCGAATAGGTGGAACATCTAATAAGTAGGGACTGCTGGAGAGAGTCAGACAGGTGGTACATCCCTGGAGGGGAGCAATCGCAGAGGGATGCAAATGAACACTGTTTACATTCATTTTTAAGTTAAAGATAATTAGCACCTTGTTTCTTTGCTGTTTTTCAAATACATACACCTAAAAAATGTTTACATTTTTCTTTATAGGTACTGCGTGCTTTTCAACACTTGGATACATGCTTGCCAACATCCCAAAATAACAGCAAATAGATAAACAATTCAGGCTTCAAACAATCCTGACAAATCCCTCCGCTAAAGCAACCTGTGTTGATAGTGGCCAATAAAAACAGCCCAGTGACGAGAGTTTCTGCACTCTTGCCTTTTTTCACCAATGTCAGATTAAAATCTAAAAAAATGAATACAATTTTGCTTTGGTGTGAAACATCAGGCATGCCCATGGCACTGATTGAGTCCTTTGCCGTCATGATGTCTGTTGATCTGAGGCATTGCTTTGTAAAAGTTTCTGCTCACTGGTGCGATGGAAGAACTACAAACACAACAGAGTCTACTTTTTAATACTTTAACATGCATTTGTATCACTTCACTTCGCACTGTCTTCCTGTTATTTCAAATTTTAAGCAGGTTTTGAAACCCTGATATGCACTGATATGCAGCTACATGAATTCATAGAAATTTAGGCTTCAACAGAGAAGAAGAAAAACAAACAGGTTCACTTCAATGTCCACAATGAAACACTATTGACTGGGATTGGAATTGGTGACTGGAATTGGTGGTCTGTGTTTTGTTTATTGATTTTTTTTCACCTAAAATTAGTTTGAAAAGCCAGGGAAATTGTTTATAAGGCAATTATACACAGTTACCCTAAAATTGGAGATAAGTGGTAGCAAGAAAAGGTTACCAAGTATAAATCTGTGAGTCTTGGTTGTTCTACACTGGTCATTGATGAGCGCAAAAGAGCAGAATAAAGCAACATTTTTGCTCTTGACCTAGTTGGGGGGAAAATGCTTCTCTCTAGCAGGATAATGAGCTAAATGTATCACATCGTGGTTACACTTCTAGCATAATATGCAAAACCTTGCATGTAAACTGTGCATGCAAAGAGCAATATGCATGCATGAGCACCAGAGCAAACCACTGATTCATGTGTAAGTAACTGTGCTGCTCCCACACTTTGATGTAGTGTTTTGTCACCCCCGCTCCCTTCTCCCTCATGCCCCCACCGTCACTTTTTTTTTTCCTCCTTGTGATAAACGTAAGCTGTCGCTATCAAAGCAGCTCAGCATGACACTGTTCTGTGTCCATCGGGACCCCGAAAGCTTTAGATGGTGTGAATAGTGCAGCCAGAGTGGGCTGGGCTGATACGTCACGGTGCAGGATGAAATGCACGTCAGTACGCTGGTGTGAGTCTTCTGTTGTGAGAAGTTAAACCACCATGACGATGAACTGAACGCGCTTTGAAGATAGTGCTGCATATTGTATTAGAATTATTTTAAAGATTCTCTGTGTTGTCAAGCATTTAGGTACTTAATGTTTTTATAATTATCTTTTGCTCTTACATTTTCATTTGTTTTTCTGATAAATGATTCAGGATGTTGATACTTTATATCTTTTATTGCTTAAATCTTTTTTTATTCATGACGTAATTAAAGTCATTTATCCACTAAACTTAGAGGTCTTTTGTTAGTGGTAACCTTTGTGCTCACATCTGCATTGATAATAGCTATTTATCCTTTCGGTGTTGGTGTGTCCCTTCACAAAAGTCTGGGAAATGTTCAGTCTTGAGGTTTTGTCATTTTGCATGTTGTCTTCAAGGAATGTTTTCAAAGTGACACAAAAAAAGGCACAAAAATTAGGCAAATCGTAAGAGATCACAGAGCCAAAATGTATCTAAAAAATGATTCGAAAAAAATCAAAGGAGATGCCTGTTTTTACAAGAACATTTAAGTCAGATTAAAGAGCTGTTTCAGTGCAATCCATGCCTCTGAACTGTTTAGTGCAGAAAGAACACTTAATTTCCAGTAGAGCCGTGTGATTCGGAGCTGCAAATAGACATCAAAATTAAGGAGTACATTTTCAGTAATAGTTCCGATTACTGTCTGATCTCAGGGTTTGTAATTGGACCGATTTTAATGGTGTAAAAGTCAAATGACAGTCTCTTCTTTTTTCCCAGACAAAAGCACCCCCAGAAACTTTGATCATGTAGCATATTTCACAGTATAAACTATAAAATCTTATCATGAAAACAGAGAGGATTATTCTTATGGAATATTTATCAGAAAATTGTTTCTGATCATTTCTTTCCCCTTTACTCTCTTTCATACCATCACATGCCAGTTGATCCCTTTGAGAACAGAATATCACTTGACGAGTTTCAAATGGTTTCAATAACCCTGCACAGTTTCAGGCTGCTGTAATAATCCCAGAAGCATTCTTACAGCGCAGCTGTATTCTCACAGACTGAATCCCCCCAATCCTGTGAAAGTCAGCTCAGTAAATAGTGGTCTTAAGAACTCGGGCTACTGCCTACTTTGTCTAGACTTAACACCACTGTGACATGTACATGAGCACTGTGGGATAGAGACAAGCTGAAGCGGGGAGACAGACAGAGGCCAGGAGACAGAGATTAGAAACAGGACAGCAAAGACAGATGCAGTTGGGGGGGTTAATCCTGTCTGTGAGTGAGCGATCATGTCCATCCACCCAGCTGTGGCGCCATCAGGGGCCACAGGGCTTGCTGGAAGTCTGATGAGGCGTCACCACCGTCTGCTGCCGGAGAAATCTCTCACTCGACAGTTCCTGTCAGTAGGACAGCCAACCAGGTGGGAGACGGCGAGATGGAGAGACGTACAGAGAGAAAGAGAAAAAGAAAACAAAATAGTGTCGGGGAAAAAAAACAGTTCATTTTCTCCCACAAAATGTTTTCACCACCAATTGAGGCCTTTTTTTCTTTTTTTTCTGCGATGTGTCTTTAAAGAGCTCATGTGAAGAATTAATTGGCTTTCATAATGAGATAATTAAGGCTGGTGTGATTAATTGCCATGTGAGGTTATCTGCAAGGTCCCTACACAGGCATTAATGAGAGACGGTCCCAGCAGGATATCACAAGCATGTCACCTCTCACCTGCCCAGTAGAGGGAGAAAAGGAGCCTTTGCGGTGCCGTTAAAACCCGGGATCTAATCCCATTTTATGAAACGTTCACTGTTTTAATATCAGTTGGCACAAATCATTGTGAAACACTCTCATGTTCATTTTAACAACCCTGCAAATCCCCTGTAACCTTGCTTGCACCTGGTGTGACCTCTGATATATCATTAAAACAACCCACTATATAACATTATGAACTAACAGCTCTCTAAGGTATACGCACATATAGGGTTGATATCGTGTGATGCTATGTTAGAAAGCACTGGGCTGAGGAAACAAGAGCAGGTGATGGCAGAGAGCAAACAGAGTTACACTTCTTATCAGCAAGTGCTAAATAAACTGTAAATGGCCTCTATATGAGAAGCAAAATAAACCCATAAACAAGCACCACGTATAGAGAACAATAGGAATTGCAGCATAAAATGAGGCAAAATTTATAATTCAGGCCATTATTACATTGAGTGCCCAGAGGATAATTTCAGCTCTCAATTGGTTTTTCTCCTGAGAAAATAAACTATATTCATATTTTCAGATTACTGAATTCTGAGTTGTTTGTCTAAACCCCGTCTCCCCCACCTTTGAGTCCCCTTAGGACAAACGAGGAACAAAAGTGAAGATCAATCTTAGACTAATGATCCAGGCATAAAGAAAAGGACAAAGGAGAGATGAAGAAAAACCAAACTCGACTGTCTGACAGGTAAAACGGAAGGCAGGGGAATTGAATCAGGTCCCTGGAGTGATGGACATCTTTATTCTCTGTTCTCTGCCTGCACTGTGGGGCACCAGTAGGATTTATATTCAGATATACATAAATAGGCATGTGTGTGTAACAGATACCAGTCACGAGTTACATGAAAATTTTCCAAACTCTGTTTTTTTTTCCTGTTCTTCCTCTATGACTATCTGATGTGATAACATTTTATGTAGAAGGGTAATTGCTGATCTCGGGTACACGCTGACATTGCTTTAAGGCAGTTCACCAAGGTCAGGTTAATGAGTCGTCAGATGACCAGATAAGCTCTGTTCACGAGATACGCTTGAGTGCAGCTGGTTTATTTATAGCTGTCGCACAATTAAGGTGATCGACTGAGCAGAGGTTGATCAAAGTGCTGTAAAACATGGATCAGATTGATCGACATCAGATTGAATGATAAATAATCAAAACTGACTGAGGAAAAACATGGATAACCTGTTGCACAACAAACAACCAGTAATTATGAACAGAATCATATGAGATAAGATGTTATGATCAGCCATAGCATCAGTAATTGTTGACTGAGGTGCCACACATGAAAGTCACATGCAATATGCCCCAGCCCCTCACGCAAAGCTCTTACCTTTTTAAAAAAGATCCAGCATGCAAGTATTTCCTTGAGAAATGTTCACTCCTTTAAAGCGAGTCTCAACCAAAAGCGAAATGAGGCTTACTTTTTGATTTACACAGAACCAAGGAAGCATAAAGTGTCCCAGTGTGAGATTTAACACCTAAAGCTGGCTTTCCACAAAAAGGCACGAAAAGTAACTTGTTAGTCTTTGTTTTGTGTTTTGCCTGTTATTACCTTGAGTGTGCGAGCAAGGAAGCAACTACATTTGCTCACAAACTGCCTCCATGCTATTTATACAGACAGCAAGACGGATTAAAAACTTTTCTGCACTGTAACAGACTGACAGTTTAAATGGGGCCTTTGCAGAGAACACAATGGCCCCGATCTACCAAGATCCCTGTTTGTGTGTGCAGATTTGAGAGGGCAAACAAACAAATTGCGCCTTTGCTCTGTGGGCAGTCTGATCTACTAAGAAAAATAATGCAAGTGCCAAAGGCACAAACAGGGGTGTTTAAATGAGCCTTTTTGCACATGTTAAATCGCTCATCTGGCATGGAAAGACTGAACAGACACCGCTGAGTTTGCTCCATTCAGGTACAGAATAAGGAACAATATCGCAAAATTAAAAGATGCACACTGGAGTGTTACAGTAAACAAAAACAGTTAAAGAAAGAAGATGTGGGAGACACAAACGTGAAATGGGGGGACTAATGTTGTCCGTTTAATCACGTATCTGCATTCAACACAAAAATGATCCTAAATATGTGGAAAAAAACAACAAAAAAACAAAAATCTGATAATTATTCTGCAGTCAGAGTTTGAAAGAATAAGTAACAAATGTATTTTTTCCCTATAAATAGAGGATCGACATTATATTAAAGTCCGAAGCTCAACATTTTTCTTTCTATATCCGGTTATAAACATGACCGTGGTTTTGCTGGCCCTCTTGTTCTAGCATTTGAATCGCATTTTTCATTCTTGAACAATATTGTTAGATCAGCTCTAAGAAATGTTACCCTGCACAGTCGCCTCTCTTTCCCAATTCTCTCCATCCTGTCCAATCATGTAATGTCTCTCCGCAAGCCTTGAGAAAGCTCCATTTCTGTCTGTACCAGAACATCCTTCTGCTAGGTTTCCCTAACATATCCTGAAAATGTACATACAAATGCCATCAGTGCCCACACGCAGCCAGATTGCCCCTGTCAAGCAAACACACACGTCCCAGACAGTCTCGCTTACGAGATGCGAAGCAGACTTGAAAAGTGAAACGTTTCAGAGATATTGCAACCCATCAGAGACACAGCTTCATGAAATCTTAAAAGGAAATGTTTTACGGCGAAGGCAGCATCTCAGTTAACACTGTAGCTCACTGAAAACTGTTGTATTTTTTAGTATGTATACAACATTACACACAAAAGAGTATTGGGAACAGAGCTCTTCTTTGAGTTTCGGAGACCTGAAAGTGAATTTACCAGCTTAAGAGGAGGAGACATCAATGTCAGGAGACAGGGTGGTATTGCATTTGAATTTCACACATAGGTTTATTCATTTCAAAGGTAAACTACAGTGTTCATTGAACTGGTGCACGTCACATTTTCTCGTGCAGTCCTTCTTGGTGATTTGGTTCCATTTGTTTAAAATATCTGTAACAGCTTCCTGCACCATCCTTCTGCAGGTCAGTTGCTGGTCATGTTTTCATGTATACTTGCGAAATAAATAGCTGTAATGTGATTCCCAGTTTACTCAACATGCTAAATGTATAAACAGACCATTAGTTTTCGTCCCTCTCACATTTTACCACAGTGTTCTCCCTTCATGTCTCCCTTTCCAGGTCAGTGAGAGAGGGCCATCCCACAGAACTGCCTCTCTCGCTCATTAATTAGGTGTGATAGCACCTTTCTCCACAGGATCAATCAGTGTGTCTAATACAGTCATTGACCTCGGACCTTCTCCAACTGCGCCTCCCTTTGAGCTCGCACCAGGCCTCTCGAACAGGGAGAATGTCAGCCTGTCAGAAACACTGCGCCTACCTATCCACAGGGAAGTGAGCTCACATTGGCATGAACCAATATGCAGCGATGAGGAGGGTGGATTGCAGATGGCTGGCCATCTTGTCTCCAGTGATACAAATAGACATCTACCTCATTAGTCCAGCTCTTCACCGTGTATCTGTTCTCTTCTGGTGGCTGTGAGTCCTTCTCACGTTTCCCCTTACAGTTTAACAACCGCTTTCATCTTCCCATTCACTCAGTTAGCTCCCATCTGTTTATCTTGACTAATCTAAGGGAACGTCGCCAGAGATAGCTGCGCTGACCAAGATACAAACACATTTCCAGCAATGCCACTGTTTTTAATGATCACTTCTCATTGCGTCTTTCATCGAAAGTACAAATTCGATATGATGCCTTTACATCAACATTCTGGTCCAGGAGGATTTGTTGTCTCACTTTAACACCTGCTGTATGTTACCTTCATCCCTCTGGGACACTTTATCACAAACTCTTGTTTTTTCAATGTACAACTTCTACTGTGGTTTGTCTCTATTTATTAGAGTAACAAGGATGCTTCTGAGAAGAGTGTGCAAAAGGAAAATCCATCAAAAGTTTCCAGTGTCAATTTTTCTTCATTTGAATAAGTTTTTAAAATGTAAACCATTTATGGAAAAAAAACCCTTCTCTTTACAGTCATTAACCTTTTTTACCTTCTGTCTTCACGTCCTTGTAATCTTCTACTTTCCTCTCTGTAGCCCTCACATTCCCTCTTCATGCAGGGCTGACGTAGCCAAGTGGACATGTTGAGTTATTGTGCTGGAGGCGGTAGTACTCTGCTGTGCTTCACAGATGATCATTTCCCAATTCCACAACCGTGGAGCGCAGGCCTGCAGTAATTGCTGCCATGCATCCAGCAGCCAGTCCTTATCTGATGCTGTGACAAGAATAGGCCCCATTTTATTGGTCTCACACCCTATGTAATTCAGTAGAGCTTGCATCATTTCCTGCAGAAGAGATGACCATGATCGTGTCACCCTAGGGTGCTTGATGCTGATTGGATGCACAGTGTGGCCCTGAGCAAATAAATCACTTCTCCTCTGTTCAGAGTAGAAACATAAGCCCTATGGGTGACCAACCACTCTCATCACTGACACACACACACACACACACACACACACACACACACACACACACACACACACACACTCACACACACACGCACGCACGCACGCACGCACGCACGCACGCACGCACGCACGCACGCACGCACGCACACCCTGACTAGTAATTTGCAGGCTGTATTCATCCTGGGGCCTCAGC
>JAUESE010000001.1:18115362-18135608 GCA_032274725.1 Malacoctenus triangulatus
GTGTGTGTGTGTGTGTGTGTGTGTGTGTGTGTGTGTTTGTGTGTGTGTGTGTGTGTGTGTGTGTGTGTGTGTGTGTGCATAAAATGCGAGAGAAATGAGAAATGTGACTGAGTGGAATCGAAAGAAAGGGGTCAAGAGAAGTCTGCAAGAATGATTCAAAACGGTTTAAAATTCACTCCGTATTTTTCGATCCTCGGGGAAATCGAAGAAAAATATATATGAATTTTCTATTTGTTCATGATGTCAGCGCTGCTTAGATTGTTGGTGCCGAGCAGCTCTCTTTTTTTAAGTGAAAAAAACATCACATATGGTCATTTTACTTATAGAGTTCAACAATTTAATGTTTGACTTGATGCCCTTACAGAAAAACATAGAAGAATTTACAGAAATAGCAGCTAAATTACCATTTCAAAGCCAGTCAGCTTCGTATGTAATATCACCGTGGCCACTCTAAAACACAGCAGGTGTTTAAACTCATGTAGCTCTTAGGAAGAAACCAACTAGCACAGGAAAGAACCCCAGAGCACTGAGTGGCACTTCAAATGGCATCTCTGGCTAACAAGGCTGGGCAACATCACAGTAGTTAGTCATTAATGGAGCCGTGAGCGTCAAGCAGTGATTTATGTTGAAATGTAGGCAGCTGTAACGCTTCACTTAAGGTTGTCCCTTTCAGAACTTTATTTTAAGACTCAGCTCAGGAATATATTTGGAAATGAACTCAACATTATTCTCTCTATAATGCCGACTTTTACATTTACCAAAGTCTTTACTCCAATAGAAGTGGGTTTTTCACTAGTTCAGTTTTGTCTTTACCTGCTTTACTCCTTGAAATTGTTCTTCATTAATATAATTAGTCTCTTTATAAACAGTTTAAATCATCTGTCACTGACTGATTAATATAAAAAGGTCAGCCTTTTTCCAACTCGTACCCGCATGCCAACTGTGAATGCTGCATATTCACCTTATTTCTTCCTCTTCAGCAGCAACTTTAACTATGTGAGAAATTGATAGATATGTTGAAATCATAATTTTGTGTTGCATAAATTTCAAGGTTGATAGTATATCACAGGCAATATCTGTACTTCAATAAAATTGTTAAAACCATTATCTTCGCATTCTGCCTGTGGATAAGAGTCCCCAAGAAATTTAAAGGGCATCTTTTTAGTAAACTATTTTTTGTGTATCTGACAAGATTGTGCTTGCTAATGAGGATTACATTTTTTTTTTCATTGTTGTTCTGTTCAAAGTTCCTTGTTGGCTTGTTTCGCATCTTCAGTTTGGAAACCAATCAGCTGTCTAAAGTGTGAGGACACTGACACGTTTCAGCAGCAGCTGCAAGAAGCTGCCATTAACCTTGTAAATATTTGATGGATTAGGTAAAGTCTGAAAAGCACAATCTTTAACCCACACAGCCAAAACATAAATACAAAGTAGGGAACATGTGTACAAAGGAGAATAAGCACCCTTTAGGTCTGCAAACACAAACCACTTCCCCTTGTCAATACCAGCTGTGCGGCAATTGTAACACTGCAGCAGCAAAGCAGCAGCAGATGTGGTGTGCACATATGTCACGAGACAATACATTCGAAGATTAAAAGATGCTTCGGGGAACAGTTCGAGAGAAAGGCACCAGCTTTGAATGCGTATGCGGTGAACATGCATTCAGTAAAACTGGAGCGCATCTGTCTCAAGAGACAAAAGACCGCCCGGGCTAAAAAGCATTGTTCTTTCTGAAAAACACAATTAATGCATAGTATTCCAAAGGGCAAGCCATTTAAACAAAATGTTAAGCACATTTATGTTTCAACAAATCCATTATAAAAACCAAACAGGATTAAAATGTACATTTTGTATGCAGTCATCTTGATGCTCACTGTGGCCGACAGTTTGGAGACACAGCTGTCCCACGATCACAATTTCAAGCAATAATCCTACACTCGCTCAGTTTTACACTTCTAATAAATTGTGACAGCAAAATTGTCACTTGCTGCCTGTTAGTCTCACCCACTTAAAACATGCTAATGACACAACCCATGTTTTTTACTAATGCGGTCAGTGATCATAACATTTTGGCTAATCAGTTATCTGTTAGTTAGTAAATTGATCCATATAGAAAAAACATGGATAGATTAAAAAAAGGCAACAAGAGAGGTGAAAAAAGTAATGCTTTTGCCACTAAAGTTCTTCTCCTGGTCGAAGCTTGTTGTTCATTCATCATGCTGCTCTGAAGTGAATTGAAAATGAACGTATACTCCAGCAGATCCAAAGACAACAGTGTAGCAGAAACATCATGCTGTCTCTTTTGGTATTTGTTTAGATGAAGTCCAGGTTGTGTGAACTGTTTGAGTGTTGTTAATTTAAGCCACTTTAATTGACATGGAGCTTGTTTACTGAGAGGGGTTTTGGCAACCTGTCATCCCACCAGGTTTGATAAGCAACAGAACAAATGTCATTCAAAATTCAAACAGGAAGGATGCAATTTATTGTGTCCTCATGTTGGGTGCAAACAAAGAAGAAACATTACAGCATATTTAAATTATTTCATTCAGAACAAAAACAAGGCTACAGCACTTGGAAACTACTGTCAAGCAAATTTAATTTCTGTCGTTAACTCTGTGTCGTTCATATTTGTGAAATGAACACCAAGGTTGTTGGATACAATAACACAAATTATGTCAAAGTTTAGTGAAAACAGGAGCAGATATTATATTGTAAGTCATTTCTGTGATTCAAAACATGTTTTGTGTACATACATAATGTGAAAGATGTGTACAGTTTTACACTCTATCCATTTTTGGGATAATTGAGGGCTTCCAGGGTGGATAATTTCTCTACAGTAAATGAAGCTACAAAGTTAAACATTTTGAAAAATGACCAACAGCGCTAGAGATTTCAATCATCTCTTAGTCTGTCTCATGTCCAAAACGAGTGAATTACTGCAAGATTCAGAGCAATCATTTCCTCGTATATGTGAAAGTAAAAGGAATACTCACTGGCTCATATGAAGTAAAAGAAAAAATATTGCATCAATTTTTTTAACTGATTACAGGCACTTTGCAGTTCGAGCTAAATTGCAAGTTGTGTAGAAGTTGTGTGGCATTGCAGTTCAACTGAAGTGGATGACACGTGAAATGTATCGATGTTGATCTGATACTTTGAGACGGAGCTGGACCTGTTCACCTTCCATAGTGCTACTTCTGGCTCTTGGCAGATAGATTTTTCCAATAAATTTTTAGAGAACCTGCCACAGTTTTGTGGGCTTAGGCCGTCACTCGTGTCTTTTCATGTACCCACCGACCAAATCTATAATGTTGAGATCAGGGCTCTGTGGGGGCCCCACCATCTGCTGCAGAACTCCTTGTTCATCCGACAATATCACTGAAGCGAATTCTTCATAAATCTGGCAGGATGAAGAAAAATATGTGAGCATGCCTAATTTGCCTGAAACATTTGTTATTGTTTATAAACAACCACCACAAATGTCTGTATGAATGAGTTTGACTCTTTTTCACGGGGCAACTCCCTGTCTCTAACTTTAACTTTTAGTTTGTTGTTGTGTAAGGACATCACAGATTTTTCTGCAGGTTTTCTAAAAAAAAACCAAATACAATCAAAGCCTTTCAACTCAACTCCAGACTCACTTGTTGTCATGTTCCCTCACTGCCAAGGAGAATTGGGCGCAGCCATGACCCAGATTAGATGTGCAGTGGTGATCTTTTGACAGATCACCTCTGATGAGGGGGAGATGTGGAGATATTGTAGGAATCTGAGAGTTCTGATACTACAGCAGAGGTTACACCATTTAATGAGGAGCACAAGGCCATGTTAGAGAACTTTAGTCCCTCAGATACAGAACACACCGTGACAAAGTAAGATTAGAAGGTTGAGGCATGCATAGGTGGGCAGGCAGCAAGCACGACTACTCTGTAACTACAACTGAGACCTTTATCATATGTCCTCTAATTTCTCTCCTGTTGCACATCAAATGCAGCCTTGAATGACAACAAGTTTGTACACGTGGTTGGGGATGAAAAACAGGGCCACTGTGTGTAGTCAACTGTGCACTTGAACTCACAATAAATATGAATGGATGGTTGTGTCCAATCTGATACACTGTAAATTCATTGTGAAGTCTCCACTCTTGATCATGGATACAATCAATAGAACCTCATAAGCTGCAGGAAAAAAAGGTTTCAAACACTAAGCTTGTTGAAGAGAGATGTACAATTCATGACATGAGTACAATCATGCCTGCAGCTACAATACAAGTGAGTGGGCAAATGGGTTTTATCTATGAATTATCATTGCGCTGAAGGTTTCCATGAAAAGCTTTCATTGTATCATATATTGTAATTATACAAAGCCCTGAGTAAAATCATTGCTCCTGAAATTAGACCATATTGTAAATATGAAGACATGCAGGTCCTCTTGAGGTTTTTTAACATTCGGTGACTCAACAATGGAGTAATTTTTGGGGTATTCAAAAAAAAAAGAGGAAATTCTGACAAGCTGCAAGAGCAAAGCATGGGAAGAGTAGTGCGAAAGGTTAATTCCTCTTCTGCGCTTTTGTTTTTGAAAAAAAAAGTAATTACCAGTACATGGAATTGACATTAGTGCACAAATGGCCACAGGGTTGGCACTTAATATGAAGACAAAACAGTGCAAACAAAGAACGAGATTTTACTGAAAATAATATTTAAACTTGTCAACCAATTTCTCTTGGTTTTAGCATGAAGAGGGGTCTAAAATTCTCGAGGTCATGGGTCAGTCCTTCTTGAAAGAAGAGCAAAAACTCTGCATGTTGAACGTTTAAAAGTATTTTACAACATAATATCAGAGCTCGGGGTGTAGCCAATGCAGGAAAAAAATTTGCAGGCATCTATGTGAAATCCATTCGACTGTCACCACCTGAATGTAAAGCGGCAGCATCAATGAAGACAGTACTGTAAGCCCATAGGGCAGGCCTTTATAGTTTCATCTCCTGTCCATCCTACAGTGCCTCGAACACAGTGATATCGCTGGCTTTGATGAGAACAGACACAGATATTACCTTGGCTTCATTATGAGCTGCTGAAACCGTCTCTGGGAAAAAAGGGACAAGCGCATCTCACCCTAATCGAATATTCATGGCCCGAACGTCAGCATGCATGTCCTTGGGCAAGCAAGTCCTGTGCTGGTCGTATGGACATATGTGTCATAAACAAGCCTGCATTTATCTCTCTCTTTCCTAAGCACACATAGACACACATGGGCAAAACAGACAAAACTGCAGCAGGAGAAAACAAAACAGCTTTTCCTGCACAGGGGCAAAATTTGCTGCGACACATTTTACATCCTTTATGTGGTCCTTGAGCGAGTAGACCCAATGAACATCATGAAATCTACCAATGTTTTGTCTAGTCTACTTTTTGGAAGGTTGGCAGAGTGTGATTTCAGGATTTATTTCTCACAGCTCTTCACTTCCATCTGGGCAGATTGGATGCAATGGTTCCACTGAGCTAACACCAGATAGCATTTGACATTTATTCAGGGGCATTGCAGTGTGAAGGTTATCGGTGGAATTTTTTAGGCTTGTGCCATATCTGATGACTTTCTCTCTAGTAAGCCTTACATTTGAGTTGAAAGGCATGTTCCTTCTTGTAGTTAGATATCAGGCTCTTTCTGTTTCACTGGACTGGCAAATGGCTGTGAGGCTGCAGACAGTTTATGTCACTAAGTTACGTTACAGTTGCACGATGATTTATATTTCCGAACTGCAGCTGGATCTTGTCGTAGTTAACATTGCATTTGTTTCTCTAGATGAGCTGAACCATGGTAAAAATTGACAATATAGTACTCCTCCATTGTCAGAGCTCGCACCATGGACGTCCCTCCACTTTAGAGTCTCATGCTGATTTACTGGTCATGTAAAGACTGAAAACAGTCACCTCCTGGAACAAATCCTTTTCTTGAGCAAAACCTCATTTTACTTATTCTCCTACTCTGTCCACACATTGTAGTTTGGGCAGTACAACAGGATTATGGCTTGTAGAAAAGGTTATCTTCATAGAGAACATCCTTTACTGGTGGCAGGATAATTAGGCTTGGGTTATTTTGGGATTGGCTCTGATGAATACATATGCCGCAGTAATAATAGGAGCTTAATTCATGAAAACAGTAGGCCATGTGGATGGTTAAAGTCTGGCTTTAAATCAATATCTCGCTGCAATAAGTCTTCAGACCTTAGTCTGAGCATGACTAAGAGTAGCAAGTGAAGCGCAGACTAACAAACCAACATGGTAGCGAATATCAATCACTGTCAATGTGATAGAAACGGAAGCTTTCATGGGAAAAAAAAAGTGATTGAGGAAAATTGCTGATGGGTTCTTTTATAAACGAGCACATCACAGTGAGAACCAAATACGAGATTTAAGATAATGTACTGAATTATTTAGATTTATGAAAAGACACACAGCACACATGTCACTTCAGAAAAAGGCGTAAAGCTTTGAGAAGAAGCTGTCAGAAAAGAAAAACAGAGACAGCATGAAGTTGTTGCTCTTGCTGTGTGTATGCCTCTTCTTTTCTTCTGGCTATTTGTGCTGTCTCGACCCAGAAACTTGTACACCACATTTGCGTCGAGAAATAGTATAACACAGCAGTGGATACAGGTACCCTGCTACTGCTTCACATCTTTAGTATGTTGTTCCTCCTCCTCACTCACTCCTACTCTCTAACCTCTGACTAAACAAGAAAAATGTGAGGATTATTGAGCGCCTTTCTTTTTCTTAGACTCAGTCGTCATGCCTTGTGACCTCCAAACTAAATCAGCTCCTGATTAAATGAAATGGAGTCGTCAGGATTTTGTAAGCGATCGCTGGCAAAGCCAAATGACTAGCCAGCGTGTGTTGTGAAGAACTGCATGCAGACGTGGACACGAATGCAACAAAGGCCCTTGCAGTCAACCTCTTTACTTCCTAGATTTCCCTCATTTTCTAATCACTTCTTAATCCAGATTGTGATGATTGAGAATATCAGGAAGGGAAATGTCTCCTGGAATGCTCTTACTCGTGTAAATATTCATCGAGTTAATTCAGAACCTCTTTGCGGAACCTCTTCAGTAATTATAATTTGCAGCCTTCTCTGATAATTGTCTGCAAACTTTGCTCGCCTGAATTCGGGCAAATTGCACCACTTTTCTAGACAGACTCTCAAGATCCGTCAGCCTGAATGTGAATCGTCTCTTCACGGCTCTTTCATTGGGTGCATGTTTTCATTTCCAGTCACTGCCCCGTCAGTACGTATCAGACCACTGTCATGCTGATCAAAGAAATCCTCACACCAGCTTCTGATAATGTGCACTCTGGAGTGGGTTTCTCTTCACGGGTTGAATTTAGCCATTTTCCCTGTACTGCGTGTGCCCCTCTGTTAAACGAAGTCACCGGAATTTGCCAATTTTGTGTCACCATAATCAATGAGATTGTGCTGTGCAGCCTAATCACCACCCAGAACCTCATCCTCACCTCTCCTCCCACCTCATGTTCGTGTTCATTTGGTGCGAGAAAATAAGCAGCTCCAGCCAAAACACATAGACTTGCACCTGCAGAAAATTGCCTTTGCCCTGCAAGAAAATGGAGCATAAATGTCTCTGCAAGTGCAGCTTGAAATAACTTCTGACATATTCTCAAAGTCTGGCACCGCATATGAGTCCTTATAAGCTTCACAGTTTGATACAATTTTCTTACACATGCTCGGAGAGGTCAGCAGCAAATGTAGTCAAAGTTCAAACCATTTGATCCCCGAGCACTCAAGGGTAAAGCGTATAACTGAAACAACTGACATCTCGAAGGTCAAGGAAAGAAGTAAAAAGATTTGTAAGAGAATATGTTTTAAGAGAGGTATAAAAAAAAAAAAGGTGTTTTTTTTTTTTTACTTAACCAGGCATGACACGCAAGAGTTAAACTTTTAAATTGTGGCTTGAACTCTAATCAACACCAGAGAATAGTGCTATGCTGTTAGTATTGCACTATTAGCAGGGGAGCTAAAAATCCACCCAGTGTAATGCCGTGCTCATTAACCCGTGATAATACTATAAAACCACCACTCCCAACATGAGCATGGCAATTAACTCACTCATTAAATCTAACTCATTAGTAGTGGTTAGAACAAAAACAGCTATGTCTAACAAAACACACACACACACTGAAGAAATGAAGTTTGAAGCGAAAAAAACAAATTTTAAAAAAAAAAGAGCACTGCGGGATATGCATGGGCTTCAAACAGAATCTAAACGGACTAAATTAAAACCTGTCAAACTCGGCAAGTTCTAATTTATCACCTGTCAGGTTCTGAACGTTTGTGAAACATCTTTTCCTCGAAAACACAAGAGAAATGCCTCATTACGGTGTGGTCTGTGTCTGTAATAGGAGTGTTCTTTATGATAGCGGCAGTACTGAGAGATTCCTCATCCAGACGAGCATCACTGTTCTTGAAAAGATGAAAAAATGTTCCCCCAATTATTCGTCCATTATTTACGGAGACAAAAGCCGTCCAGTAGCACTTTAAGAGAAAAACATCTTGGAAAAAAAAAAAAAAAGTAATATTGAAGAAAAATCTTATCTTTTACAAAACAATGTAGGTTTGACTAAGTTGTCTGTTTTTTTATGCCCTCATAATACCGGACAGGTATCCTGGTTGCCTCGGGGAAGAGGTCAGCTCTCATTTGGTGGAGTGATGTTTGGATTTTACGAGGAATCTTGTTTCTCCAGGGGTTAATTCAGACGACAGTGATGTAAAACTGACTGACATATCGGATATCTCCATCGCTTTACAAGCACTTTGCTGCAATCTGTTTGTTAGCAGCCTGATGAAACTCTGATGAAATATCCTTGATCAAAGTATCCTTTCCATTTTCTTATGATGGGACTATTACACTGCTGTCACTCTCAATGCAATACAGGTTTTCCACCTCTACTTACCTTGCTGCTCTCTTCCTACATTATTTAATTATTCTCTTCCGATTTGACATTGTTTTCTCATGTTTTTCGGTGTTTTTTTCTTTTTCAAACAAGCTGTGATGCCGAGAGTCCAAAACAATGCGAGTTTTGTTGGGGGTTGAGGATGACAGGATTTCTGGAGCCAACAGGACTCACCTCGCTGAGTAATAATGAGTAAATATCTCCAGGCCTTCAGCTGGATGCTCGTTAAAGCTTTGTGTCTTCTTTTCTACCTTCAAAGGGCACCTTCACAATCGGTCTGACCAATGGAAAACACTTGGTTTTTCCACCACATATACGCATCTTGTCCTCATCAAGTGTATGAAGAGAATCTATGCTGGCTCAATATTGTTTTGGGTCATGCAAACTATTTTCAATACTGTGCTTTAGAAAATAGTGCCAAACATCCAGCATAGGCACTGCTTTTTATTGTTAAGACACTAACACACAGTTTGTGTGGGCCACAGTGGAAGGAGACATTTTCAAACACCTAATTCCAACTTTGCAGAAATGGCCAGAAATGAATATATCACTGCACTGAAGTGCAACCCAATTTGACAGCACCCAGATAAGTCATCATAACATTTATGTGCCTTACTTTGAATTTCGGGCTTTAATATTCTATAAAATAATTCCCAAGCCCTCTTGCATTCTTCTGAGTTATATACCCTATTGCGATGATAGTAATGTGTAAAACCTTTATTGTGAAAAATCAAAGTAATGTTTGTCGAAAAAGATTTTCATCCTATATCTGAATCTGTCTCCTGGTTTCATCACACACAAAGCTGGACCTCTGAAATACTAAGCTGGCTTGACATGTTTGAATATCCCCGAGCAAAAGACGACAAAATCACACTACCGTATATACATTTTTTTCACTGCTCGTGATCATGACTTTCTCTCACTCGTATTTTTCAGAGGCACTTACGTTAAGGGTTTGAATTAAAACCAGAATGAACAAAAAGGCCACCATGTCAAATAATAAAGTAGGTTATTGATCAGAGAGTCTGTTTGAATTAATAACATACTTAATGTTACTGCCATCCTATTATTGGCTAAACTGAGAAGCAGTCATTACTTGAAAATATGTTAACAAGCCCATTATGTTTTTGCCAGAGATGACAAGAAACCCAAAGGAAAATATTGTGAAATATTTTACATGTCTTTTTTTTCTGAAACATTTATGTGCACACTTTTCCCTGTTCACTTGTTTGATAATGGCATGACATACACGCTCTTCTTCAGAGAAAAAAAAGAAAATTGGCAACATTTCTGTTATCAGTTGCCATGGTGAGAAGGAAACTGCTTCCTGCTATAAAAGCAGCCCATTAGAATGAGAGTGCCCCATCCTTTCTGCTCTCCTGTTTTCATCCCTTCACACTGACGTGTCATTCCAATGTGTTTTTCCCTCGATGTTGTCAGAGTGTGGTGCAGAAGTTCAATTTCTGAACAATCACTAAATCACTGCAAGCCTCAAACAAACACTGCAACAAAGCTTTAAATGTGTGACAAGGTTTCTAATGAATAAAAAAATTGCGTTTACTCTGACTTAATGAATTTTTTTTTTTTTTTCATATGGTAAAATGCAAAAGTACATGCAACATGTTTTGGTGAAATTCAAACCCTGACGAGTGCGGCTCTGACAAGCGAAGACTCAATGTCACCGATGCTATAGTGTCACACTCTCTCATGTCACAAACACGAAGGTGTGGTTGATGGATGAGTGTCTGGCTTCAGCCAAGCACGTTACCTTTTAACCGTGCCCACATTTTCCACAAGCCACAACCAAAACTCAGTATCTAAACAGATCCTGGATCATTTATATTTAAAGTAATGTTGGAAAAAGAAAATTGCAAATTTTCATTTTTTTCATGTTCAGAAATGACAATTTTTTGGAGTGAGAAGTAGCTTGGATGATGGTGTTTTTTTAAGCTGAAAATATTTATTGTATCACTGCAAACTGCAGTTTTGCACAGTGCTATCAGTGTATCAAACAGCAATATATACCAGGGAAGTCTGCCAAATATTGGCAGACAGATGTGTGTGAATGTTTTGAGCCTCTCTCTCCGCACAGGCACAGTATTGTGACGCAAGTGTGATGATTCGCACGTGAAAATCATTCATGACTCGCGTGGGCATCGTGACCACCGCCTCTGCCACCTCGTGTTCAAACATTAGTGTTCCTCCGCGAGCAAAGCCAGTTTCACTTTGTGCTGCAACTCTCTTTCTGTCTACAGTGCTTTACGCAACATGATCGGTTCTTCCACAGTATCTACAGACGGTTCTGACCGTCGCGTCTCTTGCATCTGTGTGTTCACCACAGTCGTGTTTGACCTATAGAGGAAGTGAGACACTCTTCTGTCTTATGGCATGCCCGAATAGCATGTGTGGAGTATTTCTGTCACACATGTCACTCGTTCAATGAACAATCTTACCGTCATCGCAAAGCCACTCACAGTTTTGCAGCAGATTTTGGTTCTGACATACAAAAAAAGAGGAATATGTGCGATTGATCACCTCCATGATCTCTGTGTTCCTGATTATCTGTAAGACTTGTAGAATTTCAGATGAGTTGGGTTGCCATCTGTCCCAACTCACTTTTTAAATTCTAAGTACTCCTCTTGTGCTTTCTTTTCTCTTTGTACTTTGACAGGCTTTCTGGCTCACAGACATCTTTTCCCTATTGTTTTCTTGGTACTTTCTTTTCAAGATTATTCTGTGCTTGTCTAATCTGAAATAACCTCTTAGCTGAATAGTTGTGCTCTTACTCCATTACGATACTATCAGTACCACTTGGCCGATGTTTGCTTTGATCCTGTTTTTGTGCAAGTGTGACTTGTTAAGCCATCTTCTTATTTAGTCCTAAACAAATTGCTGAAAGGCAACCATCATTTTCTCTATTTTAAAGCTGCATTTAGAAAAGTATACTCTGCGGTTTCAGGCTGTGTCCTGGCAAAAGATGAGCAAACTCGCCAATGTCACTCATGATAAAAAAACACCTCATGACAATTACATAAATGTCACAACAGTGTTGCGACATGAAAATGTGATCAACTTTAACAATCAACTCTATGAGATTCATGTTATTTCATGTATTATGTAAGTAACTGTTAACTCAATCACAAAACTTCAAAAGAACTTACTGTTTACTAACTGATTGCTTAATGAAAACACACATACATACACACACCTTTGCAACTTATTCAGTGAGAACTGCGTGGCCAACCTGTATCCCACGCAGAATACAAACATTAGAGCATTTTTGGAGCGTTGTGTTTTTCAGGGGGTTCATGCTTCATTATCACCGGCTTATTCATTAGCTGTTTAATGGACCAGCTGACTTGGGAGGTCCACTTATAGTCATGCTTTTTGTACCTGCAACCTCCAAACCTGACACCTAACATGCAGGGCACCATTATAACTTAATAAACTCTCGCTGCAGACTAATAATGCCACTTAAAAAAAAAAAAAAGGTTTAAAGTGGAGAATTTCTTGTCTGCTCGACTGAGCTGAACTGCTTTCTTACACACACTGTTGTCCCCCACAACATGAATAAGTACACTCACATGCATGCAGAGCGGGAGAGGGAAGGCGACAAGGCTCATTAACTGTGTGCAACAAAATCCACCAATAATGGAGACAGAACGAGCAATTTATCAAACACCTGTTGCACAAGCAGAAAACACGCTGAAACGTTAAGCCTTCGGCTGATTCATCTGCACTAACTTACCAACTGTCCTTAATTCACTTCAAAAGTATTGTGCTTTACTCCCAATGCTAATTCGGCAAAACACTGTAAAAAAGCTTAAAGTCTTTTTCTATTTGAGTCTAATGATCTGTGTGTTCAAACGTTTAAAGTTTCGGCTCTCAGGGCTAAAAACTGAAGAGCGTCTTTCACCTGGGACCCGAAAATGAACAGGAAATACTTCAGCATTAATTCTCAGATCAATGGGAAAGTGTGGGACCTTTCCTAATGAAAAACTTTAAACCCTTGACTATGACATTATATACACAGACTGAGGGGTCGAAAAAGTTGTTTCCACTCTGATTAGGGTTAAGAAGCACCATTTAACCTTATTACAAAGCGCTTCGAGGACACAGCTGTTACATCATTCTCGCCACCTTATGGGTGATTTTTTTTTCTAAATCATGTTTAAATGCAGGAACATCCCAAGCTTCTATTCATCTTCTGTATCAATTTACCATCAAAGGGTCTAAAGCTTTGACATTTTGGAGCCAATCGTAAATTAAACACAGACAAGTCACAGGACAAGAGACAGACATTCACATACACACATTATCACAACTATGGAAGAGAAGAAGCCTGCATACCAGGAAAAAAAAACCCATGCAGACACCAGCAGAACATGCAAACTCTGCACATAAAAAGCCCCTCCAAAGCACAAACCCCAAACCTTTATGCCGTGCTGAAAAACAGAATCGAAAAACAATCATAGGAATACAAAAAAAAAAGCCACTTCGCTGCAGAATGAGCAGTTGAGCTAAAAAACTAGCCCTTTATTACAGTAATGCAGGAAAAGGAAGGAAAGGAAATTACATATAACTTCACTCTTAGGAGCAAATTACCAACTCTGGTGGAGATCTATTCAAGCCATCACACAACTCAAATGCTGCTGAATGGCCAACTGGCACCGTTTTTCTCCGGCTTTTATATCCACCAACTTGCGATTAGCTAATTGAGCAAGCTTGTGCTCAATCAACCTGTGGAACAACAGAGGAGACACAACACAAACAACACTGCAGATGTAAGAGTGCACAGCGCTTTCTGTCTGGATAAGTTCAGAGGCGTCAGGCCGTCCATTCACACCAGAGTTAGAAGTGCGGAGGCTGGAATGCATCCCATCTGACACCGGGCAAAAGGCAAGGTCCATCCTGAACAGGTCACCAGTCCTTCACAGGGCTAATACAGAGAGACATCCTCCCACACACACATTCACACCTTAGGACAATTTAAAGTCACAGGTTAACCTAACAAGTGTGTCTTTGAAAGGTGGGAGGAGGTTTAAGAGAACAACTCCAGCCACAAAAGAAACAAAAAAAAAGAAAAACAGGACACAAAAGCACAGCAGCCCAAAATCAAACCTGCTTTTGTTATTTTACTATGTGGTAACAAATCAAGCAATTTTTCTAAAGTGTTATCAAGAGACAGGATACTTTTGGATCTATTCTGAACAAGTTATCAGTAAACTATCCCTGTACTGCAGCACCCTGTCCTATGATAAACTCAATATTTTCAGTTATTCACATGCGCACTGGCACTGGTTAGAGCAATCAATTTCATTTGGGTCCATTGTAATAGACCAGTGAGTATTGAGCTATTCAGGTACTTTTCAGAATAAATGATTGGAGTGCACTTGTAAACGCCATACAGGCCTCAACTCTCAAATGACCTTTTTAATGTTTCACAAACAAATTATTCTGGTTAGAAGACACAGCCTATACATCACTGCTCATCTGCTGCTGTGTTGGAGTGCTTTTTCTAAATTTGTCTACATTTACTGTAAACATCCATTACAAACATTCTAGAGGATTAACACATCATAGCCATATGTTTACAAAAAATCATTATATTCCAACTATGTTTCTATCCAAATGTAGTTGCAAATCCAGCAAAGAGGAATATCCTTTTGGAAAAAGAGAGATGTTTATGTTCCCACTATGTTCAGTGTCATCACTGCACATTAAGCAGGAAGGAGGCAACATGAATAGTCGAATCGTTTCCTGCTTATTCTCATAAGTAACTTCACTATTCAAACTGCATCTTCTTTCATCCTACAAAGCTATCCTAAAATGCACCGCACAGCTTCGTGTAATCCAGCTTTAGGTGGGGATAGGAGCGAGGTGGAGGGGGGTGGGAGGTGGGGGCATCACCGTGAGCTCCACACATTTGAAGATTTACAGAACATGCAGGTGTACTAATCTTTTTACCTTGCAGCTTTAATTGTTGATGAAGTCAAGTGTTGTTTTGCTGACACGTGTAAGACAAAGTTAAATACTACAAACACTTGTGAGGGAGTATTGTTGGGAGCTCCACAAATACCTGCATCTGCCTCACAGCTTGCTGAGGTCATGTGTGAGGACGGGAATGTAAACAGTACAGATTTGCTTTTGCAAAATTAATCTTGTTTCCAAAAATGTATTTTAGTTTTGTAGGTATCTAAAATTTCAATATGTAAATGGTTTAATGGGAGCGTTTATGTCTTTCAGAGAATCTCATTCAATGTGTCCTTGGTAATGAGGATGTGTGTGTTAAGTAAAACAGAAACAGGTTAACTTCCAGGGAGAAGATGATTGCTTCAAAAGACAGGACAAAATGATGCTTTCAAAGAAATACATCTTGATTTTAATGTTTTGACAGTTATACGTGTAAATGCTATGAAATAACAAACATGTTTCAGTCTCATTTCTGTGTTGGAGTGCTGACAAAAAAAGTTATATAAGTTCATTTGGCATAATTCTAGATATATACAGTTTCAAATATAGAGAGAAAGGTGAATAGTTATTTTGCCAACAAGTCAGTAACTTTAACTTATTTTGTGTGGGGGGGTTGAGGGTTTGTTGTCTTCAACTGACCTCCTCAGCTTATTATTATGATTTCAATCACCTTTCTCAGTTGGTGTAAACTCCAGACAAGTGAAAGCCAATTTTTATCCCAAGAAGAGGCAATTTGCCAAATTCCTGCTCTTCACTGGTCTCTAAAGGCTTTTTACTGGGCAGTTTGTATAATCTGTGGATCTGTAGAGTGTTTGACTGCTCACCATAAATTTGTAATGACGGGCCCACTGTGGAATGCACTGGGTCAGTGAGGTTTTACTAGTTATGGAAAAATTATGAAGGACAAAGTTAGGGTTTGGTTGTGAGGGAAGAGAAACTTGTAAACAGGGATAAGCAGGCCAACATGACAACCTGTGAACCAAAAGAGCAATATTTATCAACAGGTCAGCCGTGTCATCCGGAATGTTTTAAGATACGGCAATAACCCCAGAGCAGTCTGTCCAAGTTTTAAAATCATAGCAGGTAGGAGCATGATAAAAATGTAACATTTTGTGCATTGTTTTGGCCGCAATGACCAAAACAATTTATCCCTACTTTTATTTTCTATCCTTCTTATCAGGAGATGTCTCAGGATATGCAATAAATGGACTCGCTATTATGGAGTAAACAACCATTGAAGCTCAAATGAAGTCGCATTTCTGATTTTTATCTGTTTTCATCATAAATGCTAGAGCAGATATGGGCAACTGGTGGTGCTCCAAGTCATATTTACATTTCCACCCTCACCCGTTATGACAAAAGAAACAACTAAACATTGAATACAAGTGACTGAAATGAGTTCCACAGACCATCAGGACACTTTTCTCACTCTGAAGGAGGTTTATCAGGATGAGCTCGTAGTAGAGTCGCTGCTGGGGATCTGTTGTGGAGGGCTCCTGGTTGCCTCTTGGGGGGAGGAGTTGTTGTGACTCTGCCCCACACGTGCAGGAGAGTGTTGAGTTGCTCTTTCCTGACATTTTTTTTTTTTTTTTTTGTGGGGTTGAAAATACAAGGCACTAATTAGTTCAAACACCTTCGTCACATGTGTTGTCATGTGTATAATAGTAGCACATGTCTGCAGCAGTCACTGGTGGGCAAAATAAACGTGAGAGAAGTTGCCTGGGAAAACTAACAAGATTCTGGAAAAAAACAACATTGTGAGTACATTTTGGTATATCACATGTAAATGTTTTTTTTTCAAATTTTCACTTTTTGTGTGAAGTTGCATGAGTATGTAGCACCTTCGTACTTGTTGAGACTTCTATTTGGCCTGTTTTGCGGTGCGAACACCCGAATATCACCAGATAGAAGAGACTGCTGTGCAGTGGTAGCAGTTTGATTATTGGAGGGTTTGTAGTTCAAACCTGGCACCATATTCACTTTTCTGCTGCAGAAAAAAATCTATGTACACATTGAGGTTGTATTCACACTTGCCAGCTTTGGTCAGAATAAAACAAACTTTGGTGCAATTCCACTGCACGTGTGATTCAACTGTTGAGGTAGGAACGGTGCCATCCAAACACCGGCACACACACCTAACGAGCAACCTGAGACCATTTAAAAAGTGAGTCTCAGTCAGACTCAAAACAAACTGCGGTGCTGTTTGATTAACGTCAGAACACAGCATTGTCAAAGCTATCTAAGTGAACCAAACATTGGACATGAGAGGCATCAGAGCTGCAGTCTCGCTACTCTTTGTTCGTGCTGGTGTGTGCAGAAGAGGAACTCCTGCCACTATTTCGACTGCTCTCTACATTTTTAAGCTGTTGGTAAGCTCTCAGCTGGTGAGGGGTACATGCAAAATCCATGTAAGAGAGAGTTCAGCCAGAATTCACCACAAAACCCGAGTCTCCATGCAATTGCTACTGCAGATTGCTGTTGGCTCCTGCTGTACAACCTTGTCTCGCTTTTGCTTGTGATCGTCTCAATGAAAAATATTCTTTGTATCTCTTCAATGGATTACCCAGATCAGATGGCATTTACTTCATCTGTTTTCATCATCGCTGAAAAAATCCACAGCCTCTGAAATGTAAAAATATTGCATATATCCACAATCCACAAACTGATACACTGTATGCACAGTTACTGTCAGGCCCCAAACTAAGAGAAAGCCAAATGAGGCTAACAAATTGGACTGGACACAGCTGTGGGAGCCTTGTGGTTTCTCTTTGTCCTGGTGTCAAAAGGAGCCAATAAACCAGCAGCTCAGAGAGCAGCTTTGTCCTTCTTGGGAGAGTTGCACAACTTGAGGATGTTTTTAAAGTAAAGAAAAAGTTGCATATGTAAATTTCTTAATTAGTATATTTAGTATCTTGATAATAATAGTAATAATAGTATAATACAAACGGCCTTGTCGCTTTTCTCACATAAAATAGGTTGATTGCCTCTAAATGTTGAATAAGATTAAACTGATAAAGATTGTTTTTTCACTTTTTCTTGTGTCTGTACAAATGAGAAAATTTCAAGCAGTTGTAATCATTTGAGGAAACATCTTCCTAACTTGTACTCTCCCAAACCAGGGATGGACTTGTGAGAGTCCTAATGTTTGGTCATTTATGAACTGTTGCTGCCCAAGCTGGGTTTGATCAACATGACGGGATTACCATATACCTGCTGTGAAATGCACAGTCGAAACTGTGGGGTGCCATGTAACAGTGGGTTTGCAGCAGGAATGCTGTAAACCCCTGTAATCAACCCCCTCCCGAGCCCAAGTCACAAGCTGCCCCTGCACACATCACACCCCCATTGTACCTCATTGACATTTATGATTCAAAGTCAAACATCAACATTTGTCAGATACATTGTTTATTAGATTTAGCAGTGACAGAAAACTGTGTTTGTGTTTTGTTTTAATTGCACTCATTTTGTGCTGTACCAACTATTGATATCAGCGAACAAATGCTTGTTTGTCACAGCTTGTTTTTCTGGTCGAGTAGGTTCTTTTCCATCCTTTGATTGGCAGCTCAATCTATGGCTCCTCTGCCTGCCCATGTGTCAGAGCACTGCGCGTGGCAGCCACCACTGGTGGCGTGTGTTGCTATAAATGTGAGCAGGTTTATATTACAAACTGTTTTGATTGGTCGAAACCCATCACAGTCGCGTGTGTCAGCAAAGCACTGAAAAGTCTTTTCCTGGAAAATGAAGCACAGAATCAAATTTGACTCCGAAGAGCTTTTAGGATTTTTATCATACCCTTATTTTTTTTCTTTTTACTTTTAGTGGTCGCTTTGAACTCATTTTTCTTCAAACGGCATTTTAATCACCGATTTCCAAACAGGTATTTCCATCATCCTCCAACTTGGGTTGAAAATAATCTTTTATGTCATTTTGTTGCTTTTTTGAGTCTGTTTACCTCACTCAGGCCAAATTATTTGCTACGTTTTCTACATGGATGAAAATAAACTAGTCTACATCAGTGAACTGAATGACTGCTAATGTGAACACCCAATCAACAATGTGGGCAAAATCTCATCAAAATATATCAAATCATCCGTGGTGAACTTTATCAGAGACTGGGCAAAACGTTTTGGACAAAAATGGAGAGCTTGTGCTTGTTTTAGTGTGTGCAAACCTCTGATGAATCGAGCCCGAGTCAAGACCGACTCTGAGGATTTCTCTAAAAATTCTTCAATGCCAGGCGGTGCTGAAAAACGAGGTCTAATTAGACCTCAATAGAAAAAAAATCTATACCGTGTATTCAAGAAGTTGAGGTAAGTTACAATTATTCACATAAATAAGAGGATTATTAAAAATCCTGCTTGTAACCCAGCAGCTTAAGCGACTACAAATAACAGAAATTCATCCTTTTCAAGACACCCTGCGGAAACTAGTTGAATTCATTTGTCCAGAAAAGTTCATTTGCTTCTTCGAGCATGTTGGAGTTCTGAGCATGAATTCACTAATCTGGAATAAACATAAAAATATTGTATCTAGCTTCACCTGACTGAATGTTCAATGATGCACAGTGTTATAAATTGCAGCATTAGTTTCATTCAGGAGAAGAGCAGCAATAAACTGAAGAAAATGTGGAAAGTTGGCAAAAGAGAGTAGAGCGAGGGAGTAAATGATCAGCCACAGTTTGGCTTCAGGAACTCAAGCAATCTATGCAGCTTGAGAAAACCGACACATGAGAAAGGACAGTTTCGCTTACACTTTCCACTGCTGGACGCTGGACAAGCTTCAATATTGGACATCAATATTTCAAGTCTTTGTATAGGCGTTAATGAGGTGAACGGAAAGGCCAAGCTGGTTTAACCTAAGAGAGTTTCTGTTGAGGATACAGAAACACAAGGTAGCGCCCTTCAATATTCTTATTTTTGAACGCAAAATCCCACATTACCATTTTTGAGCAGAGAACTGATGTGGCAGTTCATCTCTTTGGCTTCTTTACATGAAACTTTAGATCATCTCCTTGTTATGGCTTGATCACAAACAGCAGTCGAAAGAGTACAAATATGGATGTTGCTCTCAGGATAGATTGTTGTAGCCTTGCTGTTCAAAGTAATATGTTTTTTTTACAACCGCCAGGTAAAAAAAGTCTGAGGCAGTGCTTTCAAAAGTTGCCTTTTCAAGGAGAAATGCAAAAGTGTGTTTGTGTCTGTATGTACAAAGTCTGCAAGTTGAAGCGGTTGTTCACCAAAGTCTTTCTTTCTTTCTTTCTTTCTTTCTTTCTTTCTTTCTTTCTTTCTTTCTTTCTTTCTTTCTTTCTTTCTTTCT
>JAUESE010000001.1:18192104-18214326 GCA_032274725.1 Malacoctenus triangulatus
GAAAGAAAGAAAGAAAGAAAGAAAGAAAGAAAGAAAGAAAGAAAGAAAGAAAGAAAGAAAGAAAGAAAGAAAGAAACACATTGTATGAAACAAACCTGTGGAAATCTCTTATTGAACATCACAATAAAACAGGATTACGTTACCATGTCGCGTTATGTAAACCACCGGCGGAAGCAAACACTGTATTATTCAGTGTGAGAAAAAATAAGTTCTGGCTTATTAAATTTCATGTTATTTACACCAGTCAGTTGGAAGCTCTCAGCCATCAGCAGCATTTAGTTAACCTCCGACTCAGCGTCCCTGCAAAAAAAATAAAAGGGTCCTTTGTTATGAAAATCTGCAGATCCAAATGTCGACAGACCTAAAATCAACTCAGCGTGCACGTTGTTAGATTACTCACCTCAATATTATCCGGGCAGGGGAAAAATATATGTGAGCTGTCGTATACGTGTGCATGCTGAGGCATCCATAATGACCAACTAGGGGAAGGAAGCATATAATCAAAGAAATGCTCCCTGTGATTGATTCAGACAGCTGAGTGTCGGGATAAATCTAACTGTAACCTTCATTATGACTTTTTGAAATTGCTCCAAAAAGAAAATTGATCACACTGATGAGGGTGCACGTGGGATTGAACTGCGGCTGCCGGCTCCCGGTTCGCCGGTGCATTAGCTGCAGCCTCAGCCGGAGGATCGCCCGTGGTAGTTTGATTCTTGAGACGGACTGTGCGTTGCTGTGATTTCAAACGAGTGGGAGACTGGCTGTTCCCAGAGCAGAGCTCGAGCTGACTCAGGCACTCTCGCCCCGGTGCCCCAAATCACACAGCAGTGTTATCTGCCAGAGGATACAATCAAGGAAACACATCAAAGTTGAGTCTCTGGAGCTGCTCCGCTCACACGCAGGCCCACAATATGGGCCCATGTATGAACACAAGCGTGTTCATCGGCCCCCCCCTTCACTAATTGTGAATGGTCTGCAGCGTGACTCACAATGAAAGAGCAATTAGGCCTTTATCGCTGGCTTTGGATCGAAAATAGCTCCGACTTTGATGTGGCAGAGCCGCGTTTCCAGGAGCTGCTGGCAAACCGTGCGTTGGTCCGTCTGACCCGACCGCCAGACCTCTGAAACACACCAGCAGGCTTCCAGCCCACCTGAACATCACTTCCTCCAAACCCCCCCCCCCCTTCCCCCTCTCCTTTGCGTCATCTATTTCAGCTCCTCATTTACACCTTCACGTCCGCGCTCCTGTTAGTGGTTTAACCATGTGTGACTTCGCTTGGGATGATTTCTCACGTCTGGGCCCGGCTCCAAAGCCTCGTGTGTTTGTGAACGCGTCTTCTGTTGCTTGTTCAGTGTTGACGAGATTCTTCGGTCTCCTCCTCCTCCACTTTTTGCCGGCTGTCATTTTCTGCTGCCACGTGTCTGCCTCGGTCTGTCGGCCCAAACTGGGGGTCCAGTTTGTCCCAGATCTTGTTGACATCAGGCTACAGGCGAGCATGACATGTGTATACATATTAATGGGACCATTAAGTCATTTATTCACCAGCTGATTTACATTGCAGAGCGGAGAGGTCCTAAATCAAAGAGATTTCAAAACGTTTCACGAGATTTGCAAATTAGATGAGACAAGCTGTTTATTTCTCGAGCATGTTGTGGCTTTCGGCCCCCGAACAACATTTTAATCTTAATTCCTTCATTAGGCAAAAAAAAACATCGTGGCTGCTTCTACACTAATGCAATTTGCTGAACATGTCAATAAAAAAAAAGAAAAAAAACACAACATTGTATGTTTGCGTGTGACTGCATGCATTAAGTATGAACTCCTAAGACATCAACATATTCATAAGCATGCAAACGCGAGCACACATGAACAATATGTAGCCCCCCCTCCCCCCACCACCACGTATTAATCTTCTCCTTGGCCGGGACTCACTAAAACGTTATCTACTTGTCTGGTCGTCTCGAGCCTCGGGGGAAGAATGTGCATGTGGCACAGCCTGGCGGGCCACGGGAAGACAGAGTCGGGATTTGTATGCGACAGGAGGCACCTTTAGTGGGAGTGTGTCTGGTCTGTCTGACGCTCAGCGAGTCTCAGCGGGTCGGGAGCAGAAGCTCGCTCAGTTGGAGGAAAAAACTTATGAGCTTTATTGATCACTGACTCGTATGGGAGGGGGGAGACGGGGGGGAGCGGGGTGGGGGAGGGGCCTCTTCCTGTGAATAAAACAGAGCCTTTTTTTTTTGGCTGCAACAGGTGAGGCAACTGAGGAATCCATCAGGCTGAGAAACTAAATTAAAAGCATGATTTCGAAAGAGTTTTCGGTCGCAATGATTAAAAAAGACACACGCACACACTCGCATACACACACACGCACACACACATGTGCATGTAACTCACCCTCGATCGAACAATGGCAAACAGTGACATCAGTAATGGTGGGTGTTCGGGGGCTGCGAGATGATCATTTCACTTCCACATGACTGGAAGAGAAAAAAGAATCACGTATGCTCCGCTGCACACAACATGTGAAGATCATACGATCTGCCTTCAGGCTCACTGGGCATGAAAGGATTATTACATGATTGTATTGTTGGGGAGGGGGGGGGGTCAATCCAGCGATGACATCTCTACTTTTAGATAATGATGTCCGACAACACGAGGGTGACGAGCACAGATAGGGAAGTCAGAGGGAGGAAGGCTTTCTTCTAAAGCCTCTGACAAATATTATGTAAGACTGAGGGAAAATTGTGCACAGCTGTTCAAACTGTGACCGGGGGATTATATCTGATTGTGACATGGTAAAGCAACAGTCGGTGAATTGTGCGAAACTGAACAGGAACCATGCTGTGGTGCCAAAGAGAAAGGAAAAACTGAGGAAAGCTCTCAACTTCGGAGCGAGCAGTTGAGGACTTACGGGGTTTTTTTTTTGGGTTCTATTTTTTTTTTTTTTTTTTTCATGCTCTTTTTTTTGTAAATGTCTGCAAATGCTTCGACCCAGAAAACAGATGTATCTGATTGGGTGGACAAGGCTGGAAGTCACAGAGGTGACTGTAGCTGCTGTTCCAGAGAAGCGCAGTCTTTCCTTTCTTTTGCCAGCAGTCTGTGTGAGTGTGCTCCAGGTGATTTGTACAGCCTGTGGCTGGCCGAGCTGCATGCTCATCAACTCTGTGACAAAGTTCAATAAGCCAGACTCCCCACACCATTTACCTGTCTACCCGAGCTTTACCAGGCAGCAATTACTGCACATGCTGTCCTCCGCTGCTGCTGCTGCTGCTGCTGGCACTAAACCTGCAGTTGGAAAAAGAAGAAGAAGAAAAAAAAAATCCAGTTAAAATGTGTCTTATCTCACAACAGGTGCATGAGTGAGTACAGAAGTTAATGCCTGGCCTCTCTAATTTGAAGATACCCAGTTGTCTTATTTCATTTGGGAGCCTGCTGCTGCTGCTGTGGGTTGGAGGAAGTAAACGAGGGCTGAATGGCTGTTGGAGCACCCGGTCATAGTGGTTGGCAGTTTTCTACCGCTCTCGTCCTGGCAGGAGTCAGCACGCCAAGTCCACCCCCCTCCCCTCCCCGCCCCCCCTCCAGTTATATCTGTGTACTGGGAAATGCTTGTTTTGCTAAGCTGTGGAGTTGTGTAGACCCCAAATTTTGTCAACAGGTACTTTTCCACAAAATAAAATCCAGGCAAAAGCTGGAAATCAGCGTTGCGCTCGCTGAGATGTAAAGACGCGGTTTTGAATACTCAAAAAAGAGAAAAACTGTGAAAACAACACTAGACAAGAAAGGCTTTCAGAACAGAAAGCTTTGTGGTATATAGGCTGGGTGGAATACATTAGGATCCATGATGCTATACGGTCAGAGTTCAATTTACTGGGGGGGGTCCCCACCCCACCCCCTCCATTTCTAATCTACATACCCGCTTCATTCTGATGAAATATTTGAATCTGAATTATTCCTCCCCTCATAATGACCGAAGCTACATCATCGGCAGGCCATAAAGCACATGTGATGCCTTTACATGAGTTCCTACTCAGCCTGACTGTACATGCAGTTTCAGAGCGTTTCCATGCGGTACAGTATCGGTTCCCAGACACTATTTTGGGGACTTGCTCGGGCCAAAAGGTGATGTTGACAGACTGCAGGCTGCTGCTTGGCAGCGAGTGACGTCAATGGAATTTATCAATTTAAAAAAGTACTTGAAGTTTGTCTCATCACAAAAATATCACAGGATTTCTGTAAATTTATATTTTACCGATTATCTCATATATTAAAGGTTTGAAAGTCTGCAGAAAAACACTCGCCGCTATTTGTTGTTGTGCCTCTTGAACCCACAGGAGATGAATCATAACAGGGAATCAGACGTGTAAGTGATGGCCTGGTTGTCTCGTGGTGACCGTGTCATGTTGCCAGGTACCTGTGCGCTCCTGACGGATGTGTTTGTGACAGCAGAGTTGGCTTCCCTCCCTGAAGCCGTCACTGTTCCTTGGCACTCTAATGAGAGACTGCACTGTTGGAGGATGAGGCTTCAGTGTTGTGGCGTCCCAGGACTAATGCCAAGATGACACAGGCGCTGGAGGCGAAACATCGGGCCATGTCACCTCCCCCCTCTTCCTCCTCCTCCCCCTCCTCCTCCTCCTCCTCATTCTCATTCTCCTCCTTCAGCCCTCATGACTCTGTCCAAGATGGCTGGATAGACAGACGGACGGACAGATGGGGAGATTGAGTAAGGAGGCATTTTGTGGGATTTCCTTGCATTTCGGTATTTTGTGAGCGATGACGTTCAAAATCACGGGGTGGTCCTCTTCAGGAGTTGCAGTCGCCCCACTAGTGGGGGGGTCTCGCTGTCTAACCAGCCACTTTGCAAGTCTGAGTTTTGTTTCCATTGCTAAGCTCGTTGGCACAGAGTCGACCCTCGGTCCGCTTTGACATCACCTCGGCCCTTTCCCACTGACGATCCCTAGAAATTGTGTCACTAGAAACTGATCATTTTGGCGGAGGGATCTGTGAGTTTTGCATGTCCGTCACACCTCCAGAGAATACGTCGCGACCAGACGGCTCCACGGAGAGCGAGGCGGCAGAACTGACCGAAACTCCGTCGTCACTGCAGTCTGTTCGGATGCACCGCAGCTGTCGCGGCTTTTCAGCTCCTTACAGTCTCGTTCAAAATTTCTCCGGCTCTTTCACAAATGTGTTTTTTTTCAGTCGTCCGCTTGTCAGCTGTTCTTACATGAACTCGTTCAAAGTGCTGTCGAATTTACTTCCTTGCTGCGACGAGCCTGGACCTCAGCGTCCAATTAGTTTTGGAGATTTCTCTTGTTTTGCTCAGTTTTACAAAATTTTCGAAACACAGTCTCCTGTCGGAGGTTTGATGGCTGACTCGTCTCTGTCCATTCTTTTCTCTCTGACCTCAATCGGTAAAGACAGTGTCCCGCTTCCTCTGCTTCTTTTCTGGAGCTTGTTTTCCCCCTTTGGAAGTGACTTTTTCCTCTTTCCTGCAGCTTGCTTCTGTGGATTTGGAGGGTTTTTCCCAGTTTTTGATTGAAATGTGAAGTGCGCTGACATGACCGTGTTGTAACTGGCACTTTTTTGAGGGAAAAAAAAAAAAATTGAATTGAAAACCGAGAAAGTAACGCTGGATTACGGCTACATAAAGCGGCTGAGCGGGAGTGTCGAACGCCGTGAGTTGGTTCCACCAATCAGCTTTCTTCAGCGCGCAGCTCCGCCACTCAGGGATTCAGCGTGATCTGACACTTCCAAGACGAGGATTTTCAAAATGAAATTAAAAATGAAAAAAAGTTCCTCACAGTGATAAAAAGGTGTTTTTTGGGGTGTTTTGGGTTTCACTGTCGCGGTGAGCTCGTGGGCCTCCGCGTGGTTCTCATATTCAGACACGGAACTCTCACGCCGTCGTCTGTTCCATCAACCGAACCAGCCGGTACAGCCGTGCAAATAACCAGCAAGACCAGCCAGATCCTCTAGAAATAAAATATCCAAAGTTAAGATCATGTCTTTAAAATATATAAATAAGCAGATTGAGCGTGTAGTTTGTTTTGTAATTTTCATCACTCCTTTTTTGTTTGCTGAGTAATTTTTCTTTTTGCAATCTCTTTTTGTTCCCCCATATATTAGCCGTTATTTGCCAATGGCTCTTCGTGAACGATGTATTTAAATAAAAAGCCTCGCTCACTAATTACACGCCGAATCTAAAAGCCTATTTTAACGTTGTCTTCTGTGATTTCTTGTGTTTTGCCGAGAGTTCACAGCACGTGTTCATTTGTTTAACGCATCAATAGCGCGGCCGTTAATCGTGTCTCTGTTAGCAGAGGCTTGAGAGTCGGCGATGGATATACAATGTGCTTTTTTTTTTTCACTTCTTGCATGTCGCTCTGTTTTAAACAAGTGCAGCAGTTAGCTGAGGTGCAGCACCTTTTCTCTCATTAGGCTCACTAAACAGGATAATGATTCCCCCGAGAATATGCCTCCATCGCTCCGCGTGCCCCTGTCACTCCCTGCACCGCCATCACCATGGTGATCAAAGCCAGATGTGCGGCGCTGCTGTTGCCGCCAACAAAGCCCGACTGTACCGAGTGTTTTTACAGTTGTCACTCCGCTCGGTGCCACGGCCCGTGGGGAATCTACCGTGAGCGCCGGGAACCGGAGCGCTTGCCACGCTCGTCCTCCTGGGCTGCCGCGCGTCCTCCAGCTGGGATAAAAAAAAAAAAGAAAAAGAAAGTGAAATAAATAAGATTTCAAGATGTTTTCAGCAAACACTGTATTTCAACATCCACCCTGTTTTTTTTTTTCCTTGCGCAGCATTTAACCTTTTTGATATCTTGGAACACAGCAGGCTTTTCATAGTTTGTTTCTGTTTGCTGCTGTGGGGTTTCGTTGAGAAATGTAGCTTTTTCATGAAAGAAAAAAGGTTGCCTATACTTCAAATCAGCCTGTTATCATATAACAATGAACCATGACGTTGTGGCCACCTGCCTTTTAATTGCAGCGAGCAAGAACAGATGCGACATGATCCTCATTGGCTTGTTATCTAATTAATCTCACCTGCTGACAGATTTCTAAACTCTGCTTCCTTTGAAGGTCATTATATCACGACAGACTGTTGTGAGCGAGTACAAAATGTTTATGTTGAATTAAACTAACAAAGCATTAAAAAAAAAGAAGTTTCAACATACAAGAACACGATCAGGATTCAGCGCCCGCAGAGCGACATCATTGTTCTTCTCCGCTCTTGTGTTAAATTATCAAGATCTCGACCAACGAAGATCAACAGCTGCTGACAAAAACAACAAAGTGAACCCTGCTAATTTGTTGTGACTGCAGATGAATGAACATGCGCAGCGTTCAGACCGCAGGATACTATTCAGCTGTTTGAAGAGGGAATAATTCCGCCCATTGGGACGAATTGCGAGGTATTCAATATCTGCTGTGATATTTTTGCATGATTGCCAAAAATGTGCCATTTGTTTGAAAAGCAGCGAGGGATGAATTTTCTTTCATGGTTTTAACAACAAAAACATCAACAAACATCTCCGTGAGACAGAACAACAAAGACAAAGCACTGAAAGAGGGCAAAAATTTACACCGGTGGAATGCAACAGTGATCAAAGAAAACCAGACAGGAAACACAAAAACACCTGCAGTGACAGATGGAGGTAGCCCCACGAAAGAAAGGAGAGGGCAACGCTGCACTACAAGAAATGCTGGTAGACGCGAATGAGGGAGCGGGAGGAATTCATGGCTGGTTTAAGTGCTCGGTGACAAACACCGCTTTGAGTGTTTCGTCGGAGACAGGTCTGAGTTTGATCAATAAACAGGAAAGAACAGCGCCAGCCCAACTCGTCCCTGGGCGACAGTATCGGGGCGTTAGTTTACCACTATAACTGTCTCCTCCTGGATCTGAGCCCGACAACAAGGTGAGTCAGTTTGAGCTGCTCGCTGATTAGCCGGGTTCTGCCACATCGCGACGCTCTCTGGTGAAGCTTCGCAGTTCAGAAGAAAAGAAAGTGAAAGGGAGGGGGAGAAAAAAAAGAAGACAACACACCAGCTCTTCTCTGGTGCAAAACCGAGCAAATAAAATGAATGCTAAAGACACAAATTCAATCTCTCACTACTTCAGTAGGTAGGGAGTAAACTACTGGAGGATTTCTGTATTAGTAAACAGCGATTACAGGAAGTTTCCTCTCACCCAGAGGTACAGACGGAGACAGCCTTCAAAGAAATAAAGAAAAATTGAAGGTTATGAGCTGAGACCAGTTGGCAGGCAAACAACAGAGGTCCCAAGGAAGATAAACAACATAGCGCATAACAACTCATAAACTCCAGTTATTTTTTGATGCGCTCCCACTTGTCAAATTTGGTCCAGTGATGACGAACGTTTGGTGCGAGCGCTCAGCCAGGATGATCCCTCTGTGCACGTGCGAGAGCCGCTATGGAGAAACCCTGGCGGGGGCCGCCACACAAGCAGCCCGAGATTGTTTGATAAGCAAACCGGGCCGCGCTTCCAAACAAAGCGTATCGTGTGGCTCAATTAAATTATGAATGCTGCATGGACCACAGACATCCAAACAGAGCAAACAGGAGAGGTGCCAGGTGTCGGAGCAGCCCGTCTTCCAGCAGCAGACTTTTTTTTTATTCCGTTTGCGGTTAAAAGAGGATTTTTCTACCTGTGTTTCAGCTCCTTTACATGGATTTTTCTCAGTGAGCTCTCTTCGACAAGGGATAGTAAGAATTTTCCAACATGCATCAAAAAAATAACCCAGCGACCACATAATACTCTGGTAAGACGTATCGTGTCTCTGGCTGAAAGTTCTGGAAGTTTACGAAGGTGGAAGTATCGATAAACCTGCTGTTTCACGTCAACTTGTTCTATCTTTTTCTCTTTAATTAAAAACCTTCTGGCCCCCCAAAAATGTTTGAAGACTGGCTGTTTGACCCCTTTATTTGAATGAAGTTTGACAGAAAACACAGCGAAGCCAAACCCTGGTTAGAAACATTGTGATTCAGCAACTCCTACGTTGGAACTGTCGCTGATATAAACCAAAAAAAATAGTTTGAAATAATTCTGCGTCATTTTTCTCACCTACCAGTTATTGTTAATCAGTGACTGTCAAAGCAGCTGTCGAGCAAGTTGTTTTTTTTTTTTTATTTTGTTGCTGCAAATCTGGTCTCAAGCTGGCTCATGAATGTGAACAGAAGTTTCTTCGTGTTGTAAAAAGATTGTTTTTTTCGTGACACTTTAACAAACTGTGCCTGGATCCAGGGGTGTGATTTTACTCAGTCAGGCCACATGTCTGTGGTTAAAATGAACTCCAATACAGAGAGAAAATCCAACTGCTGCTATGTCAGTTACAGCCTGTTGTGGGGCCGCAGCACTTTTTCATGTTGAAAAACATTTATTTTATACGTATTTTATGATCTGTTGGTGAAGTAAGAGTAATCACTATGAGCAGTGAGGGAGGGGGGGGGGCTTTTTTTTTCCCCCTTCCGACTTGGTGATAAAAATAATTCAGCAGAGGGAGGGATTCATTGACCAGAAAATCGCACCCTGGCCCCATGTTGAAAATGCCAGTGGGAGTGCAGAGCCAACCGAGCTCCGAGGCAACATCGTGGCTGCACTCGTTCAGACGGTGGTCTGGACCGGTGGAGTCAGCCCGCGAGTGGGCACGCGACCTCCTTCAAGCATCGCACGCACGTCTGAGGGATCCGACGCACTTTTAACTTTCCGTACTTCAGCCAGTCGGTGCCGAAGCGCCTCACTGCAGCGGCTCCGTGCTGCAAGAACTGCCCCCCACCCCCCCACCCCACCCCCTCCTCCACCCCCACCGAAAAAGGAGCGCTCCTCTGCAGCGCTGTGGCTGAACGCTGCCACTCCAGACCCCCTTCGCGCGGCGCCTCTGTCAGCGAGACGCGCGATCATCAGTCGTCGCTCACTGACAGCGAGTCTAATCCAGGCAGCAAATACGTTCCCTCCAAAACATATTTGGCAAGGCAAATTAGGAGCGCCACGACATGTTTTCATAGGAGACGGGAATGGATGGCGACATCGTTCCAAAGCCTTCTTGCGCGGCTGTGACTGACATCATCAAGCGTAGATTACAAAATGATCCTTCCCAACAACCTGGAAATAGAAAGCAATTTTTGCAGCGTGAAATTCCAGCGTAGATGTGTACAGGCAGTTATAAATACAGTGGAGCTCCCAATCTTTGACTCTTGAGGGGGGGTGGTGGGTGGGGGGGTGGTGACAAATCTGATGATCTGTTTTGTACTTCCCACCCCCCTTCTCTACAAATCCTCTGACACATTTTTAACTTCGTCTCTAATCAAAGAAGCCCAGATTGCAATCTGCTACACAATATGGTTTGCTCCACTTTATTAGGCCCATAGATAAACCTCATGGATGGAACACAGACCTGTGAGTAATGACGGCTCCCTTCTGCATAACAGGATCCTGCTCCTCCTTATGCTCCCGTTCTCCTCTCAATTTGTCGCGTCTGAGTTCAGCTGGTCAATTTCTGGATTTCCCTTCGGAAAAGCACAGCGCCCGCACGGACGCCGAAATGAAATGTAATCGTTTTCTACTTGTTGCAAATGAAAAGTAGTAATTAGATACAGTTTCAGCCTACACACTCGCAGCGCCAAACCCTGGGAATCCCTGGGTGGATCAGTGTGACATGGATTCGAGATAGCACAGCTTCCTTAAGCCCGTGAAACTGGCACTGGGGCGATGCTGCTCACGTCAACGGAGTCGTCGCGAAACTTTGGCTCGCGCGTCTTCAGGTCGATTCGGGTGAACTTTGAGGTTTGATTCGGAAAAGTCCTCACTCTTTATTGTTTCGCTCAATCTTTGAGTCAAATATTTTGTGGATTTCCTTCTATCTTTGCAGTGCTGTGACAGCAGCTCCTGCAAAAACCCCAAAGCTGAATATTTTCATACAACGATTATGAGTCTTCAGTGTCTTCCTTTGTCGACCGCTTCCTTTTAAAAGGTCCATGATCTTTTATGTCTGTCGTAATGACATTGGTAAGAACCTGTATCCTTGATGAGACCTCTCAGGGGTTTGTCTCACTTAATTTATTACACAACAACTCTCTGAATTGTCAAACTTTTTTTTTTTGACCGTACTAGTTTTTTTTCCAATCCTGTCACTGCCCTTCTGTGGGTTGGTTCACAGATGAGTGTTTGCGGGTCACCACTTGCTATGTTGTGTTGAGCTGCCTTTGTTCGTGTGTGTCTACACACTGTTCTCTCACTGCACCGTTCTGTCCTCCAACTGGTGTCTCGTTGCCCGTTTATTAATCTTGTTTAAAGAAAAAAAAAAAGCAAGAGCTTGATAGATTTTTCCAAAGTAAACTTACGGCAAGTTTACGGAGGACAAACTTCAAAACAAAAATGACTAATACATATGTTTCTTAATGATAATGCCATCAAGCTAGAAACACTTTGATATGTGCACTTTGTCTTCATCCTTGTAAGTATCAATTAGCTTCAGTTTGGACGGCAGTTACTTGGAGGAGTTCAGGGTTGTTGAGTGATCACTTCATGTGCACTGAAATTAGCCGACTTTTTTTAAGAAGCTCTGAGAGAAAAACATTGGGAGAAGGTAAGTAAAAAAGAAACCCTGCAGGGAAAAACAAAGGCCCAAGCTGGTCAGAAACGAACAACCTTTGGCACAAACCGCGAGGCCACCGTGTCGCCTCCCACATGCGTCCGTTTTCTGAGCCCCAGTGTGTCGCAGACTAAAACGAGGGATCTGTTTCAGTTGTATTAGGAACTGGAATCACTTTGAAATGACAGGCATGTTCACAGCACATTAACTATTTTGAATCAACATCACCCTGAGAAACACCAATTTGCAGCAAAGGATAACACCCACGCACATAATCTCCTAGATCGAAATAAAATTCGAGAAGCTGAAAAAAAGGAACTTCTGCGACACAAAAATGGAGGTAATTTCCAGCAGCGGTGGAATGGAAAAGTGGAAAAAAAATATCTCTTATAAAGCTTACGTATATATGAAAAAAAGAACCTGAAATATTGGAGGGGGGGAGGGGGGGGCAGGTGGCTGTTGTAACAGCCAAGCTGAGGTCTGCGAGAGACCTGGGTTTGATTTTAAACTGCTCTGTTAAAGTGCGCAGGAGGCAGCTGAAGCTGAATCCAGCCCACTGGGGAGGCTGCTTAGCCTTCGCTGATTGCATTGCTGGGGAGATGTTTGTCTGCTGCTGCTCCCAGTGCAGAGGACATCCACCAGGTTCATGAATACAGTGAGCGAGACGCATCCACGCCACTAACATCTGTGTCTGTGTAAATAACGACAAAACTAATCATTAAAATTGGAAAAAAATAAATAAAAATCTGTCATTTTTGTCTGACATTTTGAAAATTTATCTGCGATGATTCTGATTAAATTCTTATAAATTGCAATATTTGGAGATCCTGCGGTTTCGATTTTCTTAAGGTCAAACGATTAAATATTTTAGAGATGAAGATTAAGAAAAATCTATGCAGATGCCAACGTGTAGTTATAATTCCACCACTACTTGATCCTGATTGTTTAATTCATTCGACAATGTAGCATTAAATTTCCTCTATCTGAAACAAAAGCCCTGGAATTTATAATCCTCCAAGAAATGATACCAAAGGCTTTAACAATAATTGAATAAGCACAAAAAAAATACTGAACGTGTGTGTGTTGATCCACTGATGAACTGTGCTGTCTTCCTTCAATGTCAGCTGAGAATGGCTCCAGCAACCCTTAATTGAAATAAGCCTCATAAAAGCTGAGAGAGAATTAGACAACTTGAGGAAATCTTGTTTTGAATGAAATGGTTTAAAAACAATGAAAATCACTCTATATTATATTTAAGGTGTGCTCCTTTATCTGCTGTCCACACCAGCACGACTGATTGGTGTTAAATATATGTTGAGCACAGTTCCTTTTATTGTCCTGTTTATTTATAAAATAGGGTGATAAAAAGCTCATACATGCTGTTCATGAGCTCTGAGTCAGGTGCAGGTTTTATTTAGAAGCGTTAACGACCCCAATGCAAAGAAAACCACAGTAAAGCTGCGGTTTTATTATCGGCACACGTGATCTTGTCGTCCTTTATGAACAAATCCATTCATGAATCATCCGAAAAACTGAGCTTGTTATGTAGCTAATTATGTCGTGAGGAACATCGATAAAAAAAGGAGCTCTCCAACAAGGACACTGTACACTAAGATCACTTCCTTTCACGGGAGTCCAATTTTCACATAGTAAAAAAATATGAAAAAACTAAATTGTAGAACAGAGGAACATTCTGTACAAAGGTCACTCACAGGCTGATAGGAACCACCGATGCACATCTAAGAGGAGTCATGTTGCTACACTTACAGTCCTCTCAGCTGCAAATTATCCAGGCTATGGGATGAATACGATTACGCCGTCTGCCCCACCGTCCAGCTCCGCCTGGAAGATTTACGCTGCGTCATCCTGTGTTGAAAACGCGGGGCGGCCGCTCCTCGGGGGGTCCTGGAGGGGGCGCAGTCCTGTGAGGTCCCAAGTGTGGCGGCTTCAGCACACCTGGCTGTGGCGAGAGGCTTGTTGTCGGGCGGTGCCGCAGAGCTTCGCGTTCGAGAAATTCAGGTTGGCGCAGAAATTCGTCGCAAACGTGGAAAAGTACGAAAATCTGGGACCAACCGAACCTTCTTCTGACGGGACTGATAGAAGACATGAAGAAACGTCTCAAAGGTTGAAGGTATCTGGCCAGGCTTGGAGGGGGAGGGCTCCCAACAATCACAGAGATATAAAATAATAAAACAGTGCTTTTTAGGATGTATTGATTGATTTGTATGTTATTATAAATCATTTATAGAGCTATACTTCAGAACAGGTGTGTGAAATCTTGACGGTGATCATTACAGGTTGCCTCAATCTGCTGGAATTAAGAGAGTCTCTGGACGCTGTTTTTCCAGGTTAAATAATTTCACAGCGAGCGCTCAGACCCACACGGTGAGCTGCCGCGAACAGGTGCGACTGTTTGTGTTCCCGATGCCAACGGCCGTCCAGTGGGTGCAGAACAGAGGGAGTGGGGGAGGGGGGGGCACCGCATCTGGACGGAGGCAGCGAGAGGCTCCACCTTCCCGGGGCCAAATTAACCTCAGTTGGATTTTTCTGCCTTATCTGGTGCACCGCAGTGAGGCCGGAGCGGTTATTACACATCATAGCCGGAAGGTCAGAGTCCAACGCGAGGAGCGGAGCGTCTCGCGGAGCAGATGCCGAACTGAGCCGCGCAGGTGGGCTCCAAAAGGGCCGAGCACGGCTGAAAAATAACCAGTCGTCACGACCGTGAATTCGGTTTCCGAGCAGTTCGTGTCTGCCGCATCATCTCTGTGCCTTTTTTCTGCCGAAGCGCACTGCTAACTTGTGATCTGCCTTTGTCACGGTCGCAGACACTCGCGCGCAATTTCTCGCCTGGAATTACTGAGGCTGTTTGCGCCCAATAAATTTGTAAATTTTGTACTTTGATGATGATGACCTTCAACGGGAAGGGAAACAAACAAAATACATAAACCATAGCAGACAAACGTCATTCTCATGATTTAGGACAAAGACACTTACGAACCCTTTTGTTCCATTTTATTGTAAATTGCTCTATAAAACCGACGAGTACAAATAAAGATTAATCAAATCATAAATCAGAACATTTCAATGGGAATGTAGGGGAAAAAAAAACTGCATCTGCATCTGGTGAGTTTGTTTCAACTGTGCTACGTCTTCATTCCTCGGTCAGAGTCTCGTTTTAATCACGGATAAAACATCTTTACCAGCTAATAACACAAAGACAATAATCAGTCTAGTATAAACTTTAATTGATCCAAATAAAATTCTTATGATCTGCACAGTCGGAACTACAGATTACTTCCTACATATTGATCATTCGCATGTTTTGTTTAGTCTTGAGTTTTAAAGATAATAAAGCAAATGCTTTGAATACAAAAGCTCAAAAAGAATTGGAAAAAAAGAAACACAACAGAAGACAGAAATAGAAAAAAAAAACACAAAATGAAACAATAGATGGAAAATCAAACTTGAAGTTTCGACATCTATCTGGACGAATAACATGCATGAACACACAATAACTGGAGCTGAAAAAACAAGACTGGACAGGATGTTGCGACAGGACTAACACAGAAAATCAGCAGTGAAAATAAATGCTTTAACTTTGCATATTTGTTGATTACAAAAAAAAGTGCTTGGGAACAGTCTGAGACAGCGTGGTCACGTTTCCACCGCTAGGAAGGTATAAAAGATGGCTAAGCCTTTCTTTTTTTTGGCAGTGCACTTAACGGGTTCAGAAAAGAACAACACAAAAAGAATATATATATATGGGTGGATTTCCTCCTCTCAACACAGAATGTGACACGAATATGTGAAAGTGTTTCTGGTCATTTACAACTTGTGAGAATGGACCTCATAAAATGACAATGTGTGATGAGCTCTCAGCACCGCATCACACAGCGGCTTCATCTCAGTACCATCATTCAAACCATCGTCTTCCAACTGTTTTGGGTATTCTTTTGAAGTAGATATGTGAATATATATATATTTATATTTGAATAAAGTTTTATATGTTTTTTTCCTTTTGTTAGTATGTTTAGATTTATTCAGTTGCCGAGCTTTTGTGGCTCACAACTTTGGCTTTCAAAAGCTGATTTTTTTGTTCTCTCTCCTCTCTTTCTAAAGAGTAAATCTTGTTTATTCTCGGACGGCTGTTTTCCGCGAACATTATGTGTGCTGTGGGTCTGTAGGTCATGTCAGGTTTGGCAGCTTCACCTTCACGGGAGGGATTTGGAGAATTGAGGAGTTTTCGAAACAACACAGTAAACACCGGGGTCAAGAACACAAAGTTTCCGGCAGATTTGTCCGAATTTTAATTTACCACGAAGCTTTCGCATTTATTTGTGGGTGTTTATTTTTTTTTATCAAAGGCAAACACACACATGAGCTGGTAATGCTACTTAGGCAGACTTTGTTGGGATCATGCAGTGTGAGGACAGTCAGTAGCTAAAAGGTGGACTATCCCATACACAGGCAGTAATTTCTGTTTGGGAGTACTGGGTAACATTTCTTTGAAATAAACTACACGGATGAGGAGCTACATCAAACGAGAGTTTATGTAGTTGAGCTGTGCGCGCCGCTCTGCTACTGACTGACAGCAGCTCAACTTCTGTTATGTAAAAAGTTTGTTTCCCGACTTGAAAACTTTGGAGACCGCAAATGAGGGCAACGGAGCCGCGGCGCTACAAAAGATAAATCTCCTGCTCGGATAAACGGCGTTGACCGAGAGCTGCTGTTTCATCTCCGCAGAAATCTACTAAAAGATCAGGAAGGAAAAAAAAAAAAAAAAAAAAAAAAATCTGCAACGACGTTCGACTCTCGACTCCAACAAACCTGCCGCGAGTTGTTCCAGGTGGCTAAATTGTGTGATTACTTTTGGTAACGCGATTACGTTTTGTCACATCGAATGCTCGGAAAAAGTGACAAAGATCTGTAAGCACGCTGTTGTTGTGCTGCTGTTTCCAAGTCTCTGCATCGGAAGTGAAGAAGCCGAACTGAGGACATTTAGAGTGACATTTTAAAGAAAGTACAGCCAGTTGAAACATCTCTGATGTAATTATTAAAGGAAAAGCTTTTAGAAAACAGACTGTTTGGGTGGAAACAGGGTGTGTGCCGAATATACCTTTTTCTTTCAGAGGAAAAAGAGACGAACCTCACAAGGCTCGGAGTCTGGCGAGGAGAGCCTCGACGTCCGGCTCGCCGCTGGAGCCGCAGCTGCTGCTGAGCGCGGGACCGGAGGAGGGGGCCGGCGGGGCGGCGGGCTCTTCAACCTCCATCTCTTTTTCAGTCGGTTTAAGCGCTTCCCTCTCCACCACTCTCTCCCGGTCCGGCCCGCAGCCGTGTCCAGCGGTGTTCCTGTACCTGCGGCCAGCCTCCGAACACGCCGGAGCCTTGGCCCTGGACGCGGCAGGACGGCCCTCGCACTCGTTGAGGGCCTCCTTGGCGAGGGGAGCCTTCGCCGGCGCCGCCGAGCTCGCATTGATATTCTGGCGGGAGCGGGACCTTTCTAGAGGTGCCTTGTTGTTTTCTGCAAGTGCAAAACGCAGACAAAAACAGTGAGCGTCCAGGAGACAATGAAAGGAGGGGAGGGGGGGGGAGTGAGAAGACGAAGCGTGACCGACTTGTTAAATGGACGGCTGCAAGGAGGTTAATCAGATTGCAGATTGAATTACAAGCAACACAAAGAGAAGGAGGCGAAAAGCGAGCGGGCCGGTCATCGGGAGGCTTTGAGTTGATAGAAAGGGAGTCATCAGGAAATACACCAAACACTTAAGCGAGCATATGCACGTGTATACAAGAGGCTGCTGGATGAATGCACTCCAACACCGCGGCGGTGTTCAGCATGTATACACACGGTGATGAGGATAAATCCTCCGCAGCACTCTGTGGCGTGCAGCCAGCTCAATATGATGAAATGGATAAGGCTGATCAACCACAACAGAAACTCAATAACATTGTATGTTGCCCTTTTCCAATCTCCCAGTCTCTTCTCCCCCCCCCCCCTTACACATGACGCCCTCCCACCCGACTCCGCCTCCCCTGACTCCACTATCATCATCCATTCTCCTTCCTCTGCTCTTCATCTCAGCTCTCTGCCTCCACGGCAGTCCTCTTCATCTCTCCTATTCTTTAAAACACATTCCCAGACAGACAGAGCGAGGAGCAGAGCGACGCCCAGATGCCAAGATCAGACCTCCGTTCTGAATTATAATCCCTCTGAGTAGATCTTAGACTTCATCATCAGTATGTGTGTGCTGGAAGGAGAGGGTAAATCCATATTCATGTGACCTTGAGCGTGAGGCTGAGAGGAGTGGCGCGGGGAAAGACACCACTGCATTTAAAGTTTCCTGAGCCTGAAATGTCTGGCAAACAGGAGTCAAACACAGCAGAGCAGAACAGAGCGACCCGCTCTGTCAGCCAATCGGTAATGAGTTTGGAGCGTGGCCAGTCAGTCATGACAGTGTGTTTTATGGGCAGAGCTGACGAATGACAAGGAACGTCCCTGAACACAACCTCTGACAAATAAATAAGGATAAAGGGGGGGAAAGAGAGCAGACGAGAAGGAACTGACTGAAAAAATTAGGCAAAGAAGCCCCTGATCACACACTCGCGCGCTCACACACACACAAAAGCTCGTTAGACAAACAAGAGGCAGTGGGGGGATTCTAAAGGGATGAAATGACTCGACTGTGTTGCCTTACCACAGCTGAAAGTCTCCCCTCATTATCGAACCCTTTTTCCTCTTTCTTCCTGTTGTAGCAGTTTCCATTGTAACACATGACAATTATTCCCGCTGTCGATCCGTTCCCTCCACAATTTCCCTATCACATCCTGTTCCTCTGTCCTCCCTCTCAAAAAAAACAACTATCATCTCCCTCCAAACCGATCCCGCTCAGAAAAAACACGCATTTCTCTCGCATATGATACAGTCACAGATGCGGAGCTGATGTTGTGAAAATTACCCATTGTGTTATCAACTATTTGCATTTTGATGCTTGCTTTACACTTCTTGGTCGAATCTTTAAGCGCCGCCACTCCTGTCATCTTCACGCCATCGCGAGCATCATCACACATCAATGGCGACAACGAATCAAACGCGTGAATCTCAAGATTTACATTCAGTTCTGCGTATACGCGCCACGAATTAACATTTTAATTGTTTTCAGCTCTGCGTGAATCCATAATGATTATTTATGAAAAATAAATTCTTGAAAGGCCCATTCACACACGCTCACATACATACACGTGCATTTACACTTCAAAAAGGAAAAGAAAAAAAAAACAACCTTCGCTTGAGTAAGACCTCTTATCCAAAAGTGCATTTCTTTTCTCCCTAACAGGCTCCGGCCTTTCCTAGTGAACATGATCAAAGTGCTGGCAAGTTCAGTTTCTTCTCCCTCTGCCCGCCTGTGACACCTCGCTGCCCCTTCCTTTGAAGCCGCTCCTGCTTCTCAACATATGCCGTCATCGAAGGTGTAAAACACGCCGGAGAGATGTAAAACATGCCTCATCTCACGGGTTGCACCTCTTAAACCAGCAGCTGACAAAGGTTGTATGAGCAAAAAACGGTTCCAGTTGAATTTAACTAGAAACAGAAGCTGTGGATGGTCAGAAATTGAAAGAGAAAAAAAAACCCAACCCTCTCCTTTACTGAGCATTCGCTGTGATGATCGGGGCGAGTGCTTATCCACTCTCTGACAACTTGATCCTCGTATTTGAATAAAAATCAAAGATTCACTCAGGGTCAGTACATTTCAATTTGGTTTCTACTTGATTTTTGGTTGCGTCTCACCTTTTATTTCAATTACCGGCTGAAACTGAGACATCATCAATAGTTGAAAGAAAAAACGGCATCGATTTAAGATTACTCTCTTATAATACTGATGGACAGTTTGAAAAAAAAAAAAATCAATGTAGCCAGACATATCATCTTTTTTTATTTCACACATTCTTCTCCCTCTGAAAGCCTGACTGCCCTTTTTACCCACAATGCAACTCAGTTGCTGACAGCTGCGTCATAAATTCAGCTGCTGGTAGTGGCGACTGTAGTGACCAGTGTGCAGCGGGGGAGGGGGAGGAGGAGGAGGAGGAGGAGGAGGAGCAGACAGGTCTCCCCCTTTAAATCTTTAGCGCCAAAGTCAGGCTGAAGCAAGAGGCGTCATTCCTGGTAATTGATCCTGGTTTGCTCAGCTCCCCACGGAGCCACTGAAGGCATTAGACACATTTACGCAGGAGGCTTTTCAATGCACTCTGACAAAATTGGTGGACTTCCCCTTTGACAATTAGCTCTGCCCAGAAGGCCAATACTTGGGACGGTCTCCAAAAAGGATGCATTTTTCCCTTAAATCTTGGCAACTGGGTATTGTTTACCTCGATTTTAGGATCATTGTCATCCATCTAAACCGAGCTCTTTGAACACTAAATGGGTGCATGTCCTTGTAAATAAAATAGCTTATTGCTCCAGTTATTGCCTTCTACCAAGAGCAGTTAAGAGAAAGCAGGGAGCTGTTTTTGTGTTTTCTTTAAGAGTAACTTGCTGTAGATGCATTCATGCAGCTTGGAATGTTTTTTTCTTGGCGATTCGATAGTTTCTCTATTCATAAAATAAAGTATTACTCTCAATTTTTGAGAGAATTGAAGTTTTCGGCAATTATAGTATGCATATTCATTGTAACGAAGTGTAATAAGGAATCAAGATAATAAACAGTTCTGTTTATTTTGAAATCATTGGTAGAAGAAAATCTGCACTGAGAATTTTGAATGAAGAAAAAATAAAAAACTGAGCATCGAGTTGGATTTTGTGAGAAACACTTGGCAGCATTTAGTTTGAACTGAAAAAATACGTCACGACTGTTGACTCGAGGGGGGACACTGGGTTTGCTCAACAAATCCCATCCTGTTCATCAAACTTCAGCCAGAGTAAAACCGATCACAGTTGGAGTTTTGTAATTTGCCGCAACGCAAATGTATCTAATGAAATGAAGTTTCCATCCACAGTAAACATCTGTGAATGCTGCTGCATAAAAAAATAGTTGCACACACTCCTGAACCCGTGTCCAAGTGAATGGGACCTTAAAATAGCCCATCTTCATACCCGGATGTGTGTTAGCACTTCAGCAAGAAACTTATGGAGTCCAATATTTAAAGACTGCATAAGGTATTATTTTATCCTGTCTGCAAATACCAGTGGAAAGGAGTTTACATTATCCCATGTAAGATCATTTGCTCCATTTATCTCGCCTGTGTCTCCGGAGGCAGATGAGCCTTTAGTCATTTCTCTTCCTGCTGCTTCCCTGATGTTTGGAGAAGTAAAGTTGTGGAGGAGAGCCTCAGCAGAGGGAGGGAGGGAGGGAGGGAGGGAGAGAGAGAGAGAGAGAGAGAGAGAGAGAGAGAGTATGAAATCTGGGCTGCAGCAGTTCTTGCCTGTGTGCTTTTTCCCTTCCCTCTCACTCTCCATCTACCACGGCAACACTGCCACCATTGTGGTAACAATGAACTCATCTACATGAAGAGCTGTTAAGAGGTTGAAGTGAAACAGTCAAAACATGAAAAACGCCTGGAGACTGGCATTTTCCAGTAAGTAAGCTGTAAGCACAGTGTGATCGTGGTAAACTCGCAGTCTATCACAGCCAACAGTCCGACGCTGTCCTTTACTTTGCTGGAAGGCAGACTGGAGAAGAGAAACAGTCGAAAAACAATCATAAAAGAGCTGGCAGACTGAGCTTGTTGTGCCTCTCCTCGCTCTCAGCTTTGCTGTAAAAAACGTGTCTTTAAACTGCGAGTCTCAGAGCACGCAGCCTTTTACCCGGCTACTGACACTGGTAGAGCTGCAGCGCGAGACAAGTCGAAAGCTCCAACTAAACGGACTAATCGCTGCTGCGAATGTTTCGGGGATATCATTGGGAGTTTCAAGATGGAACCGTGGTGGTTTATTACGCGTCTGATAGGATGGCATTTTGCAGAAATGTGAAAGGGCCTGTCCAATAATGAAAACCCAGAATTATTTTTGCTCCATTTTTTTTCATCTGCAAATAGCTGCGGAGAGGAATTCACATTTTCCTCTAGTCAGATCATTTGGTCCATTTGCATTTGCCACTTCAAATGCAGATGCAGATGAGCTGCTCCTCTCCCCCCCCTCTCCTCCCCCCCTTCTCTCTCTCCACTCTTATGAAGTTTGCTGCATTTGATCACTTTAGGAAGAGAGTAGTCATGCAGACTCGCAAAAATACAGACAGTGAAGAGACTTTTTTTTCTCTCTGCGGAGTGACTGACACAACAAGTTGAAGTTAGAAAGATCAAACGCACACATCTACAGCCGCCATGAATCACAGCGCGGCGAGCTGACTTGGCAGGGCGCGGCATGTTCTAACTAATGACTATTTGCCCTGGATTCTTTCGCATCGACAACAAGAACACTCGCAAGTTTACCGTATCACAGTCAGTGACACAATTGTGAAAAAAACTGAATATTGAATTACTGGTTTCACGGGAACGCTAATATTTCTTTTTTGCAACAGATTGCAATGCAATTGTTTAAGAACAACAAAAAAAAGGGACAATCAAGAAAGTTTAAAACAACCTTTTCCTGAACAGCTAGTTGTTGACCAGG
>JAUESE010000001.1:18217777-18236969 GCA_032274725.1 Malacoctenus triangulatus
AACACACATGCATGTGCACACGGAGACAAGCACGCAGACAAGCACGCAGACAAGCACAAGCACACACACACACACACTCTATCCCAATAAGCACAGGCTATTTTACAGATACAGGTGTACAGACAGTGTGCTCTGCAGCATCTGGCATGAATTAAACATGTCTTGGTTTCAGGCTCGGCTACCTGTTGTTGTTGTTTGTGTGGTTACTGCTGGTAAATATCCCCAGCAGTCGTAGTCTAATGCATATGTATTTCCCCTCGGTGACTTCACACTAACTAAGGGTTTCTATCAGCCGCTTTCTCCAGCAGTGTACACCTGTCACACTGGGAGAGGAAAATATTGATCCTTCACACGCCTCCAGACACGAAGCTGAAACACACTTTCAAATGCATCCTCAGACACACAGATAGACACGCGCACACATCTCTGTTAGCTTTCAATCTGCTGGTGACATGGATTAATAACCTCTCTGACTGGGAGGAAGTTTATATGACTGGAGAGGCGCACAGTCAATAGACTAGTCCTTGTACACACAGCATGAGGTGGTTATGGAAAACAGTTCTTTGAAAATAGAAAACATGCCACCATTGAGTTCATTAGAAAAGATTGAGCTTAATGGAAATACGAGACTCCGTTAAATCAGACCATCAACATTTATTGTCCATTTATGACATGTTTATGCCAAATGAGTTCCAGTTTTCTAATGTTCATGAGCAGAAGAGATAAAACTGACCAAGTACAAACTCTGGCGAGCTAATGACATCAATTGGTTTTGACATTATGCAGTTTGAAAAGAAAACCTGCTGTGCTTGACAGCAGTTCTCAACCTGTGGGTTGGGGACCCGCTTGGGGGGGGGGGATGGTTTGGATGGAATCAGCGTTTGAAAATGAAGCCTGCTTAAAAAAAAAAAAAAAAAAAAAAAAAAAAGCATCGGAAGTTTCAAAGAAAACCATAATTAGGGCTGTCGAGAGGCTAAAGCAAGCCTGGGAAACTGGAGCTTTCATTTTCAGAACATCTGCTTTGATATGTTGGTGTAGGTACGTTTTTTTTCTCGACTATCCTGTAATGCCAAAACAAAAGTTAAATAGAGGGTTTGACGGGAAATCGAGGAGGGGAAAGCGCCGTTTGGACCCCTCCCACGATGTCCACTCATTGCTACCTGTGCTTTAACAGAAACACAGTCTTAAATGTTAAACACTCAGCGCTTAATCACTCCCCGCTGCTTTAGTTTGTTTATTTTTCATTTTGCTTTTAGAATTTTCTTGCTGTTTCCCCCCGAAAAAAGTGACAATAAATTCTATTCTTGGCCAGATTTGAGAGCGGTACGTTCGAATGTATCCACATGAGAATCTCACCAGTTGGGTTGCTTTGGCAGCCGTACCCAACCTCAAGCATCTTTTGTTGCTAGCGAGGCCTTTATTGTGCTCCATACAAACGGTCACTTAGTCCCACCACTTAATCCGCGTGACGTTATCCGTTCACACGCTTGAATACTGCACAAGAGAGAAACACTTTCTGTCTTTACGTCAAATTACACTGATTAAATGTTTGAGCCTGCAATAGATGACTTCCATTCTCTGTGCCTTTTGTCGTCCCACTGAGGTGTGCCTTTCTGGCCATTGTTTCAGCTGCCAGCTGAAGGGTTGTGCTTAACACTCGGGCCGACTCTGACAGCTCTCAATATGCAGGGCCAGTCCTGCCAAACAGACTTATGAATTCCAAACAGCCTGGAGTCATGCTCCATATTTCATTGAAGTTGAATATTTAAAAAGATCAACCCACTCAAAACCCTATAAAACCTATCGTTCTGGGGCCTTGTGTCCTAAAAATAAAATCGCATCTGCCATATCGCATTACAGAAAGCCACATCAGCCTCCATCTCTTAACCATTTCCCTCTCTCTCTCTCTCTCCCTCCCTCCCTCCCTCCCTCCCTCCCTCCCTCCCTCCCTCTCTCACTCTGACAAAAGCCATCTGGTAACCAGCCTGTCTCCATCAACACAGGTTTTCCTCTTTCAAACAACTGTACACTTCTTCCTGCCTCCTTTATCTCGTTCACTTCTCTTTTTCTCCCCTTGCTGTCTGGATATCACTTTTTTTTTCTTCTTTGTTGCCGCTGCGACTGTCACCTCTCAGCTGTCCTTCAACCTCATGCCTTCCCTAAGAACCGCACAGACCACCAGCTGGAAAAAAAAAGATTCTTTATTTTTCTTCATGCTGCTAAAGTGGCATCATTTTTTTTTCTTTTTTTTGGTGGTCAAAATACAGTAAAATTAGTTGAGACAGATTGCAATGTAGCCTGCCGCTGACGGCCGAGTCTCTGACACATCAAAGCAGTCCAGACTAATTTAGAAAAATAAAAAAACCCTCAACATTGACTCATCAAGATGTGAGAAACAGCGAGTGCAATAGCAAAAGTGACAGTGTGCGAAAAGAGGAGTTATAGCAGCCCTGTGTGGGCTTTGTCTGGCTGTCTGTAAAATAATGATAACCCAATTAAGAATTCATTTATCTTGATATTGATGGTGTCATTAGCAGAACTTCAGCATATCTGCAACGTTCATTCGTTTCATAACTCCACGTGTGAAACTTTTGTCAGAAAACCCTGAATAAACAGAATGAAAATGGCAGCATGACTTCTGACAACTCGCTGGAAGTTTTTTCAGTTTAGCTCATCATAAGACTTGTCACCCAAAATTTAATTTTCACTGGTGCGGGAAAAAAGTGGCAGGCATGGTGAATGTGAGCATTTTGAAATGATTATAAATTCATTTTTTTAAAAATAGATTTTCATTATCAATATTCTAAACAATCTAACTTGATGGGTCAAATTGGGAATCCTGTATAAACGGAAGCAAAATGCGCAAGAAAGTGTAACTGGGATCCAATAGAAAAATAATCAAATAATGAAAATATTTTTCTGAAATCTAAATTTTTCTTAAACGGGAAAATAAAATAAAAATAAAATAAAGATTGTGATGAAAAAAATCATCATTATGCTATTGCTGCCTTCCAATAATGTACAATGGTCCATTAGAATTAATAAAATTACATTTTTCTTCAAAAAAATTAGCATTCATATTGACGAAAATAAAATTAACTTTGACACAATTGTGCTGGTACTTCACTCGTGTGCACTGATCTGCAACATTGGGTAAATAATCAGCGTCTCAGCTAATTTTAGTCAGATCGTGATACATTTTCTGAGTGACAACATTGCTAAGAACTATAAGCAGTCCTACACATACTTACCACAAAGTAGGGTCTTTAAACCACGCTGAAATTTACAATATGCAAATTATATGCTTCCACTTGATTTCCGATATATCGTTTGATGAATAAAAAAGACTCACACAAGAGCCCGAGGGCAGAAACATGTGCGTACACCCACCCACTAGTTGGCAGGAGAGAAATTTGATCAAATCAGCCCAAATCAAAATCAAAACTAAGAAGCGAGCCGCAGCAACATGAAAACATGTTGCAAAACTGAACGATGGTCCATTAAAAAGCAATAACCAAAAAAGCTTTTTTCCCCTCTTTGCATTCATTGCTGCTTTTTATTCAACAGTAGGATCCCGAGTCAAACCAAAAAAATATGAATAAATACTTATCCAGACATGATACATCAAGGTGAAAAACAGAGAACATCTGTTCATCTTCGACACTCACATTATCAGACCAAGATTCATTGGAATTCTCTCCCAGCTGTTGGGCTAAAATGCGGGTCGAACCATGGACAGTTTCAGGGGGAAAAAGAGGAGTTTGCAGAAGGTGCACGAGAGCGAGCGTGACTGTGGTCGTCATCATCATCCACATGTCGTTTCAGGAGATTGAGACTATTCACATGGTTAAAGGGGGTGAACATGGCTCTAATAATAACACAACAGACAGAGGGAGGAGGAGTTCAACATTACCATCAACATTTAAAGCAGATGTTACCAAGACGTTTACTCCGCAACTGCTTTTACCTGGATGAGTCGCGTCTTTGCTAAGTGGCGTACCAAACACATTACACTTCTGCAAATTAATTGCATGCTGGGTTAACAGATGTTTCTGTATATGCTAAGTGCTCCCCTTCCTTGCCAAAAATAAACCTTTCCAAGTGTTGCAAGTAAACCTCTGTATTATTTTTCCCGTGAAAAACAGTCAAGCTCCTCTGCCTTGAAACCATGTTCACAGGTTCAGATCCAAAACGCTCTTCTCACACGTGAAGTTGCCGTGCATAAAGAAAAAATCGAAACCGGTAAATGGGATCGTCCGGTAGGCAGAACTATGATTCCTAAGAATCAAATCGCAGGTGAATCTCTAAAAGCCACACCTGGAGTGGGGAAACAAGAGGACCCAGGAAAAACACAAGCAACATGCCAACTCCAAACAGGAGGCCTCCAACCACTGTAGCATGCAGCAGGGAACAGAGGTTGGTATATTCTCTTTCGACATTGTGTTGTTTATGCAAATCAGAGACTGTTTCAAATTAAAAGCTTTCATGCCTGTGGTACTCACTGAGAAACAATAATGAATGAGTCGCGAGCAGAGATAAATTTGAATTTTTCAACATAACTAATAAGAAGAGATAGCAGGAAGCACAACGATTTCATTCTGGTATAAAACACATACATATTTCGTTTATTACAGAGGCATAAATGCCCGTGTCTGATATCTACTGTCGGGTTGAGGAGCTTTGCGTGCTCACTGCAAGCTGCATTTGCATTAGCCACAGCTTGAGCATTTTGCTACGTGTAAATTTTGGAGTGCAACATGTTTTTCAAGCCATCCATTTTCCTCTCAGGAGCTTCATTGTGTTCGTCACCAGCGAAAAGAAAGCAAAATTCACATGGCACCGCCGCAGTGCTTTGGGATAATATTGCTATGCTCTCCTGCAACCACTGGAGCTCACTGACTTATCAATGCAATTAGAGTCATGGCTGTGTCCCAGTGAAGGTCAGCTAACACCACTCAGACTAACAGAGAGAAACAAAGAGACAGCAAGAGAGTGAGGGAGGCAGTTTGAGAGGAAACAAATTAAGTGACAGGACGGCACGGCTGACTTTAGCTCAGCCTCTGTCCAGAGGCCTCTTCCTCCAACCCTCGCACTGGGCCTGGCAATTAAAAATACATGCATCAATGCTCTACCCGACTTTCTGAGGAACATATAATCATACATTTACACAACCCACACACATGTAAATGGGCAAAGCTATTCAGAGCAGTGTGTGTGCGCAGGGAAATGCCAATTGTGTTTCATATTCCCTATGCACTCAGAACTGATGGCACAGCCAGCTTTGTTGCATTGTTGCATTCAATGAACCTCTAATCAATGTGGCAGACAAATGATGCAGTGAAAAAGGGAGGCTATACATATCATGGCTCAGGGGAGCACGTTAACCCAATCACCTCGAAAGGAATGGATCTGCCCAAAGAGAGCTGTAGTTCATCACACACCCGGAGCCCTCTGCAGGACAGACAGCAGTAAGCCAAGGACAGTGGTGCTGATGAAATTGGACCATATTGATTTTAATCAATAGTGGGTTGAAGGGAGGTGCCGTCCCTCCGAAGACGACGGAACCTGTTTTAATTGTGGAGCCACATTTTGTAGCCACTCGTTAGCAAACACTCCGGGGACAGCTTTCAACTTGAGTGGGACCTGTAGCACTGACCTCAGCGCATGTGTATGCGAGAAATGTACAGGCAATAAAGGATAATTTTAGTTTACTTTAGACTGCATGGGGAAAAAAAAGAAAATAACATTCTGTCACTGGTATAGCACATCGGCGTAATATCTGTGTATGTATTGACGGTTTAGCACAAAAGCACCCTTAGCAGATCTGGCCTGAGGGAAAAGTGCAGTGCTTTACTGTAAGTGTGTCATCCATCTCATTCCTTCTGAGAGCTCCCATGGGGCCCATAGCAATCCATGTTCCCCTCAGACACGTTCGATGTCTCGACAGTCCACAGAGGCTGCGGCAGTGTGGACGACACAATGGGTTAATATTGGAATGGCTTGCGGAGGAACACAGCCAAAAAGGTTACAACTTGGTTCAAAATGGGGCCTTTCAGAGAAAGGACGCGAGCAAATAAACACATTCACACAAGCAGGGTTTACAAGAGCGCCTGCTGACAAAGCTGGATTTGCCGCGCAAACCAGTGAAACAGTTTTGCCAGTTGACTGCTCATGTTGAGGTTGACCTGCAGAAACGTGAAGCAGATGTGGAACCGGAGGTGTTTATTGTTTGGGGTAACGTTCGGCTTCCTACATGATCATGACAGAAATCAACATCTGCCATCTTGTTATATATGAGAAAAAAAATCGCAGGATATTAAAGCAAACATGTCTATGTCTACACGCACGCACAGACACACACGCAGACACGCACGCACAAGGGTTGTCACAATTCACCAAGTGGGATCGATTTGCCGGGCTTAATGTCTAAGATACAGCTGCATCGATTCCAACTGGTTGAATCAGGCCAGAGCTGGGAGGGAATCACAGTCGAATCGATGCAGGCGTTTCTGTATCAGAAAAGCCTGATGTGACGACCATATTTTTTTTTCCCCTCCTAAAAAAAAAGCAGCTAATCATGTCTGTTATTCCCCGTGTTTCCTTCTCTGCTGTCTGCCAGTCTTGTCAGCTCAGGGAAAGTTTAGATCATGACCACCTCTCGCTCAAAAGAAAACGCCAGTTTAAAAAAAAAAAAAAGAGAAGGAGACAGCAAATGTGTGCTCTGCTGCCCCTCGTGTCGGCAGAACATTTTGTCGAACACACTCCCAAAGAAAATGAGCATGAAACATTTCACTCAACTCTGACACTCGTTTCATGAGTTGACTTGGTGAAAACGTATATCGCACTGATACAACAGGAACCACTTGCAACGAAATCGGACGCCTGTTTGCAGCCACGAAACAAATGAAACATTGTCCAGTTCCGTAGTTTTATTAATAAAACTGATGATCGATTATCATGGTGAAGACAGACACCTCCGGTTATATAGCGAAAAACAAAATCCAGAGTAATTACTTCACTATTTCACTGCGTTTGTCTCGAAGGAATTCAAATTCGAAAAGGGAAAATCAAAAGAGCACAGTTGTTTATTGTCTCGCAATTGTAATTACCAGCACAACCTCCTCCAACGACAGCGGCATTCAGAAGTAAGAAAAAGTATGACAGCCTCTACTTTGAGACTTTTCCCCGCTGTCCTTTTTTCTCCTCCAGGTAGCGACGACTCCACAGCAGCTTGCGTCTGATCTGTGGTTACTGGCCTCACCGACCCGACCGGTGTTTTTTACTGTCTGTTGTTGCTTTACGCAGTGCTTTTCTTTTCTCGCTGTCCTCTCACCCTGACCGGCCGCGGCAGACGGCCGCCCACCTTCGAATCGGCTTCTTTTACAAGATTCTTCCTGTTTAAAAGGAGCTCTTTCCTCCCTGGTGTTGCTCATGTCAGAGTTGTTGAATTGTTGGGCTTTCTCTACTTCTTCATGCGAGTGTTGACCGCGTGCTGCAACCTCACCCTCGGATGACTTTTGCTGCAATATAGCATTTGATGAATGGCGCGTAAACACTTGGAAAAATTAAACTTTCATGAAAAGCATGACCTGTATCCACTCTGCAGCTGTGTATCATTTAAGCAGGAAACTCATTTTAGAAATTAAAAAACATTTTGTTGTGGAGTTTTGAAGAGTTCCAGAATATTTGAGACACACCTGTTTTATGAACCTGCAGTTGTTCCATTTTTTTTCCCCAGCACCGTCAGATATACAAAATAACACCTAGATGATGTGTGTTTGTTTTCTTTAATCAGCCAATGAAGAGAACAATGGCTCAGTGTGAAACATCAGAGTGTACAGGAGCGCCTGCAGCACAATCCTCGTTGTAATTATCACAACACCAATCAGCAGACACACACAAGACAAACACGGGAACAAAGCAGAAATCGAGGGGGGAAACAAACAGTAAATAACTTCAGAAAAAAACAGACAAAGCACCATGACAGCATACAACACCCTCTGTCTGGGAACAATCAGGGAAGCTTTGGTGCTGTTGTCAGTTGCTCGCATTGATCAGACAGGGGATAAAAAACACAGAGGGCGAGAATGGGGCTGTGCTGGCCCCTGTGTGCATGTCTCTTCACTGCTTTGGAAAGTTAGTTAAACAACTGGCTTTTTTTCCCGGCGCAAACTGCCTCATTATGATTTCAAACTCAAACCTGAATATTCCTCATGAATTACATTCCCATTCAAAGTCCACCGCCACTGACCAACTCAGAAAAAACACAGTCCTCTATGTTTATCTAAAAATGTATTCAAGCATAGGGAACACAAAAAAAACCCATATCAAAATGTATTTATTTCAGCAATGTGTGCTGCAAGAGTAATGGCACAAACAAAACAATGCCAAGTGTAAGTAGAATACGGGGCTACAGGGCAGAGGCTGACGGCAGGTATTCAGTGGTGAAAGATCAGCTCAGGGAGAAAAGCGAATATTTTCTTGGTCAAAACATGTTACATTAGTAGATGGAACAACAGGCTGCAGCAAAAGCAGTTATGCAAAAAATGCAGGAAGACTCTGCCGAATACAGTCCTACGCTCAGGTGAGGCGCAAACATATATTCCATATATTCAACAAGGATCAAGAGTTGAAAAAAGTAAAAATGTACGAGTCGAAATGTAGCCGAAAGTGAATCTTCTTTAGACGAAATTATACGATTCACTTGTGCTTTCATGCAGGTTATCAATATTTAGCTTTACATTTGAGTCAGGGTTCAAACTTGTTTGAGTATTTGTGGTGACCAGACTGAGCTAATCAGCTTCTTTAATTACAGCATAGATGTTTCAATATCGTTGAGTGACTGGCTTTATCAAAGTCTTGATGAGTGCTCCTGCTTCCACTTCCTCTCCGCAGACAAGCCAGCCAAGCTCGACTATTGATTGCAAACCTACAAATACATGCTATTTGTTTGGAGGAGACTTTTTGTCTGCGGGTTAATTGAAACGAACAAATCCATTCTCTGACACCAGCAGACACCATTCATCACCGAGGTACAGAAAACTGATCTACTGACGGCAAGATTCTTGCAAATCAGTTCTGCCTCCCACGTGTGAATGCGGTAAACACAAGACAGGACACACAGCAGCTACATGATAGAGCGATGGCATAGAGAGAGCAAAAGTACAGTAGATAATATAAAGAGCCAAAATGAAGTTTGGGGGGGGGAAACCAAAAAAACTCATCCTACAATTTTACTTCCAATACATCCATGACCACAATTACAGCCATCGCCTCGGTAATGCGGGGATGTAGCTCTGGGCATGCACAAATCTGATTTTGTTTGCACTGATTTCATATCTGCCAAAACACTTGGCGAGGAGGCCAAGCTTACATTGTTATTGGAATTGCTTGACTCTGGACATAATCAGACATCTCTAAACCCAGAAGGAAGATAACAGGACAAGAACCAGCTTACATATCCGGTAAGATCCTTGGGTGTTATCCTGTTGTACCGCAGACAGACATTCAGTGGTGGTCCACGGCAAAAAAATGCAGTTTCGACTCCAGTTAGTCATTATTCAAATACTAATACAAACCGAAATGTATTTGGAAAGAAAGTTTCTTGAGAAATGTAATTGGATCAGATTAAAAAAAGGAGAAAATTTCAAGTCAATTATCACTGTTCTGAAGGCACACATCAGACTTATTTAGCATGATGATGTTTGGCTTGTATCACAGTGACAATTCCAAAATTGTATGAATGATATAAATTCAAGAAGACTGTAATGATTTACAGTGCTTCACATTTTGAGGAAAAAAAAAGTACATTCAGCTGATATTTGCTGGTGCTGGAGCTGAATCTAACTGGCAGTAGACGAAAGGCAGGGTCCAGGTTGTCAGTCCATCGCAGGCCTAACACGGAGAGACACGCAGCCACACACACACACATATATATTCACACCTACAGGCTATTCAGAGTTACCAATTAACCTAACAAGCATGTCTTTGGACTGTGGGAGGAGGTTGGAGTGGAACAAGAGAGCCCACACACGCAGGGCGAAAAAAGCATGAAACGCAGAACGGCCTCCAGCCTAAACCCAAGCCAGGGGTCTTCTCAGTGTGGGGGAGAGTGCTGTCCACCAGCCACTACACAAACCAACCTCCCACCTCCACCCCTTAAATTTGAAGGTAGAAACACACTGATTTCAATACACCAACTAAAACTGCATCAACATTTTGCACAATGAATTATCATGTGGATTTGTTGCCAGTACAATGTTCTCTGCCTTTATGAACACCATGTGACCACAACCTGTTTGGAAGGATTAACCCATTAATTCTTTGGTCCTGCTTTTTCTGTAAAAAATTATCTATTCCTTCCAAAAGCAAAATGTACCTCCAAAATATTTGTATTGTTTAGCCGGCACAAACGATTACCAAACTGACACGTGGTGCTTCGGTTCCTTGGAGGTTTTCATTGCAGCCGGTGCACATGGGCTATTTTGGGTGTTATCTGCAAGCGCTCACAAAAGAACACTTTAAGAAAATGAGCATCTAACGCATCCGACATAAAAACCTAAATTATCACAGTGATATCACTGAACAAACAAACATGGATGCAGGTCAATCCTGATCCTCTCTTCACTCACGTCAGTGTCAGAAATACACTGACAGAATACTTTGATGTGTAATGAGTACCATATCTAAATACAGGACTACATGTCCTTCCTGAATATGATATAAAAAGCTTTACAAATGACATCTCTTTTCTCCTTCCCTTCACTCTAATTATAGGACGAGCTGCAAACGTCTGGTTTAAAATACTGGTTTGTAATCACCGACGTCCAAGTGGGAAACGAAGCTGAGGTATAGAGACTTACACAGCCTTAAGCACACATGCCTGAAAAGAACCAGCGCAATCAACATGTACACCTTCTCCAGCAGGCTTGTGCGTGTGTGCTGGTCTGAGGCCACTAATGGTTCATTGACATGGATGAGTAGAGGAAACCAAAGAGAGCGAGACCCGATCTCTGTAGAGCTCATGTTTTCCACTCAGCATGCACAGAGCCACTGCTGAGAATAAAACACATGGGACAAAGAGAGAAAAGAAAAAGAAAAGACGAGCCAAAGAAAAAAGGACATTTGGGATAAAGTATTATTTTTCCTTTCTACTGGTGCCGAGATGAGCACAGCATGGCAAATGCCATTTAACAGCAAAAGGCATGCAAATTTAGATTGTTAGTTTTCTGCATCCTTGCATTTGACATACAACCTTCTGTATACATCAGTTTTGCTGCTCACCATGGCAACAGGAAAAAAGACACCTGGTGCCTGGTGTACAGGTCTAGCTTATGATTCCTTTATATCGAACTACCTGGATCCTATTACAATCTGATTAGGTGACTTGTTTCAAACAGCTGTAACACATGCAGAGCTGCAATCATAAGATGGCCCCGAGACACAGACAAGCGTACACAGACACGCATCATGCTAATGTCGAGTCCTCTGTGGCTCTCTCTCTCTCTCTCTTTTTTTTTTTTCAAAATGCTGGTGGCATTTTATACACGAGAACTGTGACGAATCCTGACAGTATTCCCCTTGTTCCTACTCCCCCCCCCCTCCTTCCTCCCCCCCTCCTATCTGTCATGCAGAAGGTGTTTCAGCAGCAAATGGGCAACGAGCCTTCAGAGCAGGGGTTTGGCATTTGTATACACTGACAACAAGAAAGTGAACGACTTCATTCTGCAGCCACGGGACTGCAGACGTGTGTTCGCAAATTTCTAATTGTTTTCTATAAAATAGAATGGCTGTGAGGAGATTCCTCTAAAATCAGCATGCAAAAAAAGGAGCAGGACACTGCGCGACGTCGGAAGAACCAGCGAGAGGACACAATGAGGATAAAATGAACAGAGAGGGAAACCGGGGTCGTACGAATGATGGAAGCCGACGAGTGGGAGAAGAAAGGAGGATGGAAGGCACACTGCCTGAAAAGGCAGAAGGAAAAAGAGAAAGAGAGTGGGATTTATTTTCACCTGTCAACAGCACTTAAGGCCATAAACACATACAAAGCTTCTGCTTCAGGGCACTGGGACAATATTGGTGTCATGCTGTGTCTGTGCGTGCGTGGGTGCGGGTGCGTGCGCGTGTGTGTGTGTGCGTGTGATGAATGATTCTTCACGTTTATGTAGTTTGTCATCAGGGTGTTGACCATGTCAGAACCTGGGCTGAGTCTAATCCTCCTTGAGAAATCACAAACATATGGCCACCACTTCTCCGCCTGTCACTGTAACTCTGGTGTAAAGGTAACGGCTTCTGGTGACATCGTGTGCACCTCAGCGAAAAACAGCACAAGTCGGGAGATCCCTCCTTGAAACATCACTCAACCCTGCAGCCCCCCTCCCCCCTCCCACTGCCCCCCCCGCCTTTTTTTTATTTAAATCAGTTTCAAAGGCCTCATTTACAGCTGACAGCTGGACACCCTATAATCATCTTTCAGGTAACATCCAGAAAATTATACCACAATAAAGACATTGCGAGAACATTTGCGTTTAAATGTCTCCTATTTCATTATTGCAACATTTTGAATGAGAAGATGATGCAAGCTGAGCACAGAACTAATACTAGGAAAGACAGAAAGGGGAAAATGAACCTCTTTTCAACACAGGATCAAAAGAAGCTGGAAAATAACATGACAAAATGACTTAATTCATCAGCTCCATGGAAACTTTCTGTGAAGGCTTAGTGTCCAAACTAAGTTTAGGTGAAATAAATGCCAGCCCTGAAATATATGCTGAATAGTGTCTGTGTGAAGACTGCTCCAGACAGAAACGAGGCCGATGACTTTACGAGATGTCTGTGCCTCTTTGGGGTCTGCGGTTATTCCCGTGTAGTTTCCACAGGACTCGACACAAAAACGGCCACTAACATTTTAAAAACGGCAACGTCGTCTTCCCTTCACAATGTGGCCAATTAAGCGTAGCAGGCAAACATGAAATTTTCCGCCGAGGGAGCCGTAACTCTGTGTGTGCTTGCATGCGTCTGAGAGAGAGGCTTTGACAATTACAAGCACGCATGAGAAAATGAAACTGAAACCGCAGGTGTTTTATATCATTTGTCATCACAGTTGCAAGCAAAACATGCATTTGTGGTGTGTGTAATGAACTATATGCAAATGCTGAGCCAGTTTGCAGTTACTCTCTTTGATTGGAATGAAAGCTGCTGTTAAGAAGTAATAAATTGAGTCTCCAAAAATTTACCTCGGAAAAATAATTCCTCCTGGCCAGATGACTGCGTTTAACAGTGTCGAGAATGAGCTGCCGATGAGACTTACAACGATCGCTAAAAGCACCTGGAATGATGAAGTATTATATTGAAGGAAATGTCTCTCACAACTGAAGACAAGGGCCTCTATTACCACAGTGCCAGCAAATATTTAGCTTTGGCTGGTCAGAGCAAAGACTTCATCTGCTGCTGATCAACATTTTTTAAAGTCATATTATATTTACTTTCATTCTTGCTTTCACGGTTGCCTACAGTCGTGTGCACTGTACATAATTCTGTTCCATGTAGCCGGGGCGGGTCCCTGCCTTTTATGCCGCGTGGAGACTTGTACAGGTTAATGAACCTTTATATCAATGGTTAATGATTTTGTAGATGAAGATTAAAGTCGATCAGAGTGTGCGTTTCAGCACACGCACTTAGCCAATAAAGCTGACTGATTCTTTTCTTTATTCCTGTAAAATCAACAGAGACCTCCTATAGTGCCTTATGTTTAACACAATGTCCAGGTTCGACAGTGCAACACAACTTATGGTCACACAGACAACAAAAAAATCATTCCAAACTGTACCATAACAAAAGAAAGACAATAATTGTCAAAGATGAGTTGATACAGCTGAAAAGAATTGCTTTTATGAGTTAGCTTCTTGTCTTCTTGTTGGATTCTGCGCTTCTTTCCAAAGACAAATAGTCCTTTCATTCAACTTAACAAAAGTCTAAAACCACAAAAGCTGATTCGAGTTTGAGGAAGCAACACAAAACACTACATCTGCAAATTTGAGAAACTATTCTTGCAAAACACTCACATTGTTTCACTCCTCCACTTGACAATGGTGTTAAAAAAAAAAAGACACATTATTTTCTACTGTCATCGTGGTCGCGTGATGATTGCAGAATGCATTGTGATAATAATGTTACTCATGTACTGTATGACGATTGATATCTTTCATGTTCAGCTGCGCCGGCTTGTGTGTGGCTTCTTGTATGTCCAGCTGATTAACTGAGTGACCGAAACAGAAGGACGAAGACACCGCAAAGAGAGACGGGGAGAAAGTGAGAGAGAGAGAGCGAACAAGCGAGGAGCGATGCCTCAGATGCATATAGCCTGCCAGTTTGGCTCCGGCAGACAGTGACCTTGTTTGCATGATTAGTAGAACCACTGAGGCGTGATTGGCCCCGTTACATTATTCTCCCTCTCCCCTCTTCCTCGCTGTCATCTCTTATTTATCAATCTTACTCTCCTTCACTCCCCTTTTCCTCTTTTGGCCTTTGTTTGAAAGCAGTTTGACCAAGGGTTCAATTTATTTAACTACACGAAAAAAAAAGAAAAAAAAAAGGGTTTCTCATCTTTCTGAAAATGTGTTTCCATTACACTATAATCCATTCTGCCGAGAAATCCTGATAGTATTTCAAACATTTTGGTCATCGTGACAGAAAAAGAAATGTTCTGACAGGCAAAACCAGAACTTGTATAAGTTGTCTTTTTTCCGGGGTAGCAAAATAAATAGTGTCTATGAAAACCATGAAGTTGGACAAAGGTGACAGGAAGGTCGTGGAATAATGAAAAGGAAATCTGACGCAAAGTCGAACCGTAAGAATTTTTGTTGAAGTTAGAAGAGGACAACGAAATGGCAAATTATTCTGTCTGTGTACTGGGGAGAAAAGGAGGTACAATGCATCAATTTTACACAGCTGCTTTTTTATACGGTGAAATAAAATGAAAGTCATACTAATGCAACCGCAAACTTTCAGAGGAAGGTTTATCATTCAAAAGGACACAAGAGTTTAGCATTAAGGGGGACCAAAACAATGTAGCTCTGCATCAAAATGAACAACAATTGAGGTTCGAGCGGATGCAGAGTGTCATGAGTGAAGTTTATGAACAAACAAGACTCAGTTCACGGATTTAATTGTCTGGTCATAAGCCTTTATACATAAAACTGGGTAAAAATTACTGTCAATCTTTTGTATTATTACCAGGACAAAAATGATAACATTTCAATGCTTCTGCCTGCACTTCAGCCTCATGTCACACATGCTGATCCTTTCAATGTACACAGATCAAAGGAAATTTGACAAGTTACAAAAACTTCTGATTAAGAGTTGAATTTGGTGCTTTAGAAATACAGCAATAAAGCAACAACATGCTCAATGAGTTTCTGCAAACACACAAATGTTGTGTGCAGTCACGGTTGTAAAATGAGCTGTTCACACTCAGTGTGAACCACCATCCAAAAAGAAAAAAAAACCCTGACCGAGTTGGCACGCAAGAAGAGAGAAACTAAAAACTTTGGTTGACCTGGCTGTGCATTTTTAGAAAAGAGTCAGCAATCAAAAAGGAAAGGTCACAGATCTCAATGTATCTTGAAGATTCAGACAAAAAGCGAGTCCATTTTTGGCAGAAATCCAAGGAAAAGCTCAAAAGAAAAGATGCAACACAGCAATGAGACACTGCTAATAGATTAAGAAACCAGAAAAAACTTGAAGAGCACAAGCCTCCCGCCAAGACGCCTGCTAACCTTTCCCACTTCATCCTCTTGCACAGCGAACTGTCCCGAAAGACCACACAGCCTTTTGAAGCGCCAAAGAAATGTCACTCTTCATCGTTTTAAGTCACCGAAATCAGTCGAAAACTTTTTGAGTTATTTGGCAGACGGACAGACGGACGGACAGACAGACAGACAGACAGGCAGGCAGGCAGGCAGACAGACCAACGCTGGCAAGAACATCAAAATAACAATGAAATGACCTCAGGAAGTCACTGAAAATTTTTTGACTTAAAACAAATACATCAGTTTAAGTTTAAGCTTAGTGACAACTTGGTTAAAATACTTGCTATTTTGTGAAAATGTAACAGCCACTTAAATCTCTGAAGAATATTCTTTTTTTGACGAGACGTTATTATCATACAAGATTTTATAATTTAATTACAAGTTTGGTGTCGTAATCGTACAAATCAAATGACTTTATTATAAAGATTTCTTGGTGTTTTATAGTAAAATAGTGTTGTAATTATTCAATATCTCTTGTATAGCTTGAGAGAAAATACTTTCAGTGAAGCAAGTTCCCATGAAGTTCTGTGACAAAAGATCTCGGTGTATTTGCATGAAGAGGACATTCTTGTCATTTTTTTTTGGTCAGTAATTACATATTGAATTTCTTTATTTTCTGTAAAGTACACAGACGTCGTGAGACTGAAATGGAACAGCTGTGACCTTGGGGTAATGATTTGAGATGGGTTGACACAGACGGAGTCAGGTGAAGACATTTGAATGACAGGGGCAGAATGGTGCTTGACGGCCAACCAGTAAGGGGGTGGTTTCAACTGTCATCTGTCAACATGGGAACAGGAGCGGGATGGAGGGGAAGCTGTGTGTGTGCGCGAGAGCACGTGGACGAGAGGAAAGTGATACGGCAGGTTAGCGAGAGCGTCCTCTGATGAAAAGCGTGACGGCCGCAGTGAACAGTCGGAGGCTCGTTGTCCCTCAGCTTTTACTGTACTTCCCGAAACGCTAGCAGAATGCAGTTCAAGACGAAATATGTACGATGCCATAACATGAAACGAAGGTTGATACAATTTAGGTGGGCAAGACAAGTTTCTGGTAACATTTCTTTGAAGTAACAACCGTCTGTTTCAAAGTTTGTGCTTAGAAATGCGTTGTGAACATCTGTTGTGTTGTGCAGAGTCCTGTCTTTTCTACCGTCTTGTTAGTTTTTGGCCCAACTCTCAACTACTGTTTTTTCCCCTCCTGAGTCATGAGAGAGCAAGCGAGCGAGCGAGAGAAAAAGAGAGAGAATGTACTTTATGTGGTGTCAAACAATTGAAAAAATAAATGTGCCTTTTTTCCTGTCGCACACGTAAATCCACAGAGGATAACCAGCCAAAACGTGTCTTTATTACTGCCTTTAAAAACTGTCAAGCAGTAAAATGTGGCGAGCCTCCCTGTTACAGTGTCTTCGACTAAAGCCTTTCTTTTTTTTTTTTTTTTTTTTACTGCTCGCTGATTTTAGACGAAGCTTTTGAAAACATGAACTGGGTGAACACAAATTGCACACATCTATCTGAGACAAATAGCTGCTAACACATCTTTGGACGATGTCCATGTGCTATCGACCTTATCTGTTTATGCTCTCTCAGTCACGTCGCTCTTAGCCAAGGACTCAATCTGTCTCCAATCTGCACTTTTTATTGTGTCAATGATTTCTACACAGTCCTGGACTAAAGTCTCTATTCACAGGTGTCCAGACATTAGCCTACGCCGTGCATCTCAAACAGAACGTATGAACTACTTTGTGTCAAGAGGCAATACTTGGGAGACTTTACTTGCTTATGTTTCCTCGCTTCTAGATGATCGTCTATCACACGGCATCTTTAGGGAGAGTCAGATCAGACTCCACTTGCTTCGAAAGCATGAGACAACATTTACAGGCCCGTCTCCAGGGCCTCTTCCTTGTTCACTGAGCTTGGTAACATGCACACTAACGTGCACACCTGCAAACAAACAAACAAAGACAGACACACATATAACCTCGTGGTGAAGATAAAAGTAATGTGGCTTAAGGTCTTTAACTTTAGCACCATACTGTACATGCTGTATTAATGCATGGACAGACACACACACACACGGACACACATCCACGGACAACTCTGTGTCCAGACAGCCAGCCATGTGCCAAATGTTTAATAAACATCGGCTGGCAGACCATCATGAGTAAACTCTGGCCCACACCACTGTTTGATGATTAGCTACAACCCACGGGGATACACACACAAACACACTCATCCACACCCACGCGCAAACACAGTTTGAATCAACGGCTCGACAGCAATAAGACGCAACGTTCAGAATGGAATATGTGGAGCTCGTAATGTCTGTATTCCCTCAACTCACTAGAAAATAAAACATATTCGCCCATTTTCTTTGTTTCTTTTATGCTCTCTTAGTGAATCCTCGTGTTTCGCTTGTCTCCTGATTTAATATCTGCTCACTTCTTCTTCTCTTGTCTCATTATTGCTGTCCTTGGTCTCTCGATGCTCCTCTCTCTCTTGACCGTCACATTTCCTCATCTCTTTTCAGATTTCTCTTCCTCCTCCTTCTGAAGACTATTTCTGCCTTCCCACTTCATCGCCATTATTTTTCTTGTGACAGACAGCTACTAGTCAACTGTGACAGCCAAACAAAGAGGCTTTATTTCTCAGCAACGGAAAAAGTAATCTCTTTTGCACTGAGAAATAATAACAGGAAACGGGGACCCTCACATACAAATAAGGATGAGTTGCACACGGTCCATTTTAAAAGTCCTTCAAGTGCCTCGATTTGTAATTCATATTAGCACTAAGTCAACTTCACAGGCGCTGTACACTCGTATCCCAATTCAGTTTAACTAGAGTTTAAACAAAGACAACAGTCCGCAAGCAAACAAGCTATTTTGTGAACTTGTGTGAGCCCATGAAAGCACGACGACCAGCTAATGATGACAATATCAGAATTGCAATATGAGGTGTGTTAGCCATTCAAGCTTTTGTTTCCTTTCTTTAGTTTTACCATGCTGGTTTATTCATGTTTGATCATCCAGCCCTTCATCGTCCAGATACTAGCTTCATCAAACAGAGGGTTGAAGGGAGCTGGAGCCAATCCCAGCTAACTATTTGCCAAAGGCAGTGTACACCCCAGGCAGGTCACCAGTCCATCACAGCGCTAACGCAGCGAGACAGACAACCCTCCATTGCTGGGGGAAACCATAATACCTGGAGAAAAGCCACGCATGCAAAAGGAAATCATGCAGACTGCACGGGGGGAAAAAAGCCTCAAGCATGTAATCGAACAAGGTTGTTCTCGCTGTGAGGCGGGAGTGTGGACCACTAACCCCCCCCACCCCACCCCAAAACATTAAAACTCCCCTTTCACAAAGATAATTATTACATCTGATT
>JAUESE010000001.1:18249332-18265047 GCA_032274725.1 Malacoctenus triangulatus
TTATCGCTGGAGATATAAAATGAAGATAATAATGCTTATTATCTCTCATAACAACACAAGTTCCTATAATTATCTCCAAGCGATTTCTCCCTCTGACGGCGATGTGATATGGCTGCTGGCATTGGTAAATGTGGAAGAACCAAGAATGTGTGTGGCTCGGGCGATAAGGCTGCTGTAAAATTTAATTAGTGCAGAGCCATGGTGAAAATGACTTAATTTCTCACTGCATTATTAACTAAAGCATCAGTGAGAGCCCCGTCTCAATCAATGTAAATAACAGGTTTGTGAGGGGAGGAGATTTGGTGAGGGAAAAAAAGTGAGAAAAAATGCCAGAAGGAGAAAAAGAACAAAAAAAGAACACATTCGAGATTTGAAAGGGATAAAACTACAGCCCTTTGGTCCTTAGAGTCGTATAAAAATTCTGACGTGTATTTAAACCAAATCCCTAATAAATCTTCAAACTTTTGTGCATGGCTTTTCTGTCTCCGTCCTTGCGCGCAAGGTGTATATCAAAGTAGTCTGAAGGAAGGACGGTTACTGCATGTGAAAAGAAAAAGAGGGAGGATCTCAAAAGCCGGCTGAATAACAATCTTACATTAGCAGCTTCACCTGCTGTTTGGGGCCTGAGCTGGTGTGAATGGACTGATTAGGGTCCTTGGCTCGACATGCTGAACACCACTTTCTATTTCACGATTCACAGCCTTTATTACAGCCCAGCTTCCTCATAATCCAGCTAAAAGTGGATATCTGAGGAGGCTGATCGGCTTAGGACTTGGCTAAAAATGTGGGATGTACAGCAGAGAGACATGGAGCAGAGTGCAGAGATGTTCCTTATCATCTGTTTTCTATATAGGACTGAGTGGGAACAGTGAAGCTTGGTGTCGGTGCGTGTGCATGCATGTGTGTCTACTCTGTTCTCATCCTTTACATTGACCTCTTGAGCCAGTCAAGAGGACATACAGCATTAAATATCACGTTCTCATCCTCTTCCACTGTGGACAGCACTTACTCGGCAGACTACAATTTATAGACGATGGGAAGTTTACTGGAGGTGCTTCAAGTTTTCTTATCAGCATGCACTTACACCACTGTTATTACTTTCAGTAGACGTTGTTGTGTCCATGCATTAAAATTCAACAACTTTGGTTTAAAAAAAAATACTCCTTAATATTCAAGCAGCAGCTTTCTTTTACAGAAGCCCAAGTGGGAGCTATTAAAAGCCCTTTTTCATTACCTATGGCCTTGCCTTTAAGGTGAAGCCAGAAGTAAACAGCATCATGATCACACACACAGTGTGATGGGCCACGTGGAAAACTAAACTTAATTACTGTCTGTCTTACACATGTGGGAAATTATGTCTTTGCAAATAAATGGCATTCAGTTGTCCAAAGATAGACACCAGCTGCTGCTTCTGTCAAAAAAAAAAGAGAAAAGGGATTATGTCTTCAACCTACAGGTATAATCATGAGACAGGTAAAAATAGGAGGAAATGAATCATGAGCAGCTAAAAAAGGATGGTCAACAGATCAGACTGTCTCGTGACGAGCATGTTCTGTGTTTAGATTTGTACTTATGAGCAGGGTATTTTCTCAAAAGAAAGCGCACGTCTGCAACTTGAAAAGAAAGGTTTAGAAAAATTCTCTCGCTGCTTTCCATAACCCTCAATTACTATTCCACAAGTCTCACTGCACAGGCTATACCTAATTACACCAGCCACTTTGTTAAGGTGCCCTCTTGCTCCATCTGTTCAATGCAAGCGCGCACGGGCTCCAACATGCGCGCGCTCACAAACCAAGTGCCGCACTTCAGACAGACAGACAAAGGCAGGTCAAGGTACATTTTCCCATCTGGATATACCTTTGTCTACAAGAAGAGTTAAACATCGACACCTCACCAATCAAGCGAGGCGATAAGAGAGACACGGTGACTCCAAGTGGCCACATGACTAATGACATGAATACAGAGAGGAGTACATCTGTCCGAGGTATAGACACAGCTCCTGCCGTGACCTCAAAATGGCTTCTAACCTTCTGTGTGCACATGATTAAAACGCAGGCTTTGAGCTGACAATTTTATGCATGCATGCATGAGTATGTATGTGTGAATGGAGGAGACTGAACACTTGGCTTCGTAACAGAAGCTTCTCGGCGATAATCTGTCACTTTAATGAAAAGCGCACAGGCCGCATGTGATGTGTGGATGATCTATTATGACCAAATACAGATAAATCAGCAACTTCTGCAGTTCAACTTTTGAAATAATGACGCGTTGCATCAATTGCAATAGATCTGGGAGGACAAAATCTGTGCTCCTGTTTTTGTCTTGAGCTCTCTAAAATGATTTAATAACTCCCTTTTTTCCAGCTTATGCCATGTCTCGGGGAGAGCAGAAAGGCAAGAGATAAAGTGAAGACAAAATAAAGTCAGAAAGTAAAGTGTAGACTTAGGAACTTTTGAGCGATGGGAAGCTTCCTCCCATAATTGACACTGATATGAGGAGACAGAAATGTGAAAGAGGAACGAAAAAGCACACACGCAATCTGCAGGATACAGTTAGCCCGCAGTGGAATCCTCATATCGCAGTCTATAAGAGGCCCAATCAAAAAGCAAGCATCTAACAGCAGATTCCACTGGAGTACTTGAGCCTCAGGAAGCTACAGTGACTGACTCTCACTGCAAGTTTTTCATGAAAGTCTCACATGTAAGCACACAGACCACACAGCATGGGGTGAAAACAAAACTCCCTTTCCTTTCGTTTTTTTTATGGCCAACTGTTTCTTGACTTTATTTCTCAACTCCGTACTCTCTATAGCTTCATCTCAAGGATTTTCTGCAACACAACCTCCAAGAGACACCATGAGTTGAGTTCTAAATTAGCCCTATTACTCATATTATTCTATCATTTGCTCCTATACTCAAGCCATTTAGAGTCTGCGCTGAATAGCTGCCTGCAGAACCCCAGATATAACATTATATACAGACACTAAATTCAGCAAAAAGGGTCAAAGTGTTGACTGGGCAGATACATAGCACACACAATCGAGGCTCGCTTTTAGGAGCGGAGGCAGTAATGCTCTTAGTGGCAAGTAAGGAAAATAACTCCTTTTCTCCATTTGGTAAAAGGGGTTCACTGACTTTGTGAAGTGACCTTTACATCAATTTCAAGCTCCAGTTCAGAGCTATATCACACATGATAATTGTTAGGTCGGGTGTCACTAAAGACATCTGAAGTAATTGCTCCTAAAGACAAAGACATTTACTCCTTCATGGATCTCATTCCAGCCTGTACTTTCCATAATATAACAATCCAAGACAGGGGCATTATCAAATGCACATACACTGCGATGAGCTTTCTCATTTTTGCCCAGCACACTGTGGAAAGTGTGTAGTTGTAGAACTCTGCTAAATGTGTACGTACACGTAACAGAAAAAAAAAGAGAGGCTAAAATGACCAGAATGTGCCCGAAGATATGTTTCAGGAGGACACCGTTAAAAAGCCATGGCTGCTTTATAGATTCAATAAGTATCTTACACCTGTGTGGCTAACCACCATCGATCCCTCATTCTGTGGAGCCCAATCCAATTTAGAGTGTTGAGGAGCCCCAGACTCCCACAGCCTTATCCTAACCCAGGCCACAGCCACCGCAAAAGCCTGCTTACCTTCATCCCCTCAGGTTTGTGGGTGTGACTTTGTGCCGGTGGAAGAGTGCAGACCAGGCTAAACACCTTAGCTGCTGGCTCAGGTTAAAGTGTGCTGAGCCAATTGAGGGGTAGGGTTTGGGGAGGGGGAGGGGGAAGGGGGAGGGGGTGAGAGACATCGAAACCTGAGAAAAACACAGGGAACTCCAGGCCAGGAATCTACCCCATATCAAAGACCATGGGAAGGAGACGAAAGGAAGAAAACATGAGAAAAATGTGCATGCTGCGATGCAACGGTAACAGTTGAGGAACCTACCTGCAGGGCATCTTCTGATCCCTTTCTACTACATGGCAATCACTTTCATCATGACTACAAAACATGATAGCCATAATCAAACTACTCCACAGGCTGGTGGGGAGCACTTTGTAATCGACCATCTGATTTGTTTGGCACAGAAAACAGACTGGTGCACTTGAGCCTCCCTTGGTGTAAAAACCTAATGGCACCATGCATGTTCACATTGACCGCTCAAATCTCTTTCCTTCACCACTAATTACAGTATCTTTAGGCGCAGATGTTTCTGTTTTAATTCTCTCTGCTGCTCCACTGGAGTGTTGCAACACCCCTGAGATCAATTATTAAAGGGTATTTAAAACTGTGGGAAAAGGAGGTGGTATGATGGTGTGAAAGTGAAAGCAGCTGTTTAAGTGCTTCGGTTGACGACTAAACTTCATCACCTCCCAACTAAACAGAGAGCATCCTGTGGGTTTCACTCACTCCAGTGACTCAACCCAGGGCAATTAAGGGCCGGATCACTGTAGGAGGAAAGGAGGAAAGGGAGAAAAAAAAAGGAGAGAAGGGGTGAGGCAATAGCAATGGAGAGACTCCATACCAATAACAGGCAATTATGTATGGGAGGGCCATTGCTTGGCCATGAGAGTATAGAAGAAGACAGCAGGGATATGGGATGGTAGGGAAATGAGGAGGAGTGTTATTTAGGAGGCAGATGGCAGAGAGGGGGAAATTAAGATGAATGGGCACTGAGAGGGCTGAGCTGGAGCTGGTGCTGGGGCTGGGCAGAGAAAAGTAATTAGCTGTGTTTGCTCTGGGAGGCTGGCAGTGAGTATGATGCCTACAGTGACAGGCTAAAGCCTTGAGCTTTATTAGTCAACACGCCATGTCTGAAGCTGCCAGCAGGGGGCAGCTGGGTCAGCAACCTCCCAGAACCTCCTCACCTGCACAACTTATGTGGTCTTCTCACAACGTGGACACTGAGCAGCAGATCCTCTACAGTTTGTCATGTTTTCATGAAAAAGCCTAATCTCCTGTGAGTATGACGTGGCTCTGGGTCGTTCTTTCTTATAGTTACTGACTCACGCTCACAGCCGTTCTCTCTCGCACGCACACACACATTCGAACAGCATCTGAGGCCAATTTTTTTTTCTCCCACATTATTCCTTAGTTTCACCCGACCAACTGGCTCTATCTTTCTTCTCCACACCATTTCTCTCCATTTCTTATGTTACAGCCACATCTATCTGTCTCTTTCCTCCCACCCTATATATAACCCTCCCCCTCGTCCCTTTCCAATCTAATTTCAGATAAGCCATAGCAGAACAACAGAGCAAGGCCCTTTATCATTGCCATCAATGATGTGGGTGGATTGAGCGTGAATAATTTTATTCATGTGTGCCTGCACCCAGCCCACTGGGATTCCAATTACAAGTAATAAGAGGTAATAGGGTTACAGCATAATTTTTTAAGTGCCGCAGTCATGATTGTCGGAAACCTTTGACAAAGGGAACCTGTTGTTTATCCAACCGGCAGCTAACGGCACAATAAACGTTCACAACTACAAATAATAGAGCAGAATTTAATTTGCTATAATTAAGATCTCATCTAATCTCCATGCCCAAAGAGTCATACCGCTATTCTTGTATACATTAGAATAATAATGTAAAGTTAACACGATGTGAAAGAACACCAAACATCTGAAGTGCTCCGAGGTACAAGTGGCTTATATCCAATTAGTGCCACAGCATCTTGTCTGTATCATACGTCTTGGTTGCGCATGCCTCGCGGCTCTCAAAAAACATTAGGTACGGGGGGTCAGCAGTGAAAAAAGAAGAAAAGAATTGCGACTCTCGCTCCGTTCAGAAGAATGTAAAGATCCCCACTACATTCAAACACACAGGGTTCAACTCAATACGTTGCAGTTGGTGAACAATTTAGAAGTCTTTTCAAACGGAGCCAACAGAACAGCCCACACACCACTTTCAAGGCATTTCACCCCTGCCTCACTCAGAATCCACAGACGGGCACTGCCTCACAATGCTTCACAAATGCTCTGTCACACTTTGTGGAGACACACAAGGTCACAAAAAGGCAAATAACCAAGAGAGAAGGGCACTGAACACAAGAAAAAAAGGAGACAGGACACACAAAGTGTCAAGGGTAATTTGCATTACAAAACATGCAAAAGATTTGAAGCAGATTTCCATCAGCAGATTAGAGACAAAGCTGTGCATGCTTGAGGTTATAGCTGTAGGGGGGTTCAGTTTTGTTTTACCATAATTAACAGGCCTGAGGACCTGGCGGAAGGAGCTGGGACTGATCGTCTGCTGCTGGGCATCTGTAAGGAGGGCAGTGGAAAAACAATGCCAGCACATTGAGTACTTAGGATGAATCAGAGGAGATGAGGAAGGGGCTTTGACCAAGTTGAGAGCAGCTGTGGAAAAAAGTGGATTACAAATCCTTTGTTTCACGAGTCAGGGTTAAATTGCCCCTGATACTTAAAGACGTAATCGGGGCCGTAAAGGAGTAGAAATCTGATAGTAAAGTCACAACATATGCTCAATTTTTTGGATTTGGACTCAAGACTGCCAAGAAAAAATAAAAATGCAAACATCAGACAGTTGTAGTACTGTTGTCGGGCTGGGGATTCTCTGGCAATGTGCTCCTAGCGAGCATGTGTACAAACAACAAACCAGTGTGTTTTGCAAGTGGCTGAGAATGAGAGTGTGCAGAGCCAAAACATAAGAACCTGGGGATGTATTCAATTCACTCAAACAAAACAAAAATGCATTCAAACTGGTAGGATAGGGTGTGAATTCATTGTGAGCTTTATCATCCCATTGGAATTGCAATATTGTCCACAGTTTGGCCAAAAAAGTATGAGCAAGAGTGTTTTGTTTTTTCTTGCTTCTGTATACAATAAAAGTGGAATACAAGACTCACCTCTGGGTCTTGGCGCTCTCTTCCTGCGGTCCCTGAATGCAGCTCCCGACTGTAGGGCTTCCAGCAAACTATCCATCACACCTGTCTCATCATTCTCTGGAAAACCACAGGAAGAAGACAACAGGAAATGTTAGAAGAAAAAATAAAGGTAAAGAATCAAAAAGACTTCTTTTGTTGGTTTTTTGAAAGTTGAGCACAAATTGTAGATCTACTGCGGAAATATATACGGTATAGAACAGAAATGTTTCAGAAATGAACTTTGTGCACCCAGTTCTGTCAAGGTAAAGCAGTGAAATCCTTGCTCCACCACCTGCAGCACAATGACAGACCTGACCAGAGAACTCGGTTGAAACTGCCTCTGGGGAATCCATAGCTAAACAGTCAGCAGTTACACTAAACAAAAGTGTTCAAGGACAACAAACACGTTATCAATAAAAGCCGTTTACAGTGTGTTTGTCATGCAAATGTGAATATGTGAGTGTAGGTGTTTCATTTTCAATACAGCTTCACTGTTGCCTTCAAGTTTCAAGTTTTGGGCAACTACCTTGAAAATGTCAACAGCTGTGCTCCACTCAGCCTGGGTCAGTTGGGACCTTTGCATTCAAATGTCGCGCATGCAAAAAACGATTCATATGTGATCACAACTCACTGTCAGGACCATGTGATGTGAGGCCATATTGAAGCTTATATTGGTGAAAAGTGCCCAAAAAATGTTAAAAGTATGAAAGATCTGACTTTTCATCCAAACTCTGCAGGTGCGGCCGTGTCACTTTCAAGGGAAGCTCTGACATGTGTGACCACATTTCAGTGAGCAAACACAGCCTCCGGCACAGCACAGCCCGAATGGCCACTGATTTGAAAGTCACATCGGCACGGCCACTGTCAGACTGTCTCCTGTTGTCAAGCCGGTCATATTTTACCCTCAATTGAAAGTCAATTGCTCAACAATTTAGGTTATTCTTCTTGTTTGTAATTCATCTTTAATTCTTAACACGTTGCCACCGACAAGATTTGGCATCTTAGACTGTTTATAAGGACAAAAATTAAAAATCTTCATTTAATAAAATTGAGGCTCAGGACATCACACAGGAGGATCCTTCAGTCATGGCAAGATTCACCATTGACAATACGCAAACTGTTGACATTTACAAAAGTTCCAAGGGAATATAAAGCAATTTTATTTGTGACTTCGTGTTGTAATACCGAACCCAAAAATTAACGGGACAATGACCTTTAAACTGAGGTACATATTTAATTGTATTTGAGAACGTATATTTTTTCAAGTCTTATTTTGTGTACAAGTCTAAAATGAAGTTCTGGAGAAAACCTATAAAAGTTGGGACCACTTTGGCTCCAAATATTAGCCAAGCTGTACGACTGGCCAAGGTGTGACTGCAGAGTCCCACCACTGATTTAGTGAAGGTCAGGAGGACATTGCTCTGATTAAGGTTGTGTGTGTTTTTCTCACTCCTTCATTTTGTCGGAAAATCCTCGGCGGTGCAATAACACCAAGCCTCCAAAAAAATTATAAATGGAAGTTTATGGTAAGAGTTTGCTTTGAGTGACATTACCCAGGACCTCCACAAACACAGATTCAAAGACATTCCACTGTTTCATGATCACACTCAACACAACACTGCCAATGCAAAGTTGGGGAAATGATATAAAGAATAAACCCTTACAAAGGGGCACATTGTGGACAAAGGGACACTGTCTATTACCAAAAGGCTGTCCTTGACTAGGGTAGACTGAGCCCGAGGTGCAAATGTGAAGCATCCCAAATGTAATTATGTCGACAATCAAATGCACCAACTTTCAAGTTTATTGGCTAATCCAATCTAATAGAAAAACTGTGCTATAAATCTTCTCTAAGTGGAGCTTACAGTTTTTATTGCAGTGTCAAACAAAGAGGTGTTTGCACAGCTCTCTGTATGTAAATGTGTGAGTATGCCTGTGTGTGTGTTTGGGGGGTGAGGGTTCCTGAAGGGTATTTGCAGAGGCAAAAAATCTAAACAATATTGATAATCATGATCACTGATAATTGTGAACAACAAAATGAATGAAATTTTGATAAAGGTCAATTTTCTGTGTATGGTATTTATTGCTGCTTTCAGTTGCCCACCCGATTGCACCAGTTAGTCTGGTTGTATGACCTTTCTGTGGAGTGCACTGAAAAAATAAATAAAAAGATAGCATTCATTTGCTGTTCCTAACCCATACTGAATGGTATTACTGAGGAGATGGTATATCTTCTGAGGACATGTTTATTTCCTGAAAAGCGCAGCACAGGAAAATGGAAATTTCCAACACAGTTTAAGGGTCAAAACATATTGGAAGGACGCAGCAGCCACTGTAGGCTGAACTATGGTAGGGAGAACTCGTCTTATCTGGTCGAGACAAAATATAGTCACTATTTAAGGAGAAAAACATGTCAAAAAAGATAAACCAAGGACTCGTAAATATTCTTGGACTGCCCATTGATTGAATCTGCAATGATGCGACAAGCTTGTATGTACCACTGACACTGACTGTTGCATTAAAGTCTATTTAATAGAGTAGACTACTTTATTAAATGTGAATAATTGACTTTGTATTGAAAGCTTCTGAATTGGGAAGATCTGAAGGCTGTCAAAGTACAATGCTGAGGCTGTGACTCCACGCATGCACACAAACTACACTCACAGTGGATATATGGTGGCCCACTTCCATGTCTGCCTACTTGTATGTGTGCATTAGTCTGCTTTTTCATTTGCAACAGTTGCACTCCTTCTCTGGCTGATATGTGCCTAGTTCTTCATCATTACACAGAACGGAGAGGCAGCGAAAAATTCTGAGCAGAACCAACGCTCCTCGACGTCCAAATTTGTCTTCTCTGCTGTGGCAATTCATCACAGGCGCCAAGCTTCACACTCACCACAACACACATGGGAGAATACCGAAAGCGCTCAGAAAACAAGCAAAAAAAGGAGCAGATCAATCTATTGCAACCTGCAGTGTGTGCCTTCATGTGTAGTACTCCGTTTGACTCCAACCCACAAGAACATGAAACATTTTGTGTGCCTCAGGAGGCGAGGAAAAACGAAACCCAGTCAGATCTCCCGCCTCAGGAATATATGGGAGCAAAAACAGTCCAATTTTACACATCAATCAGAACCAACTCAGACAGGCCGAGACAGAAAACGGCTTTATAGAATTTAAACAAGAGGTACTTTCACACATCCCAACAATGAAAATCATAACACATATTTATATACTAACACCCACATGCACATAAACTTAAGAGGGATCACAGACATGTGACATGGAGGGTGGAGGAACACATGGCAGTGAAATATTAGTCAAGCTCGCAACTGTGAAATGGGTTTGAAACTGTCATTCAGCATGCAAAAGCAGGCGTTGAGGAAGATGTGGCGAGAGCACAAAGACTGGTGAGGAGGAAAGGATCGTTAAGAGTGGTATCCTGGCTCTCACGATGAAGCCGTTGATTGCTGCTTTGTTGTGTGCATTTTGCTTTTTGCTTTTTATTCTGCTGGGTCTGGAATCAGAGTTCTCACGACAGGCGTGCAAGGTGCATGCAGACATTTGCTTTAACTTTCAGAACAAATGAGGACTTTCTTGAAAGCCAGCCGAGTCTTCTCTTTATTTCTATTTAGGGAATGGGGTCTACCTCGAGTTTTCAACTTTTTTCAATGGAACACGTGTCCTACATTTTACTGGTGAACGAAAGCAGGAAAAAGCAAATGAGCTGTAATGAAACGTGTCAAATTTAAACCAGCCTTTTTTGCTGGGAGCAGCAGAGGCAAGAAAACATTGGAAAATATATAGTTTCGCACAAATGTTGATGTACTACAAGGCTACAGGTCGAAACGACAAGAAGACCAAACAGAAAGGTGTTTATTCTCAGACAAAACACAAGAACAAACTCTGGGAGTAGAATCAAGACTAAGATGAACCTCTACCTCGGGGGGGGGAAAGCTATAGTTATCCTCCTGTCTGAAGTGAAACTTCAATCACCATCTATTTAATCAGGGCCTGTTCACAGTGGCATTTCCCATTGTCTGGACAAGCAGCTTGTCTGTGTGTCGATGTCTACCCTCTATTCAGGTCCGGACTAAATGTCTCCCACCACTTCACTCAACAGGATGTGGCACTTATCATCAGGACAATGACCCAGTAGTGGCACTGTGTAGCAGAGGTGGGCAAGAGCAAGGCAAGAAAACAGGGTCAATTGGGTGGGGATGGAAAAGCTAAGGAGACAAAATGACATGCCCGAGTACAATGAATGCAGGCCCACCACTGTGTTCCCTTGGACACTTAGGAGACAAATGGTGCAATAAGGATGGTCAGTCCCCCCTCTCTCTATTGAATACCTTCTGGTGCAATTTGGTGAGACTTTGAGCTGCAAGTCACTGAGAATTTCCGTAGGTAGTTGCATGAGTAGGAATGCAGAAATGACACCCACGTATCGCATGCAGTTTGGGAATATTCGAACAAATTGCGACTGATGATCCTTGAAACAGTGTGAAAGAAAACTCAAAGTTTCGAAGTGTTAACAGTCGTTCCTTTGCCATTGAATTCACAATATGTAGATCAAATAAGATCACCTGCTCATTAGAGGTGTTCCTCACCAGGAGGGCTCAATACTCTCACTAGGGGTTCAGACTTGAATGTAAGTATCTCACAAAGTAAAAAAAAGAGAGAAAAAAATTGGTTAATTGCAGTGATATTGAAGTTCTAGTTTTGATGGGAAGAAATACAGACAAATGTTACCTGACATTATTCTGAAAATGTGGTTCAATCTGATAAGAGAAATTCATGAGACACAACTTTTGTTTGACATACTTTTGACAAAGCTTAGACCTGCATAGACATTTAATAAAATCCCCTGGGGGCATATGGGGATACTGTTGTAGTGGTTTCCATTATGACTAAAACTAAGGCGACTTGCAGTGTAAAAAGTGTGCAAATATAATGAGCTTAACACTTCTTATGTACATACATCTTTTCAAGCTTGTTTTATGCATCTGTGAGCCAACAAAGTGCCCTTTGAAGCCCATTATTACTAGAGCTACCAGAGCAACGGAGCAACACCAGCATAAACAGTCAGAGAAGTGTTGTCAGTAAAGAAGATGACTTTTGAAATGGACAGATTAGTTTGTGTGTAAACTAGTACAAATTAATTACACTTGCAATTGTTGTCTGAGCTGTTTGTCTGCAACTTTTTTTAAAAACATCCCACAGTTTGGACAGAGTTACATTGACTCATCCTAATTTCTTCCATTCATCTGTTTGTCTGAAGCAATTGTTCTCTTAGCATTGGGAAAATTGAAAAAAACAAAATGTTTCTAATCATGGCGTAAAAAGGCACATGACTAATGTCTGAAAAGACGGCAGTGAATCATGTTCGAAATCGGTGTGGTAGTGAGATCAGCTATTGTTCATTTGTGAACTGGTAAATACACGAAGCCTTTCGAAAGTCCTTGAGGAAGCAAGTGGCAGGGGTCTTCCTATTCATACCGGAAGAATATTAAAGTGTCTTTAAAATATAAAAAAACACACTCAAATCACTCTCATGAATAAAGGAAACATTTCCAATGTGGGATACTTTAGGGTCCTGCTGAGCCAACTGTAAAACCACAGACAACACAAAAGTACTTTATGTAATCCAGCATCATTATAAAACTAATGCGTGAAGCAGAGCCTAAACCTTTACCCAAAGCATCAGTGAAGGAACATCGAGTGAGAGCACACAGATTTTCATGCGAGTCTCCATTTCTCGACCAATTTTCCTTTTTTGGCACTTTTTTATGCTCCTCCTATGCATTCAGCGTCTTTGTATGCGGGGTTGCATCTCTCGCTGTTCTCCTATTTGACGTCTTAATAGTTCATCGCTTGTAGCCATGTAGGGAATGTTAAATAAAACTCTGATGTGTAATTTGTCGCTTCACAAACATTCGTGCTCCCGGCCTACCCTGGGAGTTAATGCAACAGATTTGTCATACACAAGCCAGGCACAGCTAGAGGAGGAGAAGGGGGGAAAAAAACACCTATTCAATCTGAATTTCAATCTCCATAGGGCTCTATGCAAATGCATGCAAGCTGATGCTCCCGCTCTCTCAAACTGCCAGAACGCACCGATGATGAAACCGGGCTGCATATTATAGCGGGGGTGGGAGCCCAGTCGGTGGCAGGTAAAAGAGACCGACGAAAATGAGAAAGAAACTGGTCTGACCTCATGTTTCAGGAATACGTGAGCAGCTGAGGCTGAAGCCAAATACCTACAGCAGGTAAACGGCTAAAATTCATTCTGATCATTTCCTCCAGAAACTGCCCCCCCCCCCTTTCCCTCTGTCTCTCATTGCTGTGCCCTTCAGCATAATGTGGATACACAGTCTCTCTGGGGCTTTTTAGGGAATTGATGGATAATCAGATGATTACACAGAAAATCTCCATTGAGGACAATCCTCCCTGACAAACAAAGAGAAAGCTCTTTAGTTAATAAATAGGCTGAGAGACAGACAGAGTGAGAGAGAGTATGTGAGAGTGAGCGAGTAAATCCTGTCGTGAGTTGGCAGCACAAAATCTCTCCAACATATTCATTTCATTTGAACAATCTGTATATACCATATGTGTGTTTGTCCATTCGCATGTTGCCAGAAACCTCACTTCTCAGAGATGTCACCAAGTTTGCCTTTAGCTTTATCTTAAATTGAGCATATCTAAATAAATTTCCAGCTCCAGGCACATTTGTATAAGCCTTTCTGACAAAAAATTGGCCCGAGTACAGTCCTGTGATTTACTTATTTTTGAACTACTTTTCTGAAATAGAAAAGTTTGCAAGGGAACACCATTAAACACACAAGCAGAATAAAATCTCAGTTATTGATAAATTTAACATGCGAGACGTCAAAACTCGCATGAGGACACAGAGTGCCCATTGCCAGCGAAGAATACGGACGTTCCTTCCTTCTATTGGGTTACAATACAGAACTCATGTCGATAAATTGCAATTACACCTCTGACAATATTATACAGAAAACGCAATCTAAATGGCCAAGTCAAAAGAAATGATTCAATTTAGTTTGGAGTGGAGCTGTTAAGTATGTGAAACCTTAGGTACAAAACGTGTCAACAGCAACAAAAGGTTTGTTTCTTGCTGATGCAGTCGGTTATTATTGTGCGGACAAAATAGATTGTTCCAATTCTTTCTCAATTCTTCAGGTCCTGCTTTGTAAAGAGCAAAAGAAAATTATTTTGATTGTGGTCAATGTTCTGATTTCTTCTGTCTGGGACATGATGAGACATCTTGTTTGTGAACCAGTCTGCTAATGTTGAATCACGTCCAAAGTCACAGATCTGTTTTAAAACAAACAAACAAACATGTTCCCTGTTGGAGTTTTGCTTTTTCTTCTCCTGCAATGATTCCATCAGACACATTACGGATATCAAGCGTAAAAGCATTTGAACATCATGATACTGCAAATAGCATGGTACTTGCTTATGTGAGGTACATTTCCTTTCATGTGATGTGGTCATCATGTGTCTATGTGCCTCATTTCATAAACAGAAACATTGTGGATAATGTTTTTCATTCAAGACCTACACTATTTGTAAAAAAATATGCAAGTTGAGAAAATACAAGAAAAAAAGGCTGCAGCACCTTTTCTGTGAATGAAGTGCAGCACAAAATCTTAAGTCTCCATCAGTGGACCACTAGCTTCCTCGGGTCTTTCTATGAGAGTACCACAGACAACGGTGGCCTATATCTGGGAGCCGTTTTCACTTTAACATTGTAGCTTTACACATTCAACCCTCGACACAGGATAAGAACCTGAAGTCTAAGACGCAGCACAGAAGCAGTCAGTGGAAGTTGTGGTCGTTAATCTGACATGGAATGACTCCATGAGTCTATGAGCACATGACTGTAAAATTTCGAGGAATGTATGGTAAATGTATATCCTGGAAAATGTTCATTTGTGACCAAAGAGAAGAGGGGGGGTGGTTTGAATCTTTCTGCCAAGTGAGGTCTTGGTTTGGCAAGAGAGTTTGCCCACAGCAATACTTTGGCTCGAGCAGAGCACAATGGTTGTGGTCTCGCACTCTAACATCTACAGGAGTGCTACAGTGGTTGGCATCGTCATGTTAGCTATAGACGCTAGTGCAGGGATGGGACTGCCAAAACAAACTGTTCTGCCAACCTTGGCTTTGGCATAGGAAACAGAGCTGGAGGCTACAAGAAAAAAACAAACAAACAAACAAATAAAACCAAAAACAACAACTGGCTGTTGCAGACAGAGTATCTGGTGTTATGTAGATGTCCTGTTCTTCTGAGCTATGTCGGATCATGGTTGTAAAAGCAGTCATCACTCAAGATATGTTATCACCGAAGACCACGACAGGCAGCAATATTTGAAATGAAATATTTGTATACATACTGAGTTCTGATGTTGTGTTCTTGCAGGCATGTTTTTCTTAGGTGTGTGGAGTTTGATCAACAAATACATTCGTTTAGAGGGGCTCAATACACAACACCCCTGCAAAATGTTTACATGAAACGGTTTAAAACGAATCGAAAATGTCCTCGGTGCAGAGATGCATCTCCGATAGATGGATCTTTTTCAAATGAAGAGGCTGGGTTCAGTGCACTCGTGTTGGTCTGAATGTGGCCTAAATATTTGACATAGCTCAAGGCAAAATCAGGCTCCCTGAATTTGTGTAAAATCTCAATAATTTGTGTGGCTTTTCACACGTGTAGTTGAAAAACACTCTGAAAAAAAGCAATGACGAACAGAGGTGGCAAGACAGACCTCATGGGAGCCCCTGAGAGACAGTCCTCAGA
>JAUESE010000001.1:18267048-18281838 GCA_032274725.1 Malacoctenus triangulatus
TACTGTATATATGTAGTAACAATTACAGCTTATATCATACATTGAACAAATTGTCAACCCAAATCCATAATAAACTGGAGGGCACTTGCTAAATAACTTGCTCGTACTTTGCTACATACGCCTTCCTGCTATCAGCCGCTTCTTGTTGAAGCCCACACCAGTGAGTCACAAGTGCAACAACATTAATAGTTCCCAACATGACTCAACAGCCCCTCCTTTAGCGGAAAGGGAGCTTTGTTTAAAAAGGATTCGTCAATACGACAATGCAAAGAAATGTCGGGGGGGGGAATCTCACCAAAGTTAACAACGATGCAATTCACTAAGGACAACATGAGAGCAACTGAAATCATGACAGTTAAAGATTTCACAAGAACAAACTGTCCATCTTCAATTTTGCAGCGACATCTTGCTATTTGGCTCTGTGCAAACTTCTGATAAGTGCTGACCAACTGTTCACATTTCGGGAGAGCAACGTCATCTAATTCTTGTCTGATGTAGGATTCCAGTTGCTCTGCAGCCCTGGGTCATCTTTGCCAGATTTAGCAAGTGACTTGTCTGCACTGCGGAAAGGCCAATCCGGCACCCCGACTCTTCTGCTGCGAAGCCATGCAATTGCAATCAATCTAATATGTGGCCAAAACATGCCTTGCTGAAGTTTGAAGGAGATGGAATTGAAGGAGAAGCTGATTGGATTGTAGCTTATGTAGGTACAAGTGTCTTACATACTTTACTCCATTGATGTCTCTGTAGATGTGTGAGCGCTGTCCTCCGCAGTCACTTTTTCAAATCTGTACCATCAAAGATGCTGTTTTTTTAATCAGTTGCTGATATCAAAAAGGATGGTCCCTCTCCTCTTTGGTCCGCAGGAAATGGCATCTGAAGTTTCCAAAGGGATTTTCAAATTTTGATTAATCTGACTACAGAACAGTTTTCTATTTTGCCTCAGTATGTTTTAAATGAGCTTTGGCCCAAAGAGGACAGTGGGATTTTTGGAGTGTGTTCATGTTTTTATTGCATGATTCAGCTCTAACCTGCATTTGTTGGCAGTGATTTCTCACAGAGATCCTGAAGCCAATATAAGGTTTTCCAGTACACAGTCATGAAAGGTAATGCACTTCCACCAGAAATCCTGAAAATCACTAGCATCTGATATTCAGTTTAACGTGGTCCTATGTGTATCAACATTTTTCACCCAAGAATTCTTTCATTATATATTGTCGATTCAAGGATGTTCAAAGTATGTGTCGTTTCTCTCATGATGTCATCATTTTTCTAATGATTTTTCCGATAATTCTAATCACATTTTGGATGCAGTTATGGACAGGCTGATGAACCCCTGTCCATGTTTCATCCTGAAAGACTGCCGCTAATATGCTCTGGATGTATTTTGTGGGGACACTGAGAGTAAAATTCAACAAGAATTTTTTTAATACTACAATCAATATCGCAGTTGTTTGTCCAATCCTACAGGGTATTTCTCATGGTCTTCACTACTCATTTTAAAAAAAATCTGAAATGCAAATATCATGATGGAGATAAAACATGAAAAGCCTTTTCACAAAAAGAATGTACAAAAAAAACAGCTAAATATCAACATCAATTCTCATTCTTTGGTACGTCTTTGTGTCAGAGATGTTTAAATGATCCAGTGTATCTCACTTTTGAGCTTGTAGAATCAATCTCTGTCCATCTCCAAAGAGTAATGCTTTACGTATCGTCTTTATCAGCCTGCACTGGATACAAGCGCCATCATCCCTTTTGCGAAACTCCTACAATGATGTCAATAGCTCTATAATGCCACAGCCAAGGGACAGACTGCATATGATTTAATAGAGTGCTAGCATGATTGTCATCCTGATCAATAGCCAGTCACTTAAAGTAAGCGAGTCTGGGCTTTCATCAAACACCCATCTCCTCCCCCCTCGTCTTCTCCTGTCTTGCGTTATTCACACAGCTCAGCTTGACTGGCAGGTCAGCAGAAGAATAGTCAAGCCAAACTAATATGACACAATGTGGAAAAATACACACATGACAAGCAGTGAGCAGCATGTGGATGGCTACGGTGGCAGACTAAAGAGGGGCGGCCACTTATTGAGGTCCACTGACAGCCTCTTATGTCTGCATACAAGTGACCATTCATGAAAATTATATAGTCAACTCGAATTCAAAACAATTCAGTGCAGCCCATTCCACCAACAGCCACTTGAAATGCAGAGCAATAGCAACTCAAATAAACATAGAGTAAATTACTGAAAGAAGAGATGTAACTGCACAAATGACTCAAATCCTGACATGAGCTGATTCCCTCACCCCCTTGTTCTTTTAAAGAATATAGATATATCAGCTCACAGATGTATTGTCACAGTTAGGTCTCACCAACTCTCTGCATCACTATATACTACATCACCTTTCAATAATATTTTAGTCTTCATGAGTATGTTTTTATTAACAACACTGCAAGGAGATTGTGGTTGTTTGGTGACTTCAAGTTTTCAGAAGAGAAAATTTTGGGTTTTGCCTCATACTTTTATGTAACTCTTGCATTAAAGAAATTAAAAAAACAGCATGAAAAATTGTACAATCATACACATCTAACCTGAAATGAGGAATAAAAAAGAGGGGGGGGGGAAATTAATGTTTAAACAACATATATAAATTAAATATATTTTTGCGCAGAACTGTTATATATAACAATCTTTGTACATTTTACACTTGAAACATGTTTTGATGAAACCCTCAGGAGCAATAAATGACAGTTCAGATGGAACCTATAGCACACCAAGAGGCTGAATGAAAGAAAACACTTAAATCGAAGCGCTTACAATTCTTTTCAAAAGAAGGCCAGCTCGTCAGTGCCCTACTAGTCCTGGGGAAAGTGATAAAGAGTTAAAATTGGTAATATTTAGCTGTCGGGTAATTAACAATCCAATTTTTTTACCACTTTTGGTTACAATAAAATCATTTTGTTTGGTTGCCACAAAAGGCTGTGGCCTTTTGACATCACAAAATCAGTGATGCCATCATTGCTTTAACCTTTTAGATATCTACAATTCTACCAAGTACCATGGAAACAAAAAACGTCATGTCAGTATAAGAGATAATTTTTTTCTCTCTTTATTTTTTTAAGTTTCACAGGAAGACAACGCAGTTGCTATTTCCAAAAACATGTTCTATGGGGATTCCAACGGGAGGAAAACAAGTTGAAGCTTTACCACAACAAACTGCAATTGAAAGCCAAGGATTTCATCAGCCAAGATCCCATTTGGAACTGCTACACTCTCTCCTACTTCCACAGCTACTTTGCATGCATGCCCCTACCTGTCCTGAATTATATGGCTGTCAAACACATTCTCCTGGCTGACACTGAACAAAATTACATCAGTTTAAACATTTGTGAATTATAAAATTGAAATAAAAAACTGTCAGAAATGTTTTGTTTTCTTTTTTAAGTTTAAAGTCTCAAAATCATTGATTAACATTTTGAGATCTCATCAATGAATACAATCGAAGGGTTCTGCAACAAGAGATTTTTTCTTTCTTTCCAAACAACAAAAATGTAAAATGAGTCCACTTGCATCCTCTGGGAGTGAGATGTCCTTTATTTGAGGAGTTGAAAAGAAATGAAAGCAAGGAACTTGTTTGAATACTTTGTGACACGTTTGAGAATTTTCACCTTAAACAACGTGTACATGTTTTTGTATGTTTTTATGTTGACAATAAAATAGTGCCGTATTTTGAGCAAAGTGGAAATTTACACGATAGTAAAACATAAAAAGAAGTGAATGGGTTTGAAGACAATTGTCGTGACTAAAATGTGTAGCCATAAGCTTGCTCAGCGGTATTCATCCAGAGAAGAAAAGAGCATTGGGGAAAAGAGAAAGGGTGAAGATGAATACTAACTGACTCAGACTGAAGCTATTCAGGGGGCTTCTTTTAAACTATTTTTAAATGAAACGAACTACTTCACAAAATTAACTTTGATTTGATGGAATGACTGTCGGTTGCTCATGGCAACCAATGATTCAAAAACGACTTCTTTCTTAATGGCATCCAATCGAGTAAATTAGAGAAGAAAAAAAAAGAGGAGGGAACAGAGCGGAACAAGTGCAGCCTCACAAACTACACTTTCAGGAAGGAACAATTAAATGATTCCAGGTTGCACACAGACAGCCGTGATTGATGCTGAATGTTAACTTCGTCAAAACTGGCAGTCCTTCCTTTTTTTCTCTTCACTATCAAGCAACTCCCTTATTAAGAAGTCAAATTTAATTACCAAAACAGAAAGGACACCTCGTTGTATTTAAGCTATCAGACAGCTGCTTCCCAACCCAAACAACTTTTATATAGAGTTTTTGACTCATAGTGCACTTTGTGTGTGTGTGTGTGTGTGTGTGTGTGTGTGTGTGTGTGTGTGTGTGTGCGCGCGCGCGCGCGCGCGTGTTGGTGTCATCTTCAAAATTTTAATCATAGTGAGTCTGTATAAGAAAAAGATTGCGATCAGATTTTGTGAGTGAAACAATAAAGAAGACTGGCAAAAAAAACAAACAAAAAATAAAATTTAATAAACTTGTAAACATTCAAAAAAGAATCGTTTCTAAATCACTGCTCTAGGTCTTGAATTTCCAGTGTGTAGTTTTCAGCAACTTTAGGTGGTTAAACTATAGATTACAATACACAGAGAAACTTTCCATTTACCCCCTACTCTCTGAGAGCGCTGGATTAGCATGCTAGCCCTCAAACGTCTATAAAGGTGTTCAACACCAACTGGGTGAGTTCTTCGTCAAACAATGAGGTCATTCTACATGTAGGAATTTCATAAGTTTAGAAACTTTGCAAATTTCAGGACATTTTCATACAAAATGTATGGGGGGGGGGTGTTGTGAGAAAAGTCTGTGCAGATTATTAAACCCCGATCATTTTCATCTGACAATAAAAACAATAATTTTTACTGAAGTATTGAGATGAACAAGGCACAGTGAAACAGGACAGGAACAGAGGGAGAGAGACACATAGAGAGAAAGAGAGAGAGAGAGAGAGAGAGAGAGAGAGAGAGCGAGAGAGAGAGAGAGAGAGCGAGAGAGCGAGAGAGCGAGAGAGCGAGAGCGAGAGAGAGAGAGAGAGAGAGAGAGAGAGAGAGAGAGAGAACCAGCTCTCTGCTCTCTGAGGAAATTGCCCTCCGCTCTCCTTCATCACTGCAGGTCTGCTTCGCCCTCCGCCTCTCCTGGATGTCCGCCATTAGACACGCTCAATTGGATTCCTGTCAGATGTGCGGCCTCGCCCTGGGTCTCCTTCCTACGGGTGACTGAACATGCTGTATGTGTGTGCACAAGTGTGTGTATGTTTGTCTGTGTGTTTGTCTGAATGTGTGTGGCGAAAAAAAAGGGGGGGGGAGCTTTTCCTGTATATAAAAAACAAAATCGGCCAAGACAGAATGACATACGCACACAAACAAACATGCACACGCACGTATATTATGCGAGCGAGACACACAGTTCAAGGCTTAGCTCGCCTTGGGCTGTGGTCAAGAGACAGCACGCACCTATTAGCATGGGCCTTGGCACAGCAGGGTAAATGCTGACACAGATTTGACCGAGAGGTTACGATGCTGAGATTTACTGTATGCCTGCGTTCATTGACCTAGCCTTGGCTTTTCCCAAGATATGTCTGCGTGATGTGACCATTTGAACGAATTGCTGAGGGTGTAAACTGCTTACGGCTTGTCCCATCACGGGGGAATAAATGGCTATCTGGGGAATTTGGAGCATATAATGCTACTAAAATGCTATGTTTGCTTACAAAAAGGACATGACAAAAATTCTAACGTGAACTCAGGGCGATCGCATGAAAGCAACAGCTGTTGGTATGTGAAACGTTTTTTCATCTCCAGCGTGTTACTTTTGCACCACATGGGAAATAATAATGGAATATACGGAAGCTTTGTATCGGCCCCTGTAGGGCTGATTCATTCCCAGCACTGCCAGTGGTGACCTGGGTTGTTGCTGTTTAAGTGAGGTGGGTAAAGATCACAGTTGAGAGAAGTCCTGGAATCAATAGCACCGGTATAAAAAAGAAAAAAACAAGCTAAAAACAATACGTCAGGGAACTTTTGTTTCTTAGAGCAGGCAAAGACTGTGCAGGTGTTACGCAAGTCCCAGCGACATACACCATAGGCAGCAGATGTTATTTGTGTGGCAGCAGACAGTTGGGGTCAGTTTCTCTTGCTTCCAAACCAGGAAAAAAAATCACTGCCTAAGACAACTACTCTTCAAGAAAAGCTGACAATCGTACAGACAAAGCATTGGACTTCAAGAAAAACCTAATGCTCAACTAATAACTATGCAGGGAAAAAGCAAAGAGGCATGAAATCCATTTGTGTGTGTGTGTGGTAAATGTTAAGTTGGGGGCAAGGCGTGAACTTTAGTAGGCTAATTAGCTACTATTATCTGTTGCGCCCAGTGGCCTGTGCCACTAATCCTGCTGATTAAACACAGTGGGTCTCCGCAGCTCCAGAGCTCACAGTAGCAGCAGACTGATAAGGCCATGGAGCTCAGTGATGACATAAATATCTGGGGGAGACTGGACTACACAGGCCTGGCTCTGCTCTGCCATGTGATATACCAAAGGACCTGAAAGGAATTACTGTGGCTTTGTTCAAACCTAACAAAGAAGCCACAGCTCCATCCATCATGAATAAGATATATTAAATACTTCTTAACATACATTTTACAAGATACCCCTAAAGGTACTCAGATTACTTGAATTTAACACGCCAAAATGTTCTTTGAATCAGCACAATTGCCAATGAGATCCTCATTGCCAAATTTTAGAAAATCTTGCAAGTGATAATGAACATGTATCTTCATCACACTTCAAGCAAAGTTGTGGAATAATTTTCATGCACAATCAAACGTTTTTTCCATGGTCAAGTGAGATTTAACTAATCAACGATTGGTCAAAAACATTGTGACTCAAATTGGTTTGTTTTTGAAATTTGCAAAAAATAGTAACACAGATTTCTTGATGGTTTTCTTGTGAGCTACAGAATAGCTCGACATACTCACAGTGAACATGGAACGGAAGTTGCTGAGGTCGGTGAACAGCTCCTCCACAGAGGTCTTCTTCGGATCAACTGCAAAGTACTCCAACACGTTCTGATACAGAGTCTCCATGTTGCTGTGCATGGTTACCAGCTTGCCATACTGCTCCCGGGCAACTGTACTGAAGCTGTGAGGGATGTGGTCAAGGACAACAATATATCAAGTATTTATCCAATGTGGATGCAAGCACTTACTTGACATCAAAAAGCGAGTGTTCACACTTATCTGAACCATCTGAAGCTGGAGATCAGTCAGTGGCAAACTGTGAATTTGGCATTAGGAGCTCCAAAACTGTCTGTCAGGTTGCTACTACCAAGTGGGTGTTCACCCCCTACAGCCGACATCGCCGTGACACAAGTGTAGCTGCTGGCAAAGTGTGTTAGTGTGTCTGTCATGCTCAGTATTAACAGAGAACTCAAGCCAAGTGAAAGTCTTTATACCACGCTTTGAAAGTAAAAACAGCAACAACCATACTTGCGGTACTGCACCTTCTGTAAACCTGCGTCTTACCAAATTTGTAGCACTCTATTCTTACTTCATCATTTAAGAACTTCACAGTTAGTGTGATCACAGCGGATGCGTTATGTCGGTGTCGTCTCTGTCAAATTAAGCAGCCAGCATTGTCTCAGTGTATATATTCATTTTAAGTACAAGTAGAACATTTCGAGTACCAAATCACCATGCTATTTGAGAAAGCAGGCGCATGAAAAACTGGGACAAACAGGTAAAGGTTGTGTCAACATGTACTAAAGAGGTGTGATTGACAGAAAAACGTGAGGCCAAAACGTGAGAACACAACACACCACCTCAACCACCAGGGCATTCAGAGCTGTTGAGAAAAGTCTGCTGTCAGTCAGCTCACAGAACTTTCACAAAATAGAGAAAGGTAACAGGAATGAGTGTGCTGTTCAGATCCAATGTCGTAAAAAAATATCTGCCTTGTTATGTTGTGTGTATTTCTCCAATTTTTTTCAGTTTCAAGGCCAGCTCCTCTCTTTCATTTATGATTTTTTAGAATTTAAAGATTTCTGCCCTTTGCATGATGACAGAATTCTTGCCGAGATCTGAACAAATACATCAAAATAAGTGATTTTCATTAAAAGGTGGAAACGATGCAACTTAATACATTTTATGAGTGCCTCTTACTCCGATGGCTCGAGGCATATGAGAAGCAACAGTGTCTGAATATGTGCAGCATTACACAAGTGTGTGTGTGCGCACGCAGTGTCTCTGGCTCCTATTGTGCCCCTTCATTATAGCTCAATTGATGGACCTATTTGAGTTTTGGCCTCAGTTGAATCTGGCTGTGGACGGGACTACCTATTCACAGCTGGGTAAACGCTGTTCAATAGGCACTCCTTCCAAATTGACTTGTCAGTAATATCTTTCCAAGCCAGCAGTGAGGGGGAGGATACAGAGAGAAAGTCTGAACAGGTGATGGAAAGCAAGAGAAAGAGAAAAGAAAGACACAGCTGAGAGCTGTGGTTGATAAGTATCGTGGGGTGTGAAATTTCTCTCCTCCTGTTGTTACCCCTCTGCAGACTTCTTTCCTTTTCCAGGAAAAAGCAGTGGTCCACAGCAGCTCAATTCTCAAGAATCCCACCTTCCCCCACTTGATTGTATTTCATCCTCCTCCTCCTTCATTTGGTCGCTCGCCTCCTGTGTCCCTCTTGTTTTATTATGCCTCCTTCTTCAGCTTAGCTCATGCTGGAGTAGAAATATGCCACAGTGACTATATATTCAAGTTTTCTTGAGAGTCAAGATACAATCTGAACTGCTACCACTGTGGCACCACAATACTTTTCTTTGGCTTCTGATCGTTGACTTTGTTAATCAGAATGAGTATCGGACTGTTGCTGATAAAGGCTCAGCTGACACGTCAATTCCCAAAGGTGAACAATAGAGCTTCATTTTATGAACATCGCTCAACATTGTTAATTAGATAGCATACTTCTGGATACACAGGTGTAAAAAAAAAAACAAAAAAAAAACAAAATCTTGAGCTCGGAATCGGAAAAAAGCTCATTGTAGATGTGACTGTCACGCAGCTTTTGTTTTGAAAAAGCTGATGTATGTAAGTGATAATTAAATTTAACAGTTAACAAGAGTTTGATACAGAATGATAATGACTCACTTGGAAGTTTACTCGACATGACATCTTAAAACGCTGGGAAATCCTCTACAAATTGGAGAAACCACTGTGCACATTATTCTGCCTGCGATTAAAAACTTCAAAAGAAGCTTACAAAGTTTGTATATTTTGAACAGTGGGATCAATAAAGTAGCAAAAGCCATAAAGACGGCATGGGGTGGGCAGTTCACATATGGATGGCTTTAGGGTGAATACAACTGAGCAGCAGGAACCACAAAAGTTGCCTTAAATACTTGTTATGGCATAGCTGAGCCCAGTGAAGTGGGTTTTTCTTCTGAAGCTTTACTTTGGTATTTCACTGAAGACATGAAGACTCCATTGCAAAGGTGTGCATTTAAGTTAGTTACAATACATTGGTTTACATATTTTAGGTGATTTTCATTTACAAAAAGACAAAATTTCATGATCAACCTCAAGTTTTTAATCAGTGCTTGGACATGCTGCGCCCACTACAAAGCGTCGCTGAAAAGCGAAGCGGCCAAAGACAGAGCTGTCAAATCCATTCTCAGTGAACCTTTCTGTGTTGCACTCAAGTTCTCTGCTAACTACTCCTGCACAAGCCATCAGTGCCCCAGCCCCTAGGCTATTGATCAAAACTACATGAAGGAGGCAAAGGTACAGGGTGTATTATTGAACACACACTCACACACACCTGGTCTGAGACATACCTGTCAAGCTGATCCTCTGCAACAACCTCAAAATACATTAAATAATTCACACTGCTGTCAAACAAATATAGACAGCTGTCAGCAACGGATGTGGACATCCCAAATGGGCAGTGAAAAAACTAAAAACAAATTGTCTATTTGTGGAGCTATGCATTAGCAGTTTGTTTATTAAAAATGACAGTCTAATAAAACATCAGAAATTGCTGTTGAGAGATGTGCTGACTGACAGGATGCCAGAGGTACCACAGTTCTTCTCTAAGTGCCGCTGTTGACTTGGAAATTGCCCTCATTTCAAGTGTACAAAAAGAGCAGAGGGGGCCACTGGCGCAGCAACCTCACAACCAAATGTGAAAGCCATTCATCATTTAAGGACGTCATAAACAGAGGAAATCAGGGGTGAAAAAGTACATTTTTGAAGGATCTCCAACATGTACTAATATGTGTGAAGGAACAGGGTTAGTAAGGGTTATTAAGAGCAAAGTGGTAGTGAGGACTTTTTTTTCTCCATATAACAGTGACAATAGCAGAAGAGTGTGTGTTCGCACCATCAGAATAAAAAAAAATCCACTGGGGGGTCAGTTTGAACTCCACTGTAATCATAAGATTCTTCAGTTGGTTTCTGAGCACACTTGGTGTTGTGTAGTACACTGGTAGAAGATGCGTGCTTTAAATTGAAGGCATTGAATAATTAAAGAGACAATAAAATCAGTACAATGCTAAATTATCATTCAATCAAATGATCTCTATTGACTGCTTGTAGGGCTCCATAATGACAAAAGTAAACACACCTTGTTGTCATCCACAGTGTTCTGACTTTTGTTCTACGTGACTCATGACAATAACCGTCAATAAGATGTCGTGGGACAGTAAGTATAAGCATAAATGTAGAAAGGATATAGCCATTTTGGTGAAAAACATGTCGTTGGGGTCATCAGGGGAGGAGAAGGTCTCCAGGTCTCTCTCCAGCTGCAGCAGCTGCCTCTCCATCTGCCTGAGGCTCTTTTCCAGATTCTCTGCAGACACTGACACACACCCACATACAGTCAGACACGCATAAATTCATAAAAGCGCACAGAGACACATGCATGTGACACGGAAAAAGGGAGAAGGCATGCGAGACAGGACAACTCAATTACAGGTACAATCAGATGCATTATTATTTCGAGGCTCCGAGAGCATCAGAGAAAAACAACATATATCTATATAAAAAATAAATAAAAAAAGGGTGAAAATGAAAGAGAAGCCAGTTCGACTGCAAAGCACGCTTATTATGGGTTCACGCTGTGCCAGAAACACCATGGGAATAAACAATGACTGAGAAAATAAAAACAAGTGAAGAGTATGTTCAATACATATACTTTATCATTCTGTTTCCTTCATGTCTTTGTGTGCTGCAGACAATCAAATTAATATGAGTGGAATGCCCTCGCTGTCACATGTTGGATAAAGCAAATGATTGTTCGCGCGACTATATTTACACGTGGCTTGTCAGTAACACAAACTAAGTAACAAATACGAACAGTAACGGCAGTCATGGAGGCACATCAGCTGCTGTTGAGGTAAAAAGCCTTTTCATGTCCCTCATATTTCCACTTTGGTCCTGTCAACAGGTGTGAGGATCACGCAGGTGGGAGAGTAGGAGACCAATGAGCCCAACTTCTCGATAAGTTGGTCATGGCTGACATTTTAAGCTCGTCCCTGAATACAGCATATGGCTTAAATTACCCCGATTAGACCCCGCTTGACAAAAAGGCATAAGCTTCTTAATTTTAAGTAGTTCCAAATTTCCCTTGATCCTAATACATGCTTTAAGAAAAAGAAAAAAAAAAAAAAAGAAAGAACTTTGACGTAGTTAAGCTTCTCACTGAATTCACAGCATAAACCTCATTTAGTGAGGAGGAACATACTGGTTTGGACATGCCATCTGGGACACACGCATGTTCTCCTTGACATTTTAACTGCAGTTATTCTTTGAAATGTGCAGTTGTTGAAACTGATAGATTTATCCCTAAATTCTGAGTTCAGTGCAATGCCAGCATGATATTTTCCCTGCAGTTGAAAGTATGCACACACAACACACACACACTTGCACTCAGCTGGTTGTGACGAACAGGCAGGTGGTTCTTTTCATTCTGTTGTCAGTCATGATTAAGAAACAAGACACAAGACTGGATGCACTGAAGTAACAACATAAAAACAACATAACGCTGAAGACAACAGATACAGTTGACCTGTCAAGTTGAGATAACATCAGCTTGTTCTACTCCATTTGACTTTGTCCTAATGTGTTGTTCTTACTTTCGGAGATTTGTCTTGTTCCTGTTCTCCATCCCTGAGTCGCTGACATTAACAGTCAGTCTGAAGCACTCGAAGTGTCACTGGGCACTGTTCCTTTAAAAACCTGACACATGTTGTAACCAACGACAGCTCAATTAGCTTTTAAAAAACAACTGATTTGCTGTGACTCGTGATGACACGATTTTCTTTCAAGGAACAGCCCAACTATAATGTTAAAATAACTGTGGGAGAATGTTTAAGGCAAGGTGTGTTTGTTCATGAGCAATTAAATTTAAAAATTAATATTTTTGATTGATTTTAAAGATAAATAGAGGAAATCGAGAAAAAAAGCGCAAGAATACTGACACTAAAAACTGATAAGGTAAAACTGAAGAACACAGCCTGTAAATGGCTGTGCCTTTGAATTTGTCATAATTTTTTAGAGTCGATACCTATGAAATAGTCAAAATTATTGAAAAAAAAAATGTTTGTGATTCTCACACCTAATAGGATCAGTATTATAGTTGAAATTGCCCAAACATTTAGTAAACCATCAGCTTCTGACTCTTCACCCGTTGAATTATCACCATTTCAATTACTTTGTGTTTTCTCTGTAACCGCTCGTGCACCACCAGGCAACTGGATTGGACTGAACGGGGCGTGGGCTGCATGCAGAAGTGGAGAGAGGCCAGACAGCTAGTCTGTTAAATGAAACGATTATTGTCCTTTGTGATGTTGAGAGAGGAAAAAAAGCAAAAGAGAGCAGGACAAAATGAAATGGAATCTCAGCATATATTTGTATGTATTATGATTCTGTATTTAGGCTTAATAAAAATGCACAAAAAATGCATATTCGTACATCTATTAAAGAAATCAGAATGGAATTGTTTCAGCAGCTTGACTGGTAAATAAAATCACACAACATCACAGAACTGCTTTTGAATAGATGAAGCAAATTGTCTACTATTTAAACCAGACAGGTGAATTTGTGGCTCTCTGCTAGCCTCCATTGAGTTTGGTGAAGGTCACTGAAAAAGAAGAATCAAATACAAATGCATGTAAAAGGTATATAGGCAATAAGACCGAATCCATTGATTTCAAAGTGTCTTTCTTTTCCCCAATATAACTTAAGGTTGTGCCTCTTTTTATTCTGCAAACTTTTTTGGGTCATTGTTAAAAAAAGAAAAGCCTGATGCAGGATGTTCAGTTGAATAAAGACGTGGACACTGAAGTATTACTTTACTGAACTGAGAAGGTAAGTCCATGCAGTTTCCATTTTTGTTGGAACACAGTGTTCAAGGATTAATATCTGAGTCACCATTACCTGACAAAACACTGGGAAATTTAGGATTCATGTAGGACAAGAATGGCTTGTTTTTTAAACCTATGTGACAAACGGCTTTTCTATTAGGAGATAAATCTATACTGAACACCACTGAAGTCAACTTATGGTTCCGCCCTTCACAGCAATCCAAATTTTTATAAGGCCCTTCGGGAAAATTATTGCCGAACTCTAACATAAACACATGTCTGCAATATAAAACTTAAAAAAAGTAAATAAATAAATAAAAATAAAAAGAAAGGGAATAATTGCTCCTTGGTATACTGGCAGGCAGAGTGGGTGATAAACATGACAGTGTGTTTCCATGTCTTCCTTGTACTCCGAGGCCACTTGGCTCTTGCTTGCTTGCTCTGTTTGTGTGTAAAAGCGTGAGTGATTTTTATGAGCAGTGGGGCCTGAACGCCTCTGTGGTCCAGGAAGGTTGCAGACAGATATAGGACGTTTTAGAAGAATAATAATTGGAATATTTGTAGAGGTCAAATCCCCCATTGACATCCTTTTATTACTGTGCCAACCTGCTGTGCTATAAACGAGACCAAATGGAACACAGAACCATGGAAACTCACAAACAGACCTGCAAACACAAAGCTCGACAACAGATCACCCTCAGATGTATGGAGATTAAGAGGCTGAAAAAACATAAGATCGGCTCTCTGAGACGGAAAGCCTGACAGCCAAGTGTGAGTACACTGATGGTGCCAGTGGCTGGGAATGAGGTGACCAGTGGGAAACCCTGCTGCACACACACTCAACATGCTGAGCACATACAGTACATTCAAAAAGAGCACGAAATGGGTGCACATTTCATGCACCTTTGACTGGAGGTTCATCACTCACACTGCAAGCTGGGAAACTACAAAACAAGATCTGAACCTCGTAGGATCGTATCAGTGCAGCTGGATGGCAACCATCACTTCTAAATGGCCCTCCGCTGAAAAAGACACTGAAAATATCTTCCATTTTTGCTGCCTAACATTCATGCAGCCCTGCTTGTCATATTACCCAAAAGCAAATGAGTAGTTTTACTGCCTCCAACAGAAGGTATTTGAAGTTAAGAGATGAAATGACCTGATTGAGTACAATATGTCTTCATATTTGTTTGCTCGCAACATCAAACCTGGCACCGAGTAGCACTCACCAAACCAGCTTAATTGTCCAAACCTGCTGGTGTCTGTTAATACCTGTGTGTGTGTGTGTGTGTGTGTGTGTGTGTGTGTGTGTGTGTGTGTGTGTGTGTGTGTGTGTGTGTGTGTG
>JAUESE010000001.1:18281933-18296726 GCA_032274725.1 Malacoctenus triangulatus
TGTGTGTGTGTGTGTGTGTGTGTGTGTGTGTGTGTGTGTGTGTGTGTGTGTGTGTGTGTGTGTGTGTGTGTGCGCGAGTAAGTGTGTTTTTGGGAGAGACAAAAGCGGCCGAAATGGGAACATAAAGGGACAAACTGAGACTCACCGCGAGACAGACACGAAAGACAGACAACCAGACAGCAAGATATTGACAGACGGATAAATAGTTACATGAAAAATGACGGAGAGGCAGCACAGAAAATCTGCTTCTCCATATCAGGGGAAATAATGACTGAAGAAAAAAATGGAGAGCGGTGAAAATAAGACAAGAAACCGAAAGGAATTCTGAAACAGTTTTGGTTTCCGAGAGAAAGAAGATTGACATTTGAGCAGGATATGTGTGTGTGTGTGTGTGTGTGTGTGTGTGTGGGGGGGGGGGGTGTCGAGACAAGACAGCAGCATTAATAACAGCAGCACAAATCATTACCGCTACCTTTACCACTTTACCACTACTACACCTTGTTTTCATGCTCAAGTAAGCTCATTGGTTAGTTCCTGTGAATGTAATGCAGTCTTTCAGTGCATCTACAGGCTTTGCAAATGGCTGTCACATCAAATGAAAAGGAAGGGCCTCAATAGCAGGAGGCAAAAGGAAAATGGGATTTGTGTGCCTCAATGCCAAGTATGCTTCAACAGTGCTCTCAATGTATACATCTTCTGGAGGAAGAGAGAGAAAGAATGATGGGATCGTCCAAAGTCACATGTTCTCGGAACCTGTTTTGTCAGCTTCTCAGGGTCACTGCTTCTATCATCAAGGAACAACCTATGACTAAAGGATCACAATATGAATTTAAAAGAATATTGTGTGAAGTAAAGACTAAGGAAAATAAACATTACACAAAATAAATTTTAATGAATGGAGAGATCGGACATTCTTGGCATTCGAAAGGCAGGAGGGTGCCTCTTTCAAGTACTTTCAGGAACATTGCATCAGGCAAATTTGTGGGCTTCATTATTTGTTCTAAAACATTTTTGGCCCAAACAGCCACCACAGACTCACATCTAACATGAGCCAAACACAACTTTCTTTGACATGATTGTCATGAATTCCCACGAAGCTGGACACAACTTCTTGCAAGATTGATGGGGGTAATGGTGATACATTTCTGAGATGAAGTTGGTGTTACTTGCCCCTCAAAAGGTTCAATGAGTTTGTCATTGATGGACGAAACCCCAAACGAACCTTTCATGTAATCCTGTTGGTGCCAGACTTAAGTAGGTGCTGTACATGCATGAAGGATTCAACCACACTTCAGGTCAAAAGTAATTTGTTCAAAAAACCTTTATAACTTTATCTGGATTTTTCTCTTGGCAACTCAGTTTGCAATTTGAAATTAAGAAGCCAGAATGCACAACTACATTCTAAAGTTGAAAATGAACTCTAGCTAAATTCTAAACACTTTTTTAAGAGACTTTATAGACCACATACATTTTTTGGTCTTTAAAATTGTTGCATCTTTTTTCTCTGGTCCACTTTACCAGCAGGGAAACGCCGCCTCATAAGTATGCAAGCCAGACTATAAGTTATTCGTCTCTTTAAGCCTCACTCCTTTTTCAGTCACGTAATTAGATCACCTGAAGGTGAGTCCACCAACTGAATACTCAAGTTGTTCCGGTTTTGAGTTCAACATTATACTTGACCAAAATACCGACTTGCTTCGTTATCAAACACTATAGTTGCAAATATACTCAGCTTGAGGTCCTTGAAGTGAGGAGGTGGTCAAAGCCTTAAGAAAGATCCAAGGATTGTGCATTTCATTGATCTTACCCTTGTACCGTGTCTTGTCTGAGGGCTTGCGGACACACAGTACACTTGGATGAAATGAAACACTCAACAGGAGCATCGTTCTACAGATTATCAAAGCACCATTAAAGAAAAAGATTGCCAGGAGTCCTTACAGCAAGAGGAGTCCAAACAATAAAGTCACACATTTCATCCTCCTATGTTTTCTCCTCCTCACACTTTCTTTTACTCCCTCCTGCTGGGAATGGCGCAGTGGGTAAAATCTTCTTTCAAGCAGGAGGAAACATGCTGCGACAGCATGACCTGACACGCACACAAACACAACAAGCAACATGAACAAAGACCGAGTCTTCTCTCACCACCCAGTCGGTCTCTGCTTGCCTCTGACCTTTACCATACTCCAGAAGAACTGGACAGACTTGGAGCGCTGTAGGAGCTTTTCAGTGGAGCCATGTTTGTGTGCACACCTGTACACCCCCCGCCCACCAAGCACTACCTGAGACAACCAATTTATGTTCAAACCGACACCTCACTTTGAATGGAACAGAGTGTTGCTGTTCATCTCAATAACAGACAAAACCTGAAGAGCTGTAAAAAAAACAAAACAACAAATGTAGAACTTTTGAATGTGCTACAGCATAAGATTAATGTTGGTATCAAACAGCAAAGCAGATGAACTAAGCGCAGCATAGATCAAACACTAAAACGATAAAACACAATGGATGTTTACTGAATCAACAAGCATCTAAGCCCTGAATAATCCCCAAGGAGTTTCGAAAGCAGAAAGACAAGAGTAAAGTCTGAACTAAAATAAAGAAACGCAGGAAAAAAACAACACTATTGTTTATCTAGTTTCAAATGTTGTAAAGGTAAGACATGGTGACTGTACATGATGCTCTCTGCTCTGCTCAGACATACACCACATCAGTCCATATGAACCACAAAATGTAATATCTTTTCATTTTCACAGAATATAACATAACATATTTATTCTGGTGATAAGTGAATCTTCTTTTCATAATGGACGCTTGCTCTGTGACACCGCTGGGCTGAACATTACCACTTTGTTGCTCTCCTATTGCTGGTTCAATAACAAGAGCAAAGATAAAAGTATCGGGTTTCGTCTGGATGCAGTTGGATCTCAGTGTTTAAACAGAACCAGCTTTAAATTAGACATTGCTAAAATGTGACAAGGTTTCACACGAGCACTCGCTTGTGTGGCAGGACAGCTCACGTATCTCATTATCTTTTCATTAAACTCAGCTCTCATGCCGTTTCAGGCTTCTGTTGTTCATACTGTATTATTGTTTGTGTCAGGTGATGAAGCTTAATGGCCTCAACTAAGTACGAGGCCAGGAAAATTCTTTCCACTTTTCCAAATTATTATTCGTTTTTCAGATTTAATAATGTCCTCAGCTGAAAAAAAAACAACAATATACCGAACGGTGGATAACATAAAAGGCTTCTGTCATTAAATTCAAAGCCAAAGAGCTTCGTTCAGACAAGGTTTTTCACATAGAGCTACAAAAAGGAAAAACACAAAGTAATAATTTTCTTGTTTGTGTGTTTAGTTAGTTTGCTAAGGAAAAAACAACTATTTGATTAATAACTTTGTATTTATAAGACCAGTTGACAAAGCCCTGCTGCTAAACACCACCAGGGATGGTTATCAGACAGTGAGTGCATGAAACTGTGAGTGCACTGGGAGGGCTGAGGGACTTAAGTTGATACCAGCAGGGTGTCAGAATAACAGCAATAATCACACTGGGATACAGCCTCAAAGAAAGTAGGAGGGAGACATAATTGTTAAAATCAAGTAGCATTGCAAGTAGCAAACGCTGAATGCTTAATAACTGTGTGAATGCACTGGTAAACTGCAATATGCTGCATTTTTCTTTGGATGCAGAAAACATGCTCTTTAAAAAAATGTGGTCACTACATTTACTTCATTTATGTGCGTCATCAAATTACCTCTGCTGGCTCGTTCCACGTGTTCCAGCTCGTCAACAAACTTGACCACATCGGGAAATCTTTCTTCACATATTTGTGCAAGAAAGTGGAGTAGCGTTGTCTTCTGATCAGTGGACTTTGTGTCCTTCAGCTGTAATAAAAAAAAAAAACAAAAATGCAAAAGTCTATGATTAGATACAAAAACCTGCGACAGTGAAATATTTCTTCAACACATGTTCAGTTCAAATAAACTACGAGGTGGATTCTGTTCTTTTCCTACAACTTCACAACAAATCCTACACGTCATGCTGTAAACTTGGCTGGAGAAACACCTGAATTCTAAAAAGGTTTATGTAATGGGTAAATGTACTTTCAACACCGAGAACTTTTCTCCTCTCTTATTATTTAAAATTCACCTAAATGTTCATCTTGTACACACAAATATTGATGCTGTACATTAAGCTGGCTATGAAGCATGCGGTTGATATTTGCCCATGAACTTGTGTTTGGCTTGTGAATCCTGAAAGCTAAAATGTGCCCGTTGACAAGTGTCCTGATGCAAGTCCAACTCCTTGGACTGTAACATTATTGCATGACTACAGACCTTGATTTTACCTGCATTCGGCATCAGAATTACTCAACAGTGCTGTGAATGGTGCAACAAGACAGAGAATAGCGGTGCGAAGCCTGTTAACTTCAAGTTTCAGACACCTCAGCCACACTTAGGTCCAGGCCCAGCATGAGAAAATGGCATGAAGAGTGTGGAGAAAAGGCTTACGCAGAGCAGCCAGCTGAGGTATCCGCACCGTAGTGAAAGCTTAAAGGTGCCCCTCACAGACGACTTGTTTCATCTGTTTCACAGATGGATATAAGTTTGCTTGAACATCAAATTAAATTTTCTGACACCCGGGAGGGTCGATCGGTCAGTTCTAAGTGGCTTTCTCCTTGGCTTCCAGGAGTTTGTTTTTCTTCTCCTGGAATAATTCTGATTCTTCAGCACATATAAACAGATTACTTTTGTGTACCTTAAGACATGCAGAGCTAAAAAATAACATTTACTTGCACTGGAGGGAATGTCCATCTGTAGACGACTGAACTCGTTTTCAATGTCAGATTTCATTGGACTGCTTTTAAAGCCTTTTTTGGTTTTGAAAAATCGAGTTCAGCCTTTATCTGTCTATTCTTACAAGTGAGTGAAGGAAAATGTATTGCTTCTATTTATCTGAGGTGTACTTAAAGCCTGAAAATAAACCCCACAACCCATCCATCATCATTGTCCAATTTACAGTGAAGGAGCATGGTGGGACTGTCAAGTTGTCATGCATTTCCTGTGCCTGCAAGGATTTCTGCTGGGCCTACTGGGTTCCCCCTACAACCCAATTCAATGCTTGTAAGAAAAATGGGTGACTCTCAATTGGCCAAAAGTGTGAATGTGTTTCCTGGTTTTACAGATTTACAAAGAATCAACTGGAGGCAACAGAAAACGAGCAATGTGTCGTCGTAACAACAAGCTGGCGTCCTACCAGTTTGAGTTACTCAGTGACACTAACCTCCAACTTGGTGTTAGAGTCAGTCACAGTCTCTTCAAAAAATATTGCTGCATGAGGAAGAAATTAGGTCTTAGATCAAATAGCAGAAACGTTCCTTTTACAGAGAGATACAGAGGAAGGTGCATGATTGTCTGTGCTTCATTGACAGCATCTGGCCAGCTGCCAGATGGAAAGACGTGACAAAGAAAGCATGTACGCCAAGTATAGATAGGCAGATTTTATTGTGACGAGGAAGGGCCAACCAACCATTTCATCAGACCTAAGAAGCATTTCAGGTATGTCCCTGTGCTGTTTAATGTGCCGCAGCTCAAAAGGGAATTAGTCATCGAACGTGCTAGCCGATGTTAGCGGTGCAATATCCTCTAATGAATGTTTATGTGTTTACTGCCTGATGTTGACTGTGTCCTCTGCTGATAACGGAGTGCCGGCATTACTGAATTATGCAAGATCATTGGCGGTGTGGAAGTTAACTCTCTATCTATGTAGACCTCTGATGCTGATGCAGATGGATCCTGGAATGGTATACTGGCTTTAAATTACTGCCAAATTGCTGGGTGAAAGCCATCAGGAAACCAAAAATGTCTATACAAATGGCAACTCTTCTTTTGCTCCATTTTTTCATTCTCTGAAAAGAAGAGGGGACTGATTCACAGAGCAGATATGAATGTTGCAGGAGTCAAAAAAAGGGAGCAATTTTTATTATTCTGCCATTTTGCTGACAACAGCAGATTTTCTTCTGAAACCACATTTGTTGGATGTTATGCGAATGAGTGCCATTGTCCTTCATTGAACTACTGTATTCTATTCTGAGCGATGGCTTTTTAGGCACTAAGTGTTGACAGTGCTTCGGATGATTTCGTGTCTCACACTCATCTAGCGGATGCATTTTCACGATGTGATGACCTCCCCCACTTGGTGCCTCTCCCTCTCTCCCGCCCACATGCAACAATTTTTCAATTTCTCAGATAAATTTCCATCATTGCTCTTTTACAGTCTAATTCCAAGATGTCTCTCAGTATCCCCGCCAAACATCCCTCCTGCGGAGTGTGTTGCTGTGTATCTCTCTAGGTGATCTATTGGTAGACAGCAGTGTACTCAGACCCGCTGGGTTTAATCATGTTTGTATTATCTCTTCTAATCAAACATTCTCATCTCTCTTTTCATTTCTGTTTTCCCCGTTTTTTTCTCAGAGGCTTCAAGTGCTCAGTCACAAAAGGTCCCTCTCTGAATTTAGATGGATGGTAATCATAGCTGACAATGTAAACATTTCCCTTTTCCAGTTGGGCTGGGAGCAATTTTGCTGTGCTGTGGAGTGTGCCATGGAATTAAGTTGTCAAACTTGTGGGCAGGCACGAAGGTGATGTCTTCCTCTACATATATATCCTGGCCGTGACATCGGCTCACACCTTTGTCAGAAAACATACGAGCCTCGGGATAGAGACACATGTCCATCCAGCAGCATTGTGCTGGAAACAAAACACAATCTTCAATTGACCTCAGTTAATTAATGACATTATTTTCTAGCTAATGCATCAAATCCATCATCGACGGTATGTATGAATCCACATTTGTCTAAGCACACGCACTGGTGTTTATGGGAACATCAGCATCCAAGTCGAACAGGGCAAAGAGGTGGCAGTGACAAATGGCTGCAGTGGCTGTTACTGTGGAAACTGCAGAGTGTTTGCCAACAGCTGTAATGTAACCAACTGAGGAGGCTCCTCATTCACAATTACATACTGTTTTTGCCATCACTATCACGCAGGGAAAGTATAGTACTCCATCTTTATGTCACCTAAAATCCACAGGCACAGGTATCTGCTGTGTGCCTGCCCACAAGGAGCAGGTAGTCCTGCAGGGTGTGTGAACTTTCAAAAAGGATAGTGGTCAAAGGCTCACTTATCTATTCTGAGCCAGAAAATAAGAATAAAGTACTCCCAAGGTTTGGACGCTTTGATCGAAGCAAGCTGAGAGAGAAAAGCCTGGCCTCGTGGGACTGATAGTGTTCAATTAAATGAAAAAGAGTAAAAGAAGATGTGTCATCGCGGCAGCCACTTTGGATCCGTCCTTTGACAAAACTGAGCCGAGATGACAAAAAAGGGAAAAAAAAATACACTGACCTGTATGTCCACCACGTATCATTTTACACAAATGCACAAAAGCAAAACACACACAGATCACAGTCACTAAAAATGTACCATGTCACAATTATGAAAAGAAATCACATAAAGTGAGGACTTCCTTTTCAGTTTCCTAAGAATATTTACTGCACAACGCCACGCAAGCAAAGGTAGAGTCATTTAAAGACCATCTGCTGTAAGTTGTTACTATATTTTGGTACCATGTAGTGTAGCATGAGCTAAGTTTACCAGAGTAGCAGGTACAGCATGGAGCACTGTTCTTATCGTATGGTTGCAGAATGTGACAACGGCACGTATGTGTGTATAACTAAGCAGTAAACACCTGATCTAATGTGTGTGAATCCAGAACTGAGGTAAACCTCAACATTAATGCCATTTAGAAACAAAGAAGTGGCTTGAGTACAACACACAAGCCAACATATCACAAGTTGTGCTGTGTGTGCCGGTGATGGTGAGGTCAGCGTTCCAACCCTCACCTTGCAAAGGGAACTGAGGTCGAAGCCATACGACTGGGCGTTTCGAGAGCCTGCATTCATGTAATTCCCCAGCAGCAGCACGAGTTCCAGCAGGCGGCCGAAGGCGCGGCTCTTCCTGACCTCGTCACACGCGGCGTTCACGGCCAGGATGTCTGGACGCAGATTGTTCACCTGCTCGTCAAACTGGAGCCGGAAAAGGATGTGGCTGAGGCGAGGGCGAAGACGCTTTACACTGCTCATCTGTGACACCACAAAATGGATAGAAAAAAAAACAGAAAAGCCAGAAGTTTTAAATTCAAAGAGAAATATCGTATGAGAATTAAGAGCGAACAAAGCGGGAGTGACCAAAAGCGGGGGGAGTTAGGTCAAAGAAAGACGAGAACATCAGCGAAGACACTTTAACTTGAAATAACTACAATCACACTTTAGTCACACTCGCATACAGACGATCTAATTTAAAAGACATTTATGCAACCAGCATGTTAGAAAGTGTTGCTAGGCAGTAGTAATGGATGCTGGCAGTGATTTGATTTGGGACCCAGGTCTGGTAAGTTAATTGTGGAGTTAGTGTCCATATAGGGCAGGCAGCAGAGGGGGTGGAATATACAATAGGCTGCCTTGGATTACCACTCTCACACAATTAGAGAAAATTGGAAAATATTGCATTGGACCCAGGACCTGACTACGACAGTGATTGTGTATGTGTGTGGGGGGTTAGAGAGGGGGTGCAGGTTCCAATTGTCTGTTTCACACAACAGCTGGCTGTGCGGTTTGATGTCCTTCATCAAGGGTTTAATTATAGCTACTGTAATATTATCAAATGACTATTTCAGTGAGTGAACGTGTGTGTTTGTGCGTGCGTGCGTGCGTGCATGTATGTGTGAGTGTAAAAGATTGAGAAAGAGCAGGAAAAATGGCAAATGTATGGCAGTATTAACAGACTGTGAAGTGTACAAGAAGCAAACAAATGTCCACATAGAGCCCAGAAAAAGGATAAATTATGTGATCTGGACGCCGTAGTGAAAAGAAAATAATTGTGAAATGAAAAAAAAAGTGCGGACACGATGACATAAAGCTTCAGGGAGGGCAGCTATAGGAAAACTTTCCTTGCAGAACATGAGGCAACGCGCTTTCACAAGGAAATGAAGTTACTCATTGTGTGTATCGCTAAGTCATAGAGAAGAGCCGTGATGCGAGTGTGAGCGGGGAGAAGACCCTTCTGTTGACATATTTGATATGTCTTTCATGCTTTCAAAACAGTCTTGAGAACAAACTGGGTTTTTTTTAAAAGACATCCATGTATCGCGAAAACAAATTATTATGAGTAAATATTTTGACAACTTGTAATAAACGTCTCCATGGAGTGTCAACAACAATTTAAATCCAAGCTGAGAGGCTTCAATTCAAAGATGTGCCACTGCTAAGGGCTGTGAGTACATTTGAGCCAGCAGGATGCGCATGCTGGTAAACAGTCCTGAGATTGCAGGAATGAAAAAAAATATATAAACTCCTACTGGTGTACATCAGCTGTGACTATACTGCATGAATATCACAAGTGTAATAGTATTAAAACGATGCTTTAGTGTAATGGTATAAGAACACATAAGAGTGAAAATCAAGTTCGAGTTAATGTCAAGGGTGAGGAACTTCAGATTCCTCACGTTTTCCCACAGAGAGTATTTAAATTCTGAGTGTAGCTACAGAAGAAACAAACAACGGCAGTGTCATCTGGTCGGGAGCGCTGCAAAGAGTTTTACAACGCAATCACATCAATTTCCTGGAATAGGCGCTGCCACCACACACTGCTACACACGAGGCAGAGTTCAAATCAAGTGTAAGAATGGCGAGTATTGAAAATAGAACGGATGAAATGCGTGTGTTTGCACAATGGTGAATTAAAAATTCCCTTTGAACCTGAGCTTTTCTGGTAGGTGAAAGCACACAGGCCTCCTTGGGCCCACGCAGGCACAGCAGCGAAACAATATTATATAAGCTGGCTCTTCTTTGTTCTATGTCTCCCTGATGAACTATACACAACAGCTGAACATGCTCTATTTTTTACCATCAACCACTCAGTCACTTCATTTTCATATGTCTTTATGAGTGAATATAAAACGCTGGGAGAAAAAAAGCCCATCATATATTGTCAGCCACTGAGTTGCTAGGCAGAGACACTAAATACAAAAAGAAAAGTACTGCAGCACTCATGCATAAATCTGAATAACCCTCCTTTGAAAAGTCTTTAAGAAATTGATGCAGACACAATTAGGCGGCAGCGCTGCTCTTTAATGTGCATAAATTAGTGCATCGGTCCACAGGTGTCCTGTCTTTCTTCTTAAGGCTTAAAGAGAGAGGTTTTTAAAAAAGCTCAGGATTATGTTAATGGTGTGAGAGCGCTCCATGTGTATATGTGCATGTGTCTGACTATTCCTAAAAAGAGAGGGCCTGCAAGAGATCTGACATGAATACAAGATAAATTTATATTGCCGTAATAACGAATTCTAGAAATCATCATGTGCATGATTATGTTCTTTGAAGTGCAGATAGCGCTTGTTTAATTTCACTGTAACAGGAAAGATTAGTCTGTCAGACGCTTCAGTATAAAGGTGCGCTTTTTTGCCACGTTTGAGTGCATGTGATGTATTCTTAGAACTAAAGCCTGTTGATGGAAAGTTAGATCGTTGTGTTCTTGTCAGCGAGAGCTTGTACTCACCACAACCCCAAACTGCTCTGGCTCAGATAAGTTGGTGTACTCATTTTTGTACTTGGCCAGTGAGTTAAGCTGCTCCTGCTCTGGGAGGTGTTTCACGAGGTTCTACAGAGGAAAGGAAAACCAGAAGTGAGACAGAATGGAAAGTATGATGACCAACACACTTCATAAAAATCATACTCAGTGATCCATCACCTTCGGTTTACCGTCAACAGGAAGACACCCAATGTTTGTACAGATTTGTGTCTTTTTATTTTTTCAGGTATTCGTTTTTTGAAGCGTCAGTATGATAAACACATATTCTTCTTTATCGGCACAAAAAAAAAGAACGAGGTATCAAGTATTTTCTGATAAAACTTGGCTTTAGCGTTCTCAGAAAATATGCAAAGTCAAGTTATCTAAGCTATTGTTGTTTCATGTGAATGTCAAGAAATACAGTAGAAAATACAGATTACAAAAATCTTCCAATGTGTGACTCAGACAAAGTAGAGAATACAGAAAGTTGTTGTTTTTTTTTAAGTTTGATGTTCCATAACAAAATATGTTCCGTTGATCACTACTTGCATATTGTAATTAACTATTATAATAACAAATTTTTATACAACGGAGCTTTATGACTTAAGTTTGTTTTAATTCATTCATGGTAACTCACTAAGCCACGAACATTTACTTCAAAATATGCAAATCAAGCACTGCATCCATAAACATTTAGTGCATAAGTTGGGAAGTGGGACATCTTAATAAATTGGCTTTTAAATGGTTCCAGACAGACTCATTCCAAATACTGAGTGATAAATCTTCAAAACGAATTACCACCGAATTCCAGTAAAACTCACAAATAATAGCAGTCGTTTAGCTGACAGGCAAAAAGTAGCTCAAATGAATCAAGTTGGCTCATTACGATGCATCGAAGACAAAAAGAAACAGAAAAAAATACTGATAGATGAATGAATAGATAAACCATTTAGTCAAGTTCTGATTTTTGGCTGTGCAAGTGACAAACACATGCAAAAGTGATGCTTATAAGCCATAAGAGAGAAAAAAAACTGCAAAAACGTGCATAAGAATCTTTAAGAAAAAGAAGGAAAAAAGGGCTGAATATCACCACAGTGCTTATTTATTTATTGACAGATTGCCTGTGCTTACCAACTGCTTCAACACCTGCTGTACTGCAGGCTTTACAGATGCCCGGTGCTTTAGCCTCGGGCTACATGCCGTTTGAAGGCAGACAACTAATCAAGACAATAGACCAGAGCTGGGCCGCGAACTGGACCGACTGAGTAGGAGAAGGGCAGCACTAAAAATACACTTCCAGCCTTAAGGTGAAAAGTTGCACAAAGTAGTCTGAACTAGTTTTCCCAATATTCTGACTGTTTCAAAGTCAAGTAGGGCTAGAGTTAGGTGATCTGACCAGAAAGTCGAGAAAGTCACCCGCAAAAGTCAAAGAAGCATATGAAGCTCGAAGCCAACCATGAGGCAAGGTTTGCACTACCTGAATCATCGACTCGGTGAGTTGCTCCTCGTCCACTTCCACGATCATGCGTCGAATTTCCTGATAAGGCATTCGAAAGGAACCCAGGAAGATGGCTGCATTGACAAAACAAAGGATACATCAGATGCTGTGGTAAATATAGATATGATTCACTGCCGAGCATTAATGCCGTAGTTTCAGGCAACAGGTTATAAAAATGAAAGGACACAGGGAGACAACAAAATACTAAATAAAGAATGATGTGAAGTAAAAATCACTTCAAAAACACTGACAGGCCGTGAAGTAGGAACCAAAGAGAAATAAAATTAAAGGCACATCAGTGCATAAGTCAGCCAGACATGAAACTGTTTTGGAAAAAAAAAGTGATTTGAAAAATTGCACCGGCTTAGTGAGCATGAAATCCTCAAGCAAGAGGTACGGCGAGGGACAGAATGGCAAATGCCTTGTCAGGGCAAGTCATTAGTGAAGCCAGTGGAACCACAAAAAAAAACGGAGGCAAAAGATGTGTGGCTCGGCTTGGAGTTGGATGTTGAGAAACTTGAGAGCTTATTGGGAATACACGAAGCTAAAAACTGTTGATGCAAGTGTTCCAAATATTAGTTGCAGATTTAGAAAGCGCTGAAGGCATAAAAAATTACAAGATAACAAATAAAAACAGAATTACAAAAATATGTGTTTTTTTTTTTTTTAATCACCAACTGTAAAAGCGGCCCTTCATTTTAAAGTGCTTCATAAACCATCGCACATTATTTAATGCAACAAGAAAATCCTGTCTAAACTCAACAGGAACCAGGTTCCAGTGGAAATTATTAATCAGTGAATAGACTAATAACTCTACTGACATTACGTGAGGCAATTCCAAGCAAAGTGTTGGTAGTTTGAATTCATATGTATCGAGACCTTATTGACTGCATTTATTAGTGGAGGTGTGACTGACGAGGAAGCTCACGTTGTCATGTGAAAACCCATGAAAAAAGGGATCCAAGCCATTATTAGCTAATGGGAACATTTTAACGCATTATAACTCATTAGGTGGAATAAATTTGCACTTTAACTGTGATGGCATCAATCAGGCACCACAGGTGAAACTTCACATACTCATTCTTAACTTCAATCAAAGCTCTGAGACTCTTTACCTCCTATGGCAGAAGAGGTAAACTGCCCACGCTCCTTTTACTCTTTCCTTATTCCCGCTCTATAACTTCAGCTGGATGATTTATCACTGTTACTGGGCTGATTAGTCTCATTTTCTTTTAATACGTGAAACAAAGGTCACAGCTCCCCTTGATATGAGCCAATGAGGTGGTAAGATCTGAGAGTGCTTAAGAGATCAGCTGGATCCTCATTAACGCCGGGTGCTTTTAAAACGGCCATTTTAAGACCAAGCATGCATGCGTGAATGCAAGAAGGAACAAGAACAAGACAGACAAATCAGTGTGATCATACACTGTGGCTTTTTCCTTCTGTTTCTCCTTTCCGTAATGGATCCTTAACATTATTAATTAGCTCAGTGGGAAGACATGAGTCATAGGTAGCAATGGCCAAGTGCTGTCTTGTTTTAATGGCTGTGGTAAGAAGCCAAGGTTTGGCCTATTCCCTGCCAAAATGATCTATCATGGTGAAAGAAGAACACAGCAAAGGGGTTTTAGGAGGTGAATCAAATGAGGAAGAAAACAAAACAATTGTGAGACGATACGCGTACATGTAAACACAAGGTTTAAGTAACATCCATGTAAAGACACAATTTGGAGTGGGACGGGAAAAAAGGAGCTCATACTTACACAGGTTCTGGGCAATCTTGGGATCGAGCACCTTGAGCTCTTTAATTCTCTTCTTTATAGATTTCTTATCCTCCAGATCCTCCTCTTCTTTTCGGGCTGATGAAGAAGGAAATGTTGAATTACCGTGACGGCACAGGTTTACATAAATGCATGCGCTGACTCTACTGCTGACATGCGCTTGATGCACACAAAATCAGACACAGTAAGATTAGGAGCTTTAGCGCAGCGTCCAGGTGAACAAGAACAAATTGAAGGTGAAATGCAATCTGGGAAGACGAGGTCGTCCAGCTGCACTGCATTCATCTTTTGAGAAGTGACACTGTACTAATTTAAAATCTGTCAACTCTTCAGAAAAGAGACTCCCAAAGATGTTTGTGTGTGTATCTACATATTTTCCAAAGTAAAGAATAAAACCACTATTGGAAGCCTCGCTATTCAAGAAGCATGGAAAAGGGGATTATGGGGAAACGCTGTGATCATGACACTGACAAAGTAAAGCCACGGACAGCCATGACTCTACCACAAACACAAAATTACATATTTGGTAATCAGGTTCCAGGTGAAGGTAAATCGGATTTGGGTCACACAAAGTCAGGTGGGAAGAAATGTAATGGTGATATTGGTAGACAGGAGAGCAACTACAGGATCTCCCCCCAAAAAATGGAGAGAAGTACACGGATACAAACATGTGTGATGAACATGCACGCACACACGCAACCTCTTGAGCCAGGCTCACAAAGACGAGTTCATGGTTGGTTTTAATTATTTAAGACACCAGATTAAGAGAACAAAATGTGCATCCCTGGAGTATGCTGGGTAATTGTCTGGTGCTGTAATTATTGTGTGTGTGTGTGTGTGTGTGTGTGTGTGTGTGTGTGTGTGTGTGTGTGTGTGTGTGTGTGTGTGTGTG
>JAUESE010000001.1:18309319-18322195 GCA_032274725.1 Malacoctenus triangulatus
CTTTACTTTTAATGTATGACTGAGCTGATGATACTGTAGTTAAGTCTACTCATCCACAAGCAAAGAAGCTAATTTTCAGTTTAATCTGCAATTAGATTCATTGGAGCAGACTAAGCACAGATTTCGATAATGATATCAACTGATAAATATTTGATCTGATAGCTGCGGATGCTAATATTCAGTGTATGCCTTTTAAACACCAACACTCAAGCATACATGTTTTTGTGAATGATTTGTAAGCTTTCTGTTCTCATTTTTTTTAGGATTTCTCAACTGTTCTACATCATAGTTTTGAGGTACTCTAAAGATTGTATGTTGGGAAAGTTAAACACTTGACTGACCAGTTTTCTTTATTGGTCATATCAGGACACTACAAGCTCCACATGCTTGAGTTTGCTAGCGTTGAAATTGTCTGGAGTGGACTCAAAGCTTCGTTCTCAATCAATGTCCCATAGTGAAAGCCGACGACTTCTCAGTTTTTCCACCGACTGCTTGACATCTGGGACCACATTTTAGTGAAATCCATTCTTCCCCTCGGTCCAGGGAGTTTGTTTTTTTTTATTGTCTGTAGTCAGCAGACATTCTGCCCCAAAGTGAAGTGCTTCCACCCCCATGCTTTAAAATTGGGAATGTGTCAGCTGCAGGGGCAGCATTTACAAATTATTTGAGAAAAAAAAACAGCATATATGCAACTTGCTTCAGGGTGTTCAAAGTTTAATAATAAACTTTAGAATAGGAGGCATCACTTTTTTTGTGTTTTGTGTTTATAATGGTGGGTGCAACATTTAGGAAGAGACGGGAAAGAAACTCTCCAGAAGACAGGCTTTTTTCCTTGTCATTGCTTTGGGCGAACACAACTGACAGCTTTAAATCAAACTTTCAGTCAAAAGTATCAAGTTTCTACTCACTGTTAGACAAGTGACTCCTGAAACACAAACTTATAAGCTGAACAGGAATCTCTCTAAAAAAAACCCCTCCAATATCCACTTGTAAAAGCTTATGCAACAAAGCACATTCAAATATGGACACTGCTTCTTGGAGCTTGTAAACACAATCTGCCTCTAATAATTTGTTTGTTTACTGCAAGATACAGTAAATGTCTTTGTGCGGCTACTTCACCAACAAGAAGATTGGTACTTGAATGTCATCTATGACTCACCGTCTTTTACAGGTTCAGCTGCTGGTCATAGACTGTCAAAACAGCCATTATGCCAGTGAATGTGCGACAAACTCACACCCCTTTTCAATATTTTGGGATCTGTTTCGGTGGAGGAGGTTTTTGTAATATTTTCAGTGTGACAGCAGAAATTTCAAAGAATAATAAGACCAGTTTAATAAATATTGCACTAAACAGCTGTTTATGTTAAAGTTTACAATTCCCATTATCAGTGTTTATGGGAAATTGCCCCAAAGATGATGTGAGATTTAATCTGTGTGAAATAAACTAGTATAACCTTTTCGTACTACGCTATGGGAGAATGATAAAATCTCAGGAAGCCGGGAGAAAGAAATAGAACTGCGTGCCTGGAGTTGTAATGGCATGAACTGACCGGGCCCTCACAGATATAACCTACAGGAAAAAAAAAACCCTTGGAAGAGTTGAAGTTTGAAGTGAGGTCACAAGTACTAAGAAATATCTGTGTGTGTGTGTGACTGGAGGTGACCCTATGCAGAGGTAGTAATTTACCAGCAAGGCAATCAAATATAATAGTAAACAAACAAATCAAATTTCATGGAGACACCATCCACAAGCAGCCTTGAATCCTATATATTGTCAACATTTCTCGCCTTGAGAAAAGGCTTTAAAAGGCCGTCTGAATGGTCAGCATGCCACTCTCCAACCAGCACTAGCAGCGTACTGATGGCTCTGGTAGGAGCACTCTCCCCCTTCAGGAATTTAAAATCTTTGACTGCCTCTTGACAGAAAACGAATTTTTCAAACTGTTCCTTCCAATTTGCCAGAAACGGCTCACCTCGAATAGGTTACCATGAGAAAGAGTGAGGGGTTGGCTGATACGCTGACACTCCATCCAGCAAACACAGATCCTCCTCACACCTCTTATTCCTCCTGCTTTGAAAAGTTGATGGGAAGTTTTATTATTTTGTGAAAGCAGCAGAGGCAGACACTAGTCTGTGGCTTTTTCATCTTACACAAGGCAAGCTGTCCACTGGCATGCACCGGCTCCTGCTGAACAGCAGCTGTGTTGTAAAAGAGCAGACAGGGAAGAAGACAAAGTAGAGAGGTATACAAAAGAACAGCAGGGCTGGAGTTGGCTTTTCTGTCTCCGCTTTGAATTCAGAGTGTCTCTCGAGAAGATTTAGGTTTGGAAGCCGTTTCCAGGTAAAATGAGGTGTTCAGTGACAGAACGTCTCCCTATCTAACATACAAATCTAATGAAGCTTTGCTTAAGCACTTCATTTCCTGGCGATTCTTTTTTTTTTACGAGTGAAGACTGCTGATGGAAAAACCTTTTGTACTGACACCAATGACTACAAGAGGTAGATGGTGTAATATTGTTTTCTTTCTACATAATCAAAGTGTTAATGTTCTTCATGCAAACTAGTGTTGCAATGTAATTCAGACATAATGAAGCCATTATTCTTTTTCTCCGTTTCCAAAATATGAACTTGAACCTGGCTTGAGATGTGAACAATAACAATTAACCCTAATCGTACAATGCATTTCAGACCGCCCAAAAGACTTTGTGCTTTCCAGTCATTGACCTGAACATCAGAGGTAAACTGTAGGCAGACGATGATGGCTATATTCATTATTTCATCATGATTTGCCGATAGCACAACTTCATCAAACTTCACTTGCTGCCTCATGCAACAAAAAAGTTTGATGTTGTGATGTTTAAAAATGCACACCACATATCATTCCAGGTATGTGTGGGCTGCCTGGCTTGTGATAAAAACAAGGCAAATGCACACAGCTGTTGGAGGCGGCAGACCTTCAGCACAGGTGACTTTCACCTCCACACTAATTGGGCTGCTGTTGGCATGACCGGATGTAAGCACGCATAGTACTCAGTTATCAGGCTGAGGTTTAAGCTGTTCTGAAAGTAACAAACGAGTCCAAATACACAACATGTGATAGTCAATAGAACCCAGCATCCACTAAAGCTTCTTCTGAGAAATAAAAGCCTAAAATAAAGGGTAAAGGTAACCATCGATGATGCAAAATAAGCTGTGACTGGTGCTTATTACTATTATAACACTTATCTAGTTGTATATGTACTTGTGAAATCTGTCCCTAAATGTAATGTTTCAGCTTCTTCATTATTTGGGACAGCACATCACCCCCTTTTGTGTATTTAGTCAGTTATCGATCCTTTTAAACTTTATGATGATATTTTTGATACTGGATTTTTGCTTATCAACTCTAGCAAAACATATATTCTGGAAGTTGTTGCAAGGAATGAAAATGAAGGCATTATTGTATATTTTAGTACGACTAAGTAGGTTTAGATTAGCTGGGATACAGCAAAACCAGTTATATCACAAAAGGCTTTCTGCATGTTTCTGAACACAGCAGTTTGCGAGCACATGGCAGGAATTCTCGTGAATAAAAAGGACAAAAAGGAACAAACATCAGGAAAGAATAGGGAAGTTTCAAGAGGTAAAAATGAATATTTAATGAGAAAAACTGAGTGAATACTGTTTTGCAGTGTGTCCTTTTTAATGTTTAATGCTGATCCAGATGCTGCTGCGCTTAAGTGAGATGAAACATGATGCTACACGGCTCTTTTAATAAGAAGACAAGCCCACTTGCACGTAGGCATTGGAGTTCACTGGATGACACTCTGACACAGTCCCAGCAGCATCTGGGACCAGCAGCACAACCTACCAGTCGTGCTGCTTCTTCAGTGTCTACCGAGACCAACGGGGACACGGAGTAAAGCAGCTGAAAGAGCGCTTTCAAATGAGGTGAAATGTTTGATTTTAGTCAAACATGTCAACATGTGATTCACAAATCAAAAATTAATTACCTATGAGCACGAGCAAACCAGGCAGTCTGTTCACTCCAGGGCAGCGGTGCGTTTGTGATCCCACCTCAAAGTATGAAAAGCGTGTTTCATGATCGCCATAAAATGAAATTCTTTGTGCAAATGTGTGCTGGCTCCGGGTCATCGCTACAGAAGTGGGCATCCTTCCTTTGGCCTCCCCAGAGGACACCTGATAGAGTGTCAGTCTACCTGTTTGCCATTTAGATGTGCCTCCATAATTCAACACCCTGACAAAGGGGAACCGGGGTGCACTGGTGTAGATGGAGGTCTTCGGTGCCTCGCGAGGAGTAGCATAGAGTTGTGACAGGTAGATAACACCGGGATGAATAATTCAAATTGGCATAAGCTAGCTGAGCCAGTGACAAGACAAAAAAAATACAAGACATGTGAATAAATCATCAGCGAAGGGACTAATAGACCAAGCACAGGGGATGACAAAAGTGATAACATCTCTAGCTGCCTCCTGCTTTAGCTTTAATCACTCCGACAACCCCGTACATGCATATTCCAGGTCTTACCAGCCATACTAATGTGTGAGCGTGTAACTGTATGGTGTTTTATCTTGCAGCATTAACACCAGAAGTTGTCACACCAGCCCAACAAAGTACAATACAGCATGAACACCAGATTAAGCAAGGCCTACTGATTACTAAAACCACTGAAGGCAGAACGTCACGAGGAAGGAGGCACATCTACACGGCACATTCAGACGGAGCTCAGCATAGTTTGAATACTAATGTGTATAGATTCTAAATAAATGTAGAACATATGAACTGGCACCTTTGAATAGGCAGTGGAGTTGAGACAATATTTTTATCAGCACAACTCATCTGAGGAAACCAGACCTCATCAGACGTGACTGAATATTATGAGTGGGAACTCGTGTCTTAGTCAGCGGTTGTACAGAAAAGTTAGAGATAAAAACCTGCAGTAGGATATCAAACAATCAGGGCATCAGAAGTGTTTTCAAAAGATGTCAAAATATTTTTTTGTGGAAAGACAAAAAGCAAAGAAATAAATTGCATTGTGAAACATTAAAATGAAACACATAATAAAAGCAAATATCTGTGTGAAAGCATCCGTCTGTAATGAGCCTTCTCACAACACAAACTGCAGTGGCCGAGCAGATGAAGAATAGTGGACACAAAAATGTCATTTAAGAAATAAAAAATGAAAACTGACCTGTTCTTTGTGAGCCAAACGTTAGAGCGACTCGGCTGAGCAAATCTGGTTTCGCGTACTGGACCTCATCAACTTGCACCCAGAAGCAACCCTCTGACATTTCCTGTGGACGGATCTGAAAACACATTCAGAATTCATCACTGAACAAACAAAAGGTTCTGTGTGTACTGATAATTAAGGCTGCTCTGGAAAAATTGAAAAAAGTGGTATTATAATCAAAGAGTCGTGACAAAAAAAAGCTGAACAAAACAGTCACATGTGAAAATGTAGGCAAACAAAAGCTTGAAAAAGTTTTTAAAAATTGAAAGAAAATGTTCGGATTTATTCTTTTTCCTGTTTTTGATATTTTACTTGAAAAGAAAGTTTGAATAACCTGATTTTTACCAAGTGAAAAAAAACACAGTCCAGCTGAACTCCAGGGCCATTTCAGCAAAATCAGAACATCTTTTGCAAACATTCCAACAAAAAAATAAAGAGAAACAAAACATTATATTGAAGGCTGCTGCTGACTGTACTGAAAAAAGGAAATAGCAACTTGTTAAAACCAGAATTATAAATGTACCTCAGAAAAAGCAGTGTAAATATATTTGAACATATCAAGGTAAATAGTGAGTGTCAGCTATGAGTGAAAATAACCACTCATCATTAAAGCCTTTCCAAATTTCAAAAACACTTCCCCCACCCCAAGTTCTGCAACGAAACATCAGTTGTAAATCGTCTAAGGAGGAGAAGCAAAAACTGGGACCTTGCCTGATGATCGGAAAACAGATGCAATGTTGAGGACAGAGTGGAAAGGCTCAGAGTTTAAGCTGCCTTCACTCTTGGTGAAGTATCGATGCTCACTGAGGACTCAGAGAGCCGTGCTGCTGCTGGCTTTATGCAAACTCAACATGGGCGTCTACCAAGAACTTGTAGACCACTTCAGCATCTTCATAAAGCTTTTGATCAGTCTGAGGCACAATTCCCTTTCCATCTGACATCTGCTCACAGGACGAAAAACCCTTGGAACCGGTCTGCAGATCATCGTGCCACTTTGCTTCTTTAGCTCGACAGCTCCCGTTTCATGAACCCAATGGAGGGCCTGTGAGGGTTTGGTCAAGCGCGACCAGATCATCAGAGCCATCGCACGGATGAGCTGAAAGCCTTGAGTAGAACAATGCGGGCTTCAAGAAGTGCCCACAAAATAACAAATGTAAAAAATGTCCCTCAAGTGGACACATTAACACATTTTTTGAACTCATCAGCATTACACATCTTTGTCACTTAACCTCACAATCAATTTCAGAATTCTTACTGGTTTTGGAATTTCATACATTGTCGGCACCCTTCGTCCAAATAAAAACAAAAATGGGCAGGAATTTATCAGGGTTATGTAAAATATTTGTAAACGTGTGTTTTATTGTTTGAATTACACCACAGGAAAAGAAAAACCTTTTCTATATTGGGACTCAAGCTTATCCAAAATGGAAAAATGGCTAACATGAACTTCACTGTCTAATTTTAGTGCTTTGGTTGGACTCAGTGTGACAAGATTAGACAAAAATGTTAGTGCTGAGTACCACCTAAAAGGAGTATTATACTCAAACAAGTGGCCCAAAAAGCTTTGAATTTGCTGTCTGATGTAGGCTCCCAATCGTAACACCCATTATCAGGAAAGTGCCATTCGAATAATGTGTCTATGTCTCCTTTCTCTCTTGTGGAAAACAGTTGGAACTTTCTGGTCTTACTTCCTCAGAAGTTTCTTAGAAGCTTTGTCGCAAACAAAACCATATGTGGGGTCTCCTACAGCTGTATCATCAGAAACATCCTCCTCCTGTCCTACTAAATGGTTTACTTGAAATCTCAAGCATCTGGTTGAGTTTGTCGAACACCTGCACCGCTGTAAATCTCAGATTAAATTATTAATCAAACCACAAACTAACATCACTTGTGGTGTGAACTAAGATTGCTCTGCAGAGAACAACATCTGCAGTTGTGCCACTGAGGCTGGTCTGATATCAGCATCTGATCGTCTGTTATTTTCAATTATTACTGTCTTGGCACAAAAGTAGAAAGTTGTTGTTTTATTTCTTGGAAAAACAGCTGTACTGTACAGGTGCTGCCAGTGAACATCAGGAAGAAAGGAGGAAGTGGAGAAACAGGCCATCACAAACCCCTGGCCTCAATTTCCAGTTTCTTGTTGCAAAGTTTCTGTGAACTCGCAACTTCTGTCAAACTGAAAACATCCGACCATTTCTTTTTTACAACACACCCTATAAAAGACACGTGTAAATCATCTATATAGGTGTCTTAGGGTTTCTACAGAAAACTGCGTCTGTGACTGAATTTCCAAACACCGTGCAGTCTCTCACCTTGGACCAGTTCAGGCGCTTAATGGAGATCTCGAGTTTGAACTCTTTCTTTGGCCTGAGGCCATAAGGCAGCGTGTTGTGGGTGGGGGAGCCCAGACCACCCCCAAACCCGGGAGGGGGAGGAGGGGGAGCACCGAATGGAGGAGGCATTCCAGGTGGAGGGGGCGCGGCAGGACAGCCGGGTAGGGGCGGTGGTGGGGGAGGAGGCGGAGGGGGCGGAGGGGGAGCTGGCATTCCAGGTGGCGGAGCGGGGCCCGAAGGTCCCGAGAGCATCGGGGAGGAAGATAACGCGTGTCCAGCCTGGGCAGAGGTCACACCGCCAGGGACGGCTCCAAACTGAAAAGGCAAAGTGAAGAGGTGGAACAAAGAACCAAAGGGTGAATAAAAAAAGGGAAAAACTATTTGTGAGCCGAGGCTTTTCTTCCCGGACATTATAAAAGTCGTGACCCTCCAGTAAAAGCCTGATGTATATATTCAACCAAAAATGTTACACGAAATGAACACATACTGTTCACTATCTGAGAGGTTGAAGGTGAGGCCCCATAACACTGACTTTCACTTTCATCAATTCATAAAGCATGCAGTGTTAGTTTTAGTCTATTTAGGGGATTTTTACATCATGAGTGACCAAAGCTGCATCACCTAGATAGCACACGTTATACCCACACATCTTCAATTCTTATTTTCACTTTTGACTCGAGCTTCAATTTAAATAAAAAGTTTAATGTGAACTGTACTTTTTTCTTTTTACAGGCAGAAATATAAACCTGCTTCAATAACCCTGATTCATCTAGAGTCATCCATTCTGACTCAAAGTCAGTTAATGACAACTTCTTCCCACCTTGGAGCAATAACAAAGCTGAACATCGTTATCTTTTCTCTAAATAGATTAAAGGTAAAAAAAACAATTTTCACTCTGTTATTTGTTCCCGTTTTCACATGTCAGTGTCACAACATTCTTCTTGATCGTTTTGAATATTCCATTTTCTGTTCAGTACCTCAGTGTGTATTTAGAAAATGGATTGAATGTTCAATGTAGATTTATACGTCAAGAAAAACTGAGAAACATAACTGAGGCTCGACAAACACACAATTTGCCAGGTGTGTAGCACACACACTTGTGTAACAGCACTACACTATGGATAATGGAGGCATGTTTCCTCTTCCCTCCCGAAAAGGGCAAATGCTTAAAAACGATTATGACTCTGTTCAGAATATACCAAAAATGATTTGCCTTTATTTTTCCCCCAAAAGCTGAAAATCAAATGTTATAACTGGTCCTACAAGCTTTGTAGATCGCATCATACAGCGCAAATGGCTTATTGATCCATGCACAAGTTTTAGATTAAAGACGCTCACGAAAGGTCAGCCCTGGGCCCCTCTGCTGCCACTGCATCTACAGGGAACAACACCTTTGCTGCATTAATGCGTGTGTGTGTGTGTGTGTGTGTGTGTGTGTGTGTGTGTGTGTTTGTTCATGAGTGCGAGACCGACAGAGGGTTGGATGGACAAAGGCAGAGACAAAGTGTCTGTGTGTTCGCACCTGCACTGGCTAAATGTAATATTGCCATTTCAACCGAGGTACTATTTGAGTATGCATTCTGTGTTTGCTCACTCAAATTGAAAAATTATCAGTAAAATAAAAAGGAAGTTCGCTTCCCCTCTCTGAGTGTGTGTAGTTATCTTGCAGTGCCAGGGTGTGGGAGCAACTCCCTGGTGTGTCGGTGGGGGTGTTGAAGAAAGCCCCAGTAGTGAGGCTGAAGGGGTTGTCAGAATAAATTGCTTTCAGAACAATTTCCTCTTATGGGATAGAGATCAGAGAATTAGAAATGGCCAACATGGAGGACCGGTCAGTGCTCTCATTAGACTTAGTGTCAGCTAGCCAGCAGAGCAGCCTCCATGTCAAACCAAACTGCAGGCTCCGGTGCATAAAACCCCCCCAGTCCCAACTCCGTCCTGCACCCCAAAATAAAAAGAACATTTCGCAACTGAGAGCGAGATGAGAGAGCTGAACTGCAAGCTCTCAGCCACTCTCCAGATTTTTCAGAGAGTAATTACAACAAGTGTTTGTTACCCCTTTTATCCTGAGGAAAACAAAACATGCATAACAAGTTTGCACAACTTCACACGGAAAAGACTCAATTTACCTGGGATCTGAAGGTCTGCAGCTCTGCCTGCAGTTCGGCGATCTGTTCTTTGCATTTCACCAGCTTAGCCTCGGCCTCCTGTCTGCCGAGGAACTCCTCATCAAACTGAACACGGAGAAACATTCCAGTAAATAACACAAGTTGATGCTGAATTCAATACCTTGAAATTATCATAAGCGATTTATGTCAAGTGTGCTCAAGTTCCATCTTCAAATACTTCATGTAGTATAAATGTATTAATTTTTATCCTGATTATCCTCATTCACAGATTCAATTTGAAATCTTTGTCTAAAAACAACTCATCACGATAACCTTTTGAGTAGCACACAGACACAAATCAGAGAGTCCATACTTTTAATCATGACAAACAACCTGCTGCTACCAAAACTGTTACTGACAGCAGCAAATCCCTTTGACCTCAAGTGTTGTGCACGCATGTGTGTGTTTGTGTCACAGTGTCAGTGATACTGTGACATTGTGGGTGGTTCTGTTAACAGCTTATTTTTTTCTGACCTTGATTTTTCACCATAAGGCTTCAGAACAGTGTTCAGCTAACTCCATTGTAACAGGGAACTCAAGTAATTTAAGGTCAGTTCTGATTAGAATTCTTCACTATCTGTAACGCTGATGTTTGCAAACATTTTTTGATTACTATCTGCAAGTTCAAAGAATGTTTGTCATGTTTATTATCTCCTGTTGTTTCATAACCCCCCCTCCCAAGTAATTATCAGTGCTGTGTTTATTTCATTGTGGTTATGTTTTATTGAAATATGCTGTTTAATACAAAACAATTGTATAATCGCCAGCAAACTGTGGTTTGTTTTGTCCCACTGGTGCGATGGATAGACAATGGGACTGAATATCTTAGATGTGGAGATGTTTTTTTGCAACACTTGCCTTCAGTGCCAGCTCTGAAGCTCTTTGTTCAAACTCATCTGTCCGAGCTTTATCCACACATATCTCTGTAAACAGAAAAGAGAGTCATCAGTTATTAACTTTTAGCGAACATCTGTTATGTGACTAAATAACCTGCAAATAGTGTGAGACTTGCCCAGAAGGTGGCTGAAGTCGACGTCTAAGCGTTTGCGGTAGCTGAAGTCAGGATCAGTGCCGCTACGGTGCAGCACGATTTGCGCAACACACTCCTCAATGATCTTAAAGTACTGGGGCCTGGTGAGCGAGATGAGTAACACAGGAGAGTCAAAACACAGCACACAGTGACTGTAATGAAGTGGGACCAAAAATACGGCCTCACGTCTCACTGAAAAAAAAAAAGAAATGCTCCGATGTTTGATGAATTCTCAGATGTGGATTAATTCGACCGTGTTGTGAGGCCGTTTCGTCATTTGCACAGAAGCTATAGAGGCAGGTTCAGGAAGGGAAACACGAACAAATGATCCAGCCTAGAGGGGAAGGGTTGTATCCTGGTGAAAGCTGATGACTTTAAGCGCTGACGACAGGCATCTCAGGAAAAAACATTCTCCTTCCAACCCAACCTGCTTCTGAACCTTGATGATTTTGACAACACCATATCAGCCTATTGTTGCCATTTTTCCCAAAAATAAAAAGTTATCAAAAGAAACCTGAGTGGTTATTTTTCAGGAAATGGTTAAAATCTGCAATTCTGTCTCTGTTCTATTGTGGCTACAGTGGGGTCTGGGAGAGTTACAAATCATTGCATCATGCTCTCAACAACAGTTTGCACATTGTCCAAACCTTTTTGGGAGAGCGGTCACAATGGCAGAAATGTACAAACTTTATTTAACTTAACTATTAAAACTGATGCAGCCAACTGTTTTTAATCCTCATCAAATAGGTTTTAAGCACAAGAACATTTATCATTATAGAGGCTAAATAACACCACCTGCCTCAAAAATCACATTCATATGATAGAAACTCACAGTATTCCAAAACACTGTGACCAAAAACACTGTGTGACTGTGAAAAGTCAACACTTGTTAATGTGCCAATATACAAAAAAAAAAAAAAAGATGTCTTGCACTTGCCGGAGCAGCTGTGAGAAGCATGCTCAGGCGCTTGCAGGTGAATATATTCAGTGTGAAATGCTTTAAATTCTCAGTTAAACTGGTGGACAGTAACATTAACAAGATGAAAATGGAGTTTATGTAACACAAGTTAAGGCTTCTCTGTTTCCCTGGAATTACTAAACCTAAAAACACCACTTACACCTTAACATAAGCACCATTCTGATGGTACTGAGCAGTGGGGGAATACACACCAACCTATTAGCAGCTGTTAAGTAATGGCAGTTAAATTGTTTCACAGTGCTCCTTTGAATACACTAATCACAGAATAACTCAGGGCAAGCCTCAATAAGCACAAGGAAATATTATAAGTGCAACAATGGATGACATGCAATGCTGGGAGCCACAGTGCTATTGCGAGTTAAAGAGAAAGTGTCTGTTTGATCTGCTCATTATCTCACAACAATGCCACTGAGAGTCCTAATCCCTTCTACACCAAATCATTAACTAATACTTTGATACTTACAAACAGTGATTAATCTGGGAGATTGGCTCCCACCTCCTCCTAAAACAATGCCGAGACTCAAACTGATACCCTGACTGTGATTTGGAAGATGTGCAATGCGATAGGATTGTAAAGGAGCAAATGGGGAAAAAAGGCAAGTTATCGGGAAATCTATTCCTGCTGTTTTCATTGTTCCCGGATTTTGGCAACCCTGAAGGAAAGGAGTCTGAGTATTCTTGAGATAAAGGTTTCAAAGACAAGCACCAAAATCATGTCACTAATAAGTTCCATAAAGTGCAGTGCAAAGAAACAGAGATGATGCCTTTTGACATGAAAACTATTTGGCAATCATCTCAACACATTTTGAACACAGAATTTATATGCAATGATGGCAAAAATACTGCCAGAAAAATGTAATATAATGTGATACATAAAGGCTCATTTTTTTGACAACTGAAGGCACATTCTGAAAAGATTAACCAAATATCAAAAGAATTTGCAATTACATTCTGTCATTTTGTTTTTCTTTTATTACTTTATGTTAAACTCGGGGGTAAATGTGCTTGTCCAAGACGTTGAAATACAAAATCATCAGGATCCTTGAAATGGAAAAAATGGAAAAATAATAATCTACTCAGTAATAAATTGATCTTTAAGAATGTGAATTGAAAAGTAACACTTTCACATCGCCCTTAT
>JAUESE010000001.1:18334604-18347175 GCA_032274725.1 Malacoctenus triangulatus
GAGAATGAGGCAATATTGTTGATATCAATACGGATGAAAATACTGGTTTACTGCTGCTTTGTGCACCACTCGGCTCGTCCCTTCTAGACTGAGCTTCACGCTGGCTGAGACAAACTCAGAGGAAAAGGAAAATGGAGGTCCTTGTTTGGTGAAAAGAAAAATAATGTCTGTGTTTTGCAGATGTTTCAGATGCGGGAGCAGAAAGATGCAGTCTGACGTTCTGAAAACATTTACCGGCAGAAGGTTCAAAACGCGACTCATCTCTTTGCCCATTCACAGCAACATAAATTGAACCTGTGCTCGACACCCAGACCAGGAAGTCATGTGCTATTCACAGGACTCAAATGACCTTCATAGTCCCCATCTCAGACAATAGAGGACCTTTATAACTGAAAGTTTCATAACTGACAAACGAACATTTACTAAAATATTGCAACAACAGTAGAGAAGTGGTGGCTTTCACAGCTCCGGGATGTACGACTGTTTCTGGGTATGTGTGTTTGCAAAGAGACAGAGAAAGACAGGAAGAGGGACAGAGGGTCAGGAAAATGAGGAAGTTTGACAAAAAAAAAAATGGAGCTGCCCTGCTGATGAAGACGGGGAAGGCTGCTGCCAAGGTAGCTAAGAAATGAAGCTCTCACATTTGAGAAGAAAATCAATTTAGTCCACACTTGTGACTGGGGCCACGGCCCAGGCCACGCCGGTTATAGAGGAGGAAGGTTGACGATCTTGACAAGAGCTTCATTGAAATGCATTGCTCATTGGCAACCATATGCTAGTTTTTCATCATCAATAGGTAAGGTGGAGAGCAAAGAAAATAATCAGCTGATTTATACGAGGAATTATAACCGAGGAAAGCAAGCGCACCTACACTATCAGAGTCTGCTGCAACATACTGTCAAAGACGTTCGCCATGAAACATATGAGAGAAAGCGAAAGCAGAGAGTGGTGACATAAGTCATGTTTCAAAGGCTTTTTGAAGTTTCAGAGCTTTTAGACATTTCGAAGATCTCAGGCCAGAAATTGACAATGGAATAGCTTTCCACAACGCCTGGAGAAAAGTCTCATCTTCAAGAGCAAGAACAATCAGGCTCAGGCGATAATTTGTCAGAGTAGAGCGCCTTTAAATTCTTTTGAAGGTCTGAGTGAGCTGCGGCGAGGCAAATAAAGCTTGTCAGACTGTGCATTTCTATGTCGCACCTTAGTCGTGCTCCGTCGAACCACAAAATTTGAGTGACCTTTGTGCAGGACTACAACAAAAAGGTTTAAAAAACTCACATTGTACAAAGGAACTAACCAGCTGCAGCACAGATGCTAACATGACTACAAGAATTTTTCTTCAGAGACACAAAATGAACTTTATTGAAATGCCACTGGGCAAACAAGACGGTTAAGTGCATAAATGAAATTGCCCAAGTTTGGACGATGCAGCCATTGCAGTCCTTTTGAACTGACTGAGCAAAGTCCATTTCAAGACTACGTCTTAAGCCACAAGTAAAAAAAAAAAAACTCAAGCTCAAATATTTGTATAGAAACTGGGAGGTTAAAGCCACAAAACTATCGTAACCATAAATAAAGTGCAGTTTCAATTCAATCACCCCCTCACTCTTGCGTCCATTGATTTTGACAGAAACAGCTGCATTACATTAATTACTTTGACCATCTCTCAAACGAAATCAAAACGCTGTGTAATAATACATGAAGGCAAGTCAGGTAGCACCAGTATGAACACTGCTTTAACTTAAACAGATTTAGAAGTTGTACTCAAGAAAACTAAAAATTTATGGTGGCTTCTTTTTCTTTAAGATTAATGAAGCTGTTCATGGACAATCAGTCTCTGTTGACAGAGGAAAGATGTCCCATTCCTAATGCAGGTTCATTATTCTCTTGGTTTTCTTCAGTTTCGGTAAATGAAAACAATAAACATAACCTAACTGTAAAACTTGAAAAATAAAATGACCTTTAAATTCAAAGGTCATTCCAGAAACATGCTGTCCCTGTTAAGAGCGACCCATGGAACAGTGAAATACATCCACAAATTCATAGTCTCTGCCTGTCGCTTTATTCTTCTGTATTGAAGTGGGGAAGGGGGGGGTTGACATGCTGTCTGTCTAGACCCTAAAATGATTAAAGTATTTGATATTCTGTTTGCTAATCTAGCATGCTCTGGCAGCCCTTGGGTTTCATTAGTTCCTAACATCTGGCACCCCTCCCACATCCCAAATGAGAAAACTTCAATCACCTTCTCCGCCTGAATGTCCTCGGCGATGGAAGCTATGTCGTGCAAAAATGATCTGAAACATTTTTCCACTATTTAACTCGGTGCGGAGAAACTTGCATCAGTGATTTAAGCCTGAGAACTCCCCGTTACCGTTGTTGCTGTCATTAGTCATTTGGCACCACAAGTATGAGGCATAATCCAAGTCACAGTCGGCTTTTAAGAAGGTCACAGAGTGTCGACCTCCAGAGTTTCTGGACTTTATAGTGCTGCAGAAATTATTATTCCTAACTTTACCCAGAAAGGTTTGATTGGCTCTACACATCTGAAACCACATCATGACTTTTCCTCACGGTTATGATACCAGCACTGAATAGGAAAGCAGCTGTGGTCGATGACAAATGGACTTTACCAATAGAGCTCTTTCTTTTTCTGACAAAATGTACCTAAATTTTAATATTCACTTATTTGCCCATACTCTCATCAATGGCAGTCCCTTACATGCAGGGAGCTTGTACCGTTGGGAGCAAAGAAGAGTTTAGTGTCTGGCCCAAGGACACAAGTCAGCAGACCCACAAATAGGCGAGGAAGAGGATCAAACCAGTGTACCACCTGAGTCACAGCCGCCCCAAGCTGAAGTGATGCCACAGCAGTCCATCTGAAACCGACTTTAAAAATATCCAGCTTTTTTTCACCCACAATCTTCTAAATCTTGCACCCACGGGCTTGAGATTTCCTCTTGGAATGGTGTCCGATGTCACACAACAGTCGTCCACCATGGAGATAAGAAAGTGCTATCTAATTTCATCCGATACCTTCACAATAAGGGTGTGACGAGATCTCGTGCTACGACACGCTACGAGAACTTGCGGGATCAAATCATTTGAAAAGCTTTGAAGGACTGGCTCACAGGCACAGGGCAGAGGCTCACAACATGAGCAGTGGCAGCTGTTTTTGACTGTGAAAAAAGTTTTTGGGTTCAGCAAACAACTTTTCTTGATCAAAATTAGGACTGCGCAAGTTTACCTAATAAAGAGACTTGTGAGGGAATTGTTTTGATCGTTTAAGTGAAGCATTTGTTGTGGATTGAAATCTATACTTTGACAGTGTATTCCTAAGTGAAAGCCTTCTGCCTAAGTATTGATATACAATGCATGACAGTGGTGAAGTTAAGAGTTATTGGTTCAGATCCAATAACAGATCGAAGGTTCTCATTATTCACTTTCTCTGCATAAACTCTGAAGAACTTCAGTGTTTTTGGCAGCTTTTTTAACAGCTAAATTTTATTCATGAGAATGAAAACTATGTAATGCAGTCCAAGACCTAAGCCATAACAATCAACCTAAAACGATTGTTTAAAACTGTCAGTGAAGTCCTTTGTTTGCATGTATAGGACGGTGTGCTGTGATTTTAGAGCGAAAAATTCAAATCATGTTTTTAGTATTCTTCAAACACTCCTGTCGTTCAATAGGATGAACAGGGACGGAATAAAAGCCGATGTAACATAGTTCAATAAAACAATACTGAAAAGGCCAACTGAATAAAAAAAAAGAAAAAAACATTAACAAAACAAAATCTGTCAAAAACAGAGTCAAAACTGAGCATTTTGTCTTCAGGGAAGAAATAAGGTATTTTTTTGTGTCTCAAAGAATAGTATGTGAATGAGAGACAAAAGGAGCACCTAAACATGGGTACGAATAAGAGGGATGTTCAACTTCGCATGGCTGTATAGCTAAACTGAAAAAAATAAATAAAAGTTGAGCCTCAAACCTGAAGGTCAGCTTTAATATAATATCAAAAACCAATTTCCACTTATTTGTCAGATCCATTTATCAAATCCTTTTAATACAATTACATCTCGTAGCCTTGCTGCTCCTGTGGGGTAATACTGTGGCCTCTCTTCTGAAAAAAAAAAACAGAAAGAGCAGCTGCGGTGCAAAGGCTATACAGGAGTCAGGGGCAAGACTTGTTCAGTGAGCCTCCAGAACTGCAGGAAGGACCAAATTTTGTATTAAGGTTTGTCTGCTTAAGTCGGAAAGGCCAATAGGGAAGCATATCAGTAAGTCAGCCCTTATTCACGGGATGCAATCACTGGCTGGGAGAAAAGTGCGAGTTGTTTGCATCAATGCCAAGATGGTGAGAGTGATCAGCATCCAAAAACAGTGGCAGACAAAATACCTTTCCTGCCAAATCAATCACACAATTCAGGACTGTTTTGGTGCTATTGGACAGCGAAGGGTTACTGCCGCCGGCCTGCAGTCTGTATCCGAGGCACATTTATGATCACTTTTCAAACTGTGTCATTATACATGAACCTGACCGTCTGTTTAACTGTTTATTAGTGATGACTTGATTAAAAATCTGTTTGAGGGTCACACAAAACAGTGTCGTAGGTTAAAGTGAAAAATCACAGACTATGTCTGTTTACATCACAATCTATGTGATGCAAACACATAGTCGATGTATGCACTGTGTTGCTACATAATGTTGTAGAAAATGCACAGCAAATGTACAGAATATTCATAGCCAATAGATAGCCAACAAGTAAAAAAACAAATGAACTGCCAAAATGACTGAGGGTGATAATAAAAAAAGGATTTAAATTAACACCTCAAAGATGAATCGTTTCCAAGGAACTTATATCGTTTTACTGCAGTCTGCACTTAACTGAAATATTAGATGCTAAAGAAGATGGTGCCTACTGCAGAGCTGTTGGAAAGGATTTCTTTTAATAACATATAATTTATTGACCCTTAAGTACTGGCCTGCACACAAAAGGAGAGAAGTTGCATAAAAATGCAGACTTCTGGAAGTTATCAAACTTTGCCTTAACATTATGTAAGTGAGGAAAATAATTAGAAACCTACTGAGAGAAATCCCGACTGAGAAAGAACATCAATATTTTCTCTCGTATTAGATGGGGCATTGTACATGTGGTGAACAAACAATTAAAAGTTGAGAATTCAGATATAGTGTTTTGGAATGAAGAAATTACATGAATACATTTTAAATTTATTTGTGTTCCTTCGTAAATGATTTTTTTGCATGGGAAGCATCTCTGAATTAATCAGCTGTTTAGAGAGAAACACCATCATAGTGACAGTTACTGTTACCTGGCGGGCAGACATGCAAACGAGACATTTTTGGAAGCAGACAACTTAAGCCAAATGTATTTTCCTAAGGTAGCGATGACTTCTTGCGAAGATAAGACTAGATCCCTACATTTCTGGTTCACAAACAACAGTAGCTGTTTGCTGAAACATATAAAAGGATCACAGATACAGAACAATAAAGGGAAAAACAATTTCAAAGGGAAAAAAAAAACGTTCCACAAAAAGTTAAAATCAAGAATGATGTATGATTGCTACTCTAGCTACATCATGTCACAAGTAAGAGAAACATTATAAAGAGAGCAACTGGATTCAATTCAATAGCATTAAAACAAGCAAGTTTATGTGCACTGTCATAGTGTTGCGTTGTACCTGACAGGGTTGCTGGTGAGGGACACTCGCAATGAGTCTAGACAGGCAAACAGGCGTTCATCCATCACTCCTGACTTCAGCTCACCCAGGAATTCTAGTGGAGATATCTGATGGCTGCTCTTCAAGCTACCCTGGAAAAAAGAAAGAAGAATTCTTAAAAAAACCAAAAAAAAAAACCCTGCAGAGCAGACGATAGATCCCAGCCTGTCGGTCAGTTGATCATCCAGGGTGAAGCTTTTCTCAAAGCACTGAGCTGAAGGGGGGGGAAAGAGAAGTCTGAAAATGAAATTGTTGTGAAGACGATGATGGTTTGTTAGATCTTTTGCAGTTTAGTCAAATGTCAAAAATACAAACATTTTTATACATGGTACGTCTATTTCTAGTGATAAGTTGTTTTTTTTTTAAACGGAGCTGGGATTATCCTGCCAGAAGAAAATACATTCTAGGTTTAAGTATGCAAGAATACGTATAGATGTTGCAACACTGTGAAAAGAAGGAAGCAAGCGGCACCTATACATTTGCATGCAAGTCACAAGCCTTTGCTTTCACACTGAAAGGCATGTGGTGGTGTATTCACTGTGTTCTCAAACACAAAGCTAATCAATCAACTGCAGCTCAAGTATACCGCAGTAGTGCAGGTATATCAATAAAACATGACAGCATCTCTATGTCAACAATGCATTTACAGTGGTACGAGTCTGCCAATGGTTTAAAAAAAAAAAAAAGAAGAAGAAGAAGAAATGAGATGGGATCTGGACTTCAGTTTCAGGCCGTAAACTACCAAAGGGAAATAAATATAAGGAGTGAGAGCTGCACTGATTTTTAAGCATGTGATCGATTCTCATATTCACCTTCATATGTGAGCGTGTTCCCAGAGTGAGTGTGCCGGTCGACCGAGAGCAAAAATATTCAACATGTAAAAACAAATATTTATGATGACTGGACATCTGTGTCCTGTGTTAAAGTATCTCAAAATGATGTTGGGCTTTTTATTGAGATAGCAGAGAAGACCAAATGTAAGATGAGCTGTTGTCCTCCATCACTATCAAAGCCTCATCTCTAAAGCCTTATAGGCAGTTGAAACAATACATTGAGGTGATCTATATTTTGACATATGTGCCCTTAATCCATAGTATGACTTTCCATCATGTATCATAGATGGAATTTGTTATAGCAAGGCATCATTCTGATAGCCACGTACACCTCAGATGTCCTATAAATAAAAATGGACTGCCAGAAAGGGAAGGGTTACATATACATGACAAATGTCATCCAGCAATGTATAGCCCATGTTGTGAGAATATGATAACTGAACAGATGTACAGCATGTGGAACCTCAGGAAGAATCTTCCATGGTATCGACTCCACCTTCAATGTGTCTTAACCAGGGTGTTTGTTCTGGCAGGGGTCTGCCTGAGCACAAGACCCCGGAGCAGCCCCTCCCTCTCAGGTGAGAGTTCAAGGTATAAAAAAAGGCCTTTATAACCCTGTTTTCTAGCATGTGCTCATAGCTTAGTCAAAAAAGGGAAACTGGAGCTGATGCTAACAGCAGAGGACCACTCATGACAATTTAAAAGGCTATTTACCTTTGAACTGGCTATTAAAGCTTTGAACTAAACTTTTGAAGCCAACTACAGCCAGGGACTGCTGTTTGTTTTAATAAGATTGTTTTATGCATACATTCACCTCAAATCACAGACAACTATCACATCATACAAACATCAGTCGCATATAAATGGTTCAACATTTAAAACACAAATGCTCTTTCAGACAGCAAACATGTGAGGGGTGGTCTGAGCTTCATGCAATGCAATAAAGGGAACAAAAGAACTGGATGATATCTGTGATATTGACTGCTTTTATTCAGAGTGAACCCTTGGAAAAGGATTATTTTCAGGGTTCTGTTTATACAAGCAGCTAAAGGTTATTCTGAAACTGAAACAAAATAAACATGCAACAAAAATACCTTAGGGGGTGCCCTCAAAAAAGAGTTTTGTTTTGTCTTTCAAGTTTCTGTTAATGTGAAATCAACAATAAAACACCTCAGGTCGTCACTGTTTTCATTACTATTCACACTGAGTGTCACAGACTGAACCCATATTAATAATGATCATCCTGTGGGTTAAATATTTAAAAGGACTATCACCTGCAAATTGCTGCCCCGACTTAAAACTTCTTAAGGGTGCCAAAACCAATGTTAGGCTTTTATGGTCTGGCAGAAAAAGAATGGTTCATAGCTTTCATTTCTTTGAAGATTTAATTGTTTTTCTTCCTACACTGACAGTTTTATAACCCCCTTCCATCTGTCTGCTTTGGGAAGGAGTAAAAGAGAAGCTTTGGGCTCATCGTCACTGAAATGTTGAAGAAGCAGCAATCAACCATGATAGCAAATTCACAATCTAATCAACCACCTTCCAGCATTTAAAAAATGTTATTAAGAATCAATATCAAACTTTACTTTCTCCGTGGTGCGATACACTATTTCTCAAGCACATTAATGGCTCAGGTTGTGACACATTACCGCCTCAAAGCAAATGCTATGGCTCAGGATCTATTTTCATCACACAAAAAAAAGTGTCAGCAGCCTAAAAGAAACCACAGAGAAGGAGAGAAGAGACATGCCTATTATAGACAACAGGCCATTTGGGTTCTCTTTGATACTGATGTGAGGGCTCCAACACAACCATTGCAACCAACATACCCTCATTAATGCTACAAGCATCACATGCAGTATTTTCTTATACTCCTGCATGGTACCAACTTGTGTGTCTAACTTTTCTGTCCTTGATAAATTTTTCAAGCATTCACAGAAACTCTGTAATGAGACATCTGTGGGATGCAGAGATGTGACAGGGAGCAATTGTGAGAGATGTCAATTACATATGTAGCCTTGTGGTAATACGCTAAAATGTTTCTAACCAAACAGAAACATTCAAATGTTGGAATTTATGCAATTCACTATTCAAATATTTTAGTTTTCAAACTGAGCAGGTTGTTTGTAAAAATGCTGCAGTAAATACAGCAGGCCTCTAGGTGGCACACATGTACAAAACAGCAGATAACAGCAAAAAAAAAAAAAAAAAAAGAAGTGACAGAAGCAAAAAAAGGAGGATATTTTTCATCAATTTGGAACAACAGCAAAATATAAACGCCTCTTTCTTGTACCCTCCCTCACTCATCCTTCCAGTATCATCAAAATCTGCAGAGGACTTTTTCAGTTATTCTATCAACTTACAAATGAACCGACGAACAAACACGAGTAAAAACACAACCTCCTTAGTGGAGGTAATAAATGATAAATATTCAAATTAAATTCGAAAACTGAAAATAATAGGGAATGAAATTTGAATATGACAACAGGGTATATATAAAAAAAAAAGACAGCCCAAGAAACGAGAGACATCACAGTAAAAAAGTTGGACAGAAACAAACCAGAAGGAAAACTTTTGAACTCACGCTTTTGGAGGCAGCAAAAATGTACTGAAGGACCATTTCTCTCTTTGTGTTGAGGTCCTTGTCTCTCAGAGGAGTCTTTTTATCCTCATTCAAGTTCATGTCCTCCTGTAAGAAAGAAAAAAAAAAAAGCAGTGGACGAATCTGTGATGCTCTACTTCTCACCGCAGAATACCTCGGGCAACTACACTTGCTTGGAAGTTTTACTTTTGGGTATTCATGATGTAATAGCAATGTACATTTATGGTGAGCTGTTTTTATAAATGAAGCTTATAGTTTCTGGAAGCTACAGTCTTCGTCAGTGGCCGAGTCTGTGACCCCAAACGTATGTTGAAGTGGGTAAAAACAGGTTTCGGATATGCTCCTCCAGCAGTCTGGAATCTCCTACAAAATAGAACCTCAGTCTTGCAGAGTTGGTCTCTTTAATTTAGGCCCATCTCCTTCTCAGTAAAGCTTGGTACCACACAGAAAAAGAAAGATAAACAAAAAACTTACCATCATCTTTTCAAACAGGGCAAGGATCTCTTTCTCCTCAAACTGATGAGTGGTGAAAGTTGAAGAAGTGGGCCAGTCATTTGCATTGTGTTTGGATTGTGTTAAGGGTGTCCGTTCCTTTTTACTGCCCGGAATCCGAATACTGGCAAATCTGTCCAACTGTAAAGACAACAAACAAAACGTTTTCATTGCAGGGAAACTAAGAAAGGAAATTATTGAAGATGAGATGACCATGAGATGTGTTAAACAGAGAGGGTGATGCTCAGATTGAGTAAACAAGCAATTAGCCTTTTACCGAGTTTGGAAACAATGGTGAGAGTGTAAATTTGATGAATAAAGCTTATACAGCGAACATCTGGTATACACATGTTGAACAAAACAGTACCTCCAGCTAGATGTAGAGTCAACAAGGGTGTTAGTGAAAACGTGATTAGTTTTCTGTGATAATTAATCCCAATGGGTCTGCTGATGGAGACCAATCTTAACACCACTTAAAGGGGATGAGGCATCTGCATGCAAGATGATGTTAGGTGCTGCAGACGGATCTAAAGAAAGCAAACTTGTTTGTCAGATCTTACCACATCATCTGTGATGTTTCGAAAGGGTAAATGCTAAAAGGTGAGGAACAGGAAAACTCAAATCAGGACATGTAAAGCTGAAGCAATAATACAAGAACATTTTTTAGTCATCAAGCAGCAACCAGGTGAATATTTTGAGATTTCCCTTAAGCACATATGTCTTACCACCTATTACCCCACTTGTAGAACTTGGAGTATGATGTTTTTAATGCATGTAGAAGATGATGAAAGGAATAAGGCAGTTGAATTGTTTTGTTACAGTATCAGAAGAGTTTCACATGCTCACTAAGAGCGGGGAAGCTTATTTGGTCAAGGTGGCGAAAAAAGTTTGTTAGGTCACGAAATTTTGTACCCAACAAGAAACTCGGGATCCTAAACGTCATTCATTCTCTCCTCAAAAAACAAAACACTGTTGCAACAGATGTTTGTTAATCTGGTGTAAACACTTGATGTTACACATTCATGAAGACAACACACTCTATGGCTCGAGCAAGCTGTCATGCCTGTGTCACAGCCACACTTTCCTGTGCGCTCCGCTAGTGACTGGGCTCACACTGGGCTTGCACCTAAACTACAAAAGCATCCTGGAGTGGAAAAAATCCCAAATGACTGAGCCAAAGCCAAGAATCAGGCAGGTTAGGAAGCAATTGTTCACATGAAATAGAATTTGTCACATGAAATTTTTTTTTTAATAGAAACGTTTGACCTGCACAGTAAGGGACAACGAAATCTTTTGTTTTTGCAGATCCAAAGTCCACTAGAATTATCAAAAAAGTTTAAGACAGACACTGTATCAGTGATTCACAATGGTAAAACCCCACGTAAGAAAAAAAATACATGGAAAACACCCAACAAAAATAAAACCCTTACCCAGAATATGCCCTCATCCTGACAGAGTGTGTTTAACCAAAGCAGAATCATGTCGACAGACAGTCTGGTAATTCGTCTGAGAGGATAAAAGGACTGTAGTGGTCAAAAGAGTGTAGTGGTCCACATTTCTTGAATACTTGAACGTGCTTTAATGTGAAGATACATTCAGTGCTATAATCCAGAGGTAGGAACCAAGTGGACCAAGTGAATAAAGCTGAATAAAGTCCAAATGACGTTCCACTTCCCGCAGAGCACCTACAACCATGAACAAGTACAATGGGGAGGTAACAAACCTTTCCTGCAGAGAAAAAAACAACATTTTTAGACACCCTGTGGTGCAGTTTAAGAGGATAACAGACCAGCATTATGCATTAGTTGCCAGACCAGGACTCGAGGCCACCCTGCAAATTATGAAGGATTTTTTGACTGTTACATCCACTCAATTAAACCCATTTCATACAAATTTTTCCAAATGAAAGTAGTTTTATTGTTTTGTTTTTTTCAAAACAAAAAAAAGGAACAACTACTTTTTGGTACAAAAGAACAGTTGAACACATGTGGCAGATTGGTGCTGAAGCAGATTGTCACATACGTCATCTTGATTATGCACGGTGCACAAATGGCACATCATCATTATAAGGTAGCCGTTTGCATGAAGGAAACCAGTACAACATTGCAGCCAATCACTGGAAACATTTTTAAATTTTGGTCATGCAATTAACTCTGAAGTAGGGGAATTTGGCAACGAAAGATGACGCATCTTTTGAAACTGGACAGTATTGACGCATTTCAGTCGGTGCCGTTAAAGAAGCGAAGTTCAATACTCAGCCCTATTATACTTTGATGTGTCAACATTTCATATTGTTCAATGTTTGTCAAAATCTAAAAACTTGTTTTTTTTCCCCTGCCAGTTTTTATGTTTGTTTGTGTGATGATTTTTGGGATGACACTTTCCAAAACATCAATTAAACACCGAATGAGAACCAGACATTAAAAGGTTCAGTCTCCCTCAAGCATAAAAACAAACCATGCAGAGCTCCAAGTAAACATTCTTATTTAATTAACATTAAATCGCCTGGGAAAAAAAAAAGCAATATTTCTACTTGTCAATAAGCCATCATCCTGATGAGCTCTCTGAGAAACTAAACTATATTTTGGCTTAAATGCAGGCAAAAAGTTGGGATGAGAGGATCATAACGAAAGGACAAATTATATGTTCGCTGCAGGAAATTCAGGCTTACAACTGATTATCAGCAGACGAGAACCTATCAATATTTTCATTCACCTGCTGACATCTTCTCGAACTAAATCAGGTAGAACAGACATTTTAAACAAAATTAGACACAAAGCAAACATGTTAATTACAACTCAAAAAATTGTTTTTGTGCAAACTGCACAGAGAGACACTCAAACACTGAAGCCAACATGGTTTTTCTTGTTGGGACGAAATTGCAGAAAATACAAACTCAATATAC
>JAUESE010000001.1:18356866-18389961 GCA_032274725.1 Malacoctenus triangulatus
TTTTTTTTTGTTTTTTAGAGCTGACATTATATTGAGGTTTTTGTTTTCATGGAATCTTTTCAGAATGATTTACGTCCGATTGGGAGAAAAATTTTACCATCTGACATCAACAGTGGAAGAACTGAGAAGGTGAGTAAAGTAATTTTTGTGCAAATGTTGCTTTGTCTCGCATTGCAAATGCAAGTCAACATTTGAAACGCAATTCACTGAAGTCCCACTAGATGGCCCTAACACACCATTGAATGAGGTTGAAATGTCTGCCTGTCTGCCTAAGAAACTAAATGTCGAAAAACGACAGAGGATAACACTTAGAAGGTATTAAAAGATGTGATACCTGTGCTTGCTTCCTGTTGCCTCCTACCTGATTATCATGTTCACTCATTTGCTTCAGCATTAAAGTTTCTCTTAGACCTTTATAGACAGTTTTAAAGACCTTGTTGAGCTTCCAAAAATGGATCCTATTAACACATTTCTTCACAATAGAAGAACAATTGTTAATTAGAAAGCAGCTCAAGTGTTATGTGTAGGAGCTAAATGTGAAAATATGTTCTGAAGCACTTTACATAAAGAAAAAAAATCTGGGTGTTCTTTATTTAAAATAAAAATTACAGCTTTTTGTCTCTCTGGGCCATCCCTCCCCCACATGCTGCATATTTCCCTATCAAACATTGTTTTTCTTGACTTTGCACATGGCCAGTTGGAGGGTCCATGTGTTCTCCAGGTGCAGAAGGTGAGAAATATCTCGGCTCCTAAAGACCATGAGGAGTCCCAGGGTGCACCACGAATGCTGCGCCTACAAATGACAGATGGGCACACCACCTGTGTTGGATTGGAGTTAAAACATCTGTCGAAGATCAGGTACAAAACATTTTTTTTTCAGATTCTTTTCGCATTATGAAGTATGTTGAGCTCCCGAATTGAGTAGAGTGCAGCTTTCGGTATTCAGGTGGGAACTAAATGTTGTCTCATAAACAGCAACTAGGAAATACATCAGCAGCTTTGTTTTTAAAAGGGAATCTATTTTAGAAAAAAAAAACATAGAAGATTCAAACTGAAAAGGGCTGGAAATAACTGACATTTATTCATGGTCACTGTGTAAGATTGTGCAGCCACCCTTCTCCTTCACCTCCTTGTCAACACTCTGACCCCACCACATGCTTAAAATTTCCCCTTTATCTGCAATTTCCACTCAGTGGCAGCTGATCTAACAATTCCCAGCCTTAATTACATCTCCATCCAAGCAACGGTGGCCTTGGTGACTGCTGCCATGGTGACTAGCCAGTCTGTACAGGTGGAGTGGCCCAAATGTGGGCCTTCACTTACTGATGGGAAGAGAGGAGAGAACAGAACAAATCCCCTCTTTATGAGCGGGTGCACACACGCGCAGGCTGCCCACAGCGCTGGTTAGTGTTTCTCAGGGAAGTGTCCTCTTTAGTGTGCGTGAGGCCATAAGTGAGTGATAAAGAAGGATGAGATGGATTACAGGACTGTCCAGAGTGTGAGACAGTGATATAGTATACAGACACGACAATTAAGCACTGAGTAGCAAACACTGATGGTGAATTGTAGAATGGAGAGCCCGTGCTCGTATGTGATTGAATCGGGGGGATGGCGAGAGCCTCGTTTTTGCATTTTCTGTTATCATGAGACCACCATCCATCCCAGTGGTTTGGAGTGAAATCCCTAATTGTTGCTTTGGCATCCGGCATCAGTAGCTGGAAATCCCTCTAAGTCCCTGTGCTTTCCTAATGAGAGAGGCAGAGGCCTTATCGGGCCTGATGAGATAGAGGGGCTTTTAATTTACCATGAGGATGGGTGAGCAGCTGGGATTATTAATGGTCTCTCCTAGCCTTGCCACCCATCCGCTGGCACTGCTCCATGTCATTTATAAAGTGGTACGGGTAAAGGAGTCGGATGTGAGGCTGGCTATATGGAGTGCAATGTCGAATCGAACGGTGTTTAACATTTAGGAGATGATTCCAAATAAAAGCCAGAAACGTCTTTTCACACATGCGTTTATTGTTGTCTTTTTTGTTCTTTTAGTCTCAATACACCCCCTGGAACAAAGGTGAAGCTGCTGGGTACAGTCCAGGTTAAAAATGGGCTTTTGCTGCTTGATGACTCAAAAATCTCTGTCCTTGGAGGAGAGGTTGATCACATGGTGGAGAAATGGGAACTACAGAGGGTGAGAGTCGATCTTTTAGTTATTGCTTGGCAACTTCTGCTAAATAGTTTATATATTTGTAAGCATCCATACTCTGTGATAAAGGCCACATCCAATGGGTCATTAGCCTTGCTAGGATTTTTCTCAGGTTTTAAGTTTGAGCTTCCTTTATCCTTTAACCTCCAGAGTCTGGCCAAACACAGCAGGAGTAACATTGGAGCAGAAGGCGGACCGCCTCCCTTTGTGCCGTTTGGTCAGGTGAGGAAAACTGTTACTCGTAATAGCCCACTCACTTTTATCATCAAAACCACTTGCATGAAAAGGAAATTGCAACCTGGCAGTCGTGTTATAAAAACATGTGTCAAAAATTAAACGGTCAGGAAAAATATATGTTTATGAAAATAGTTTTCTGCACTAATTTTAGGAAGTTGAATTTTTGTTAAATAATAATGACTTCAGAAAAGCATTTTAGGGACAAGACTCAGGTCTTTGCCTTGTCAAAGTGTCAAAGTGCCTTTAGCTATTGTGTCTCTGGTCTTTCCTGAACAGCTGTGTTGTCATGAATCTTTAAAACGCATCTATGGTTTTTAATTCTGCTTTGTTGTCCCTGCTGCACACTGTTTGTTTATTTTCTTCTTCCTGGCAACGTGTGTATATAGTTATTGACTTAAACTGTAATAATTGGGTATGAGAAGGGAGAAAAGGATGAAATGCAGAATCTCCATCAGCACCTGGCTCTCAATATGCAAACGTATTAGCCCTGAACCATAAAAAGCAAACTAGAGCATTTCAGGTTTCCCGATGTTTTATGGCTTTGCACATGACTATTTTCTGGAAATTAAACATTGATCTGGGTTTGAATTCCTGGCTGGAATTAAAGTACAGAATAAAGAGAATTTACATTTGAAAGCTACTGTTTCTGAGTCAATACTCCCTTGGCAAGGATCAGAGCTTCGGAGTGGGATGCATCCGTATCAGCTTGACACTTGGATTGTCGGATTTTCACCCACTCTTCATTCCAGATTTGCTCAAGCTTTGTAAAGTTGGATGATGGAGCATTTGGGAATCATCGTTTAACATTCTGTAGATTTCCTCTGCCGCTGTATTTCTAATGCTAGGTCACTCCAGGACTTAGTGTTGAATAAGTCTTCTTTAAGTTGTTATATATTCCTTTATCTTAGCGTAATTGGCAGTGTGAAGTAAATCTGGGCCTGCGTTGTCCTTGGCTCTATAATCTGTCAGTCAGTCAATTCTACTTCTCGGGGTTCCTGCTACTCGGAGGCATTCTCACAGCATGGAGCTGCTGCGCCGCGCTTCACATCAGGAGAGCTTTTAAAAGTGAGATTGGAGAGTGAGTGAGCTTTTATCGGACATTTTGTTCAAGCTCAAGTGGCTAGTTCACGTCTTATCAAGATTTATTCACACTGACACTTCCACAGGTGAAGTCTTAAGTTTTGCTGGGAGCATTTAAAAACATATCATGCGTGTCCTCAAAGTACCTCATCATAGTTAATGATACCTGTATGGGGAGGTTCGGTTTTATCTGCTTGTCCTCATGGAAGCACTTCACCCTGTGCGAGTGCTCGGTTAGCCTTCATAATCTACACAGCTCGTGGACATTTATCTGCAGGAAAAGCTTTCGACTGAATATTTAATTACTGCCCACCCTAAGGTCTGTAAATTACCCAGAGTAGCAAGGGCATTGTCTCAGGAAAATAGCCGTTGCTGCTCATCTTTCAGGCTTTCTTTTCTTCTTATTCATACAGACAGTGGAATATGGTAGCCTTATAGCGTGGGCATTAATAGAATCTGTCCACGATGCTTGACACTTCCAGAAGTAATCAGTATATCATTGCTTCTTTTAATTTGTGCAGACCAACTGCTGTCTGCAAGCCGAACCCCTGATGTCATTTCTCCCCAAATGCCCTTTATCCTTACCGACTCATCAGTTTTATCTTCACAACAATAAAAGAGACTGAACCTGCTCAAAAGCAAAGGTCATTGCTGCAGTCCGTTGCTGACTCTGACTCCGACTGACTCATCACTTCCTGCAGTCACTGAGCAGCTGCAGGAAATCTTGACTTTCATCTCATTCCGACCACATCGCTGTCGATGTGTTTGAAATGCAGTGCAGTCCACACTGTAAGAGCCGCTTCAGGATTTGGGTTGTCACTTCTCGCTGCGGTAAAAGTCTTAAGAATGTAAAAAAATCTTCCGATGAATCAATTACAGCTGTAGAAAAAATCCACAAATTCTAGGAAATTTCTCTTAAAAAAAAAAAAAAAAAGAGAAATCAAAACTCTGACGGTTTGCTTTAGACACTAAACATGACTCTCGCCTGCTTCGTTGTTTGTCTTGCTGTAGAAGTGTGCGAGGACGGATGAAGTCGACAGCAGAGAGCTGGACCAGAGGAAGACCCTGCAGACTAACAATGTGGTCAAAAGTCCTGACGAGAATGACGAGTTCGAAAAGCAGCGGACAGCAGCTATTGCCGAGGTGGCCAAGACCAAAGAGGTAAGAGAGCAGTCCTCATGTTTAATCATTGAACGGAAGAACTTTTTATTAAGATTTCTATCTCAGTATGTTGTGTTTTTAACTTCTTTTACACAATTAGTCTTTCACAAGAAATGAAAATAGAGTTTCTAATTACCTCTGATTTTCCCATTTTCACGCCAACTCCCATCACTGGCAATTTGATTTTTTCCCAAGTCTGCTTTTTGCCACGTTAACACATTCTGTGTTTTTGCTCATCGATTGCAAATTATGCACAACCTTCTTAATTTGGCCTCCATTTAAAATAAACATGCTCCTTATTGACATCCACTTAAACTTTAACTGCCTTTGACATTCTGGGAACTCTGCAAATTAAAAATCATAATTATGTTGTCAACTTCAAGTGTCTTATTTCTTTTGTAGTGTTTTTCTGTTTTTCTATCCAGCCCTGCAGCCGTATTGATCCCAACGTGTTTTTATCTTCTTGTTTTTTCTTGTCAGGGCCCCCGCACGTTTGGCGGTGGAGGAAATGCAGGCAGTAATTTATCCAATGCAGCCTTCTCTTCCCGGAGCCGAGACTCATACCAGCAGAGGAGACGAGAGGACAGGGTCGAAAGAACAGAGAGCAGACAAGACGGAAACTACCGAGAGTTGGTGAGAAGACAAATGTGGTCTGAACTTGTGAAAGAAAAAAAAAAAAGCCTGTCTTATAATTACAGGTTAACCTCATTTTAGTGAAGTCTCCATTCACTGTAACAATGCAATTTAAAGGTTGGAAATTGATCCGGTTTCTTTTTTTGGTTCGGATTGAGGTCTTTTATTCTGGTTCACAGGCTGCAACGAGGCATCGATTCTGATACTGTACTCACGTAAATGAACTGGAGGCCTGGTCAGGTTTTCCAATCAAGAAGAATCCATTTGTCCCACTTCACGGTGTTACCTGCCAATTTCTAGCCCGAAATTGGTCAGCTTTACTCTGAAAATGTAAATAGGATTGAGCAGGTTATTATAGCGTTTGGCTATGGAATGTTTTAATACTGGTTAAAAACTTTAATTCACAGTAATCCAAGGTAGGAAGGAACTTAAAAGTGACTGTATTAGATTTCTTCTGTCTCCACTGTCCAAGTCCCACTTTTTTTTTCTTAGACTTCACTTCTGTGTCTAAAGTTACCTTGTTTTACCTCATTATTGGAACCATTATGTGCACATGTCATTTCCCCGTCTCCTCGTACTGTTTACTCCTTCTTCCCCAACTATATATTTTTTCTTTCTGTTCTTCTCTTCATTATGTCCGGTGGGTAGGTGGATGAACGGGCTCTCAGAGACATCATGGAGATGGGCTTTAACAGGGAAGCTGCTCGACAGGCTCTGATGGATAATAACAACAACCTTGAAGTGGCACTAAACAGCCTACTGACTGGATCCTCTAGTAGCAGGCCTGGACCGCTGGTGGCTGAGTCGAACAAACTGCAACCCAGAGGTACATATACCACCCCCCCACCCCCACAATTTGGTTGCTGATATGCTGCACTATTCTAAGACTAGTTTTAACTGCCCAGTTGCTACTTTGGAAGGGGGGCAATTGAAAAGAAAGAAAAGTAACACAAATATGTCCATGTACATCTTCTGCTTGCTTTACCTCCATAACACTTCACGTGTGTTGAGTTCTTCCAGAGAAAAAGTAGGGTGAGGATTTTGATGTGGAGGTCGTTTGAATGCAATGAAAGTCTTCAACAGTGTCAGAAAGCTCCACAGTGGCAGTTTGTTTTAGCTGCCTGAGCAGAGACGCAAGCTCACTTTCCTGCTGACTTACCTAATAAGGATCCAGATGGATTTTTTTTTTCTACCTACAGACAATGCTTGGTTTTAGTTTTGGTGATGAAAATCAAGTTGCAGCTGGAAATGTGTCCAATTACATCAAATGACAAATGCCTTTCTTGAGAGAGGTTTTCCAACATATATTGCAACTGTGAACAAGGAGTGGCTTAGAAACTTGTATCATTGTGATGTACGTATTTGAAAGCTCCAAGTACTTATTGTTAATCACTTATTAAAATTTCTGATATACACAATATGCTCACAAGTAGGCCCATTTACTTTAGAAGTCGACTCACAAAGATCTGGCTTTTAATTGAATGAATTCTAACTTACTGATATTGTTGTGATTCTGCTCAGCCAGGGGAAGAGGAAGAGGCAGGTCCAGGAATGAGGATGACGATGAAGGAGCAGGAGGAAGGCCGTCCGGACCCAGCACTCTGTTTGACTTTCTGGAGTCCAAGATGGGAGTTTTCTCCATTGACGGTAGGTGAACAGTTTCTTTACCTTTTCAGTCCGTGAAAAAAAAGTCAGCCTTCAGCTTGATTGAGTTCAGAGAGAAACATGGTTTTCGATGTTTTTGAATTTGTTGGGATTGTTGGCTTAGCACGAATAGATATAAATCCAGGTGATGTTTTCATCCCCTGCTAAATCTTTGAAATCAGCGCTCATTAATGCAGAACGGATTGTTTTGTTTGTTTTATTCATCAGTTGTTGCTGTGACATTGTTTTTCAATTTCATTGTTCATTTCACATTTGTTTTTTGTTTTTTTTCAGAGCCCAAAAGCCAACCATCCCAGAGACATTATGAGAACAGAGGCAACTTTTCAAACTCGGACTATTACACCAAAGACACAGCCCAGACAAAGTTCTCCTCGCACAGTGATCATCGGCAGCAAAGGAACGACAGGCCACCTCGCTTCAACAGGGACACTGATTTTCCCAAACCAGGCCAGGAGCCTCTTTCTAACTGTACGACCTCTCATACATCTGCTCCGGGCCAGCAGTGGAAGGGCCAAGAGAGGTGGCCACGAGGTTCGGACCGACCGCAAAATGACCGCAGAGAGATGCGAGATGAGCAAGTTTATCCTCCAGCCTACGTGAATTCTTTTCCTCATTCGAAGGAGCCCCAACAGCAGCAGATGGAGTTTAGTGGATCTTCCCACCAACGCTTTAGAAATGGAGACGGTGGTGGGAGTATGTCCGGCCCGCCTCATCGGAAACAGGGAAGGGATCAATTTCCTGCATTTAAGCAAAATAATCCTGTCGGAGGCGATGTGGATGGAAGAGGACTTAATAAACGCACAGATAAACAAGAGGACCCCAACAACGGCAGGAGGAAGGGGAAATTTGACCGACCAAACTCGGATCCTTTTGACCGACAAAGAGACAGTGGGCTGCCAAACTTTAACCCAAGAGGAGGAGGAGGAAGTGGAGGCAGTGGAGGAGGAGGTGGCGGCGGTGTAGTTGGCATTGGCGGCAGCTCAGGAACTTTTCAAGATGCTATGTTATCGCAGGGTTCCCGAATAATAACAGGCGATCCTGCTCATTTTCAGAATGGAGTTATGGAACATAAAAGAACTGGACCGATCAAGCCAATGAACTCATCTTGTGCGCCCAACAGGGAGCCACTGAACAAGAAAAATGCACCTAATAACCCGGGATCTAAAAGGAGGACAGGACAAGGCAAAGGTCAGGGGCCGCGAGGATCAGAGAAAAGTTATTCTGTTGAGCAGGCGTGGAAACCTGGTGACCAGTGCCTGGCGCTGTACTGGGAAGACAGCAAGGTATATTCCTCCCAGATTTGTTCCATATTTTTTGTCTTCCAAACACATTTCTAAACATTTGTGCCAATATGAAGTAGCTTTTGCTTAGCTGCTAATGTTGCCTGTGATTTGTGCAACTCTATCAGGGAATGTATTGTGTACATTTAAACACGTTTGTTGTTGTATCACAAAATTTGTGTTTCTCTGTGTTTGCATGTGCAGTTCTACCATGCCAGAATAGATGCTGTGCATCCATCAGGCTCCACGGCTGTGGTTGTATTCAGTGATTATGGAAACTGTGAAGAAGTCCTCCTGCACAACATCAAACCAATCCCCTCCGATTCCATGGTGAGGAGAAAGCACGCAATTAAAGAATTTATTATTCATCATCAACATCCAAATGCGTCAGTTGATACCAAGTGGATGCAGCTAATTAAATTGTGTTCAAGTGAAGTGAAGAGAGTTGATGAAATGTGAATGACATCCAGTTTAATCACTCGCAGTAACACATCCCAACCATATCAAATGTGCGATGGCAGGAGGAAGAGGATGGTTACTATGACGGTTCACTCGAATTTCGCCGGGGGGGTGATGGACAACCAAGACGCACGAGACCCACGCAGCAGTACTACCAGCCGCCCAGGGCACGAGATTGACGTGTCTGCGTTTACACTGGCAGGTAAATCAGTGAGAAAGTGTGATTTCTTGTCACCTGTAATTAAATGCAGATTGTTAGTGGAGTTGATGTGAAACATGTATCAACTCCTGGCAGCTTTTTTCTTTTAATTGTGGTTGACCCATGAAAATTGCTTTCTCCTTGGCTTCTTCTGTAATACACATTTAATTGAAAGTGGGAAATGTTGCCAATCATAACTGAAAACCCTAATTCTTTCTACATAGAAGTTAATTCTAATAATTTTCTTCATCTGAATGTGTAAGATTTGCTGTAAATGAGTTGAAACATGTAGAAATGGATAATTCTTTTGAGTTTATTTAACCAGTTTCTTTCTCTCTTTCCATCAGTGTGCTTGTCCATCATCCTCCCACTTTCTGCAACAATCCAGAGTGCTTCCTGAATTTTTAAGCGTCCACCTCATCAGGACATCCAGAACTTTTCAAAGGGCTTGCACATCATACAGGAATAAAAGAAAGACCGACTCAAGCTCCTCTGTTTATTTTGTGAAGAACATATCTACTGTATATGTTGTGAAGATTTGGAAAATGGGTGCATTAAAATAAACCATTATAATTAGTATGTAGCAAACTTGTTTTCATGTGTTTTGTTTTTGACTTCTTTTCAAATTGTGAATAAATTAATGCAGAGAAGGAGAAAATAACCCCTCAATGGTCCTTGGTTTCATTTTTATTTGCAAAGAACATTAGAAACCATGAGATAAAAGTAGTGCAGATCGTTTCCAGGTGACTTTACCTGGGGTTGTTGTATATTGCTTAGCTGTGACATTTCTCATCTTGTGAATAGGCAGTAGCGCCATCAGCTCGGGCTCATTTGTCGTGTTCTTTGAAGCAAATCCAGAGGGTAAGACAATCTCTTCCCCCTGTAATTGAGATGGTTACACTGCAGAGATATCATTTTGCACATTACAAAGGGGACTGTGCCCAGCTCTTCAAGCACTGCACACAACCCACTGTCCGAGCTGTTTATGGACTCTTGCTGCGCAAGGGGCAAGTTTTACACATGAAGAAATAATCTGTACCTTGGCTCCAATTTCGCTCTTACCAACAGTAGGAGACAAATGGACAATGCGCCAGAGTTCAGCTGAGAGGTCACCGTGTTACTTTGTACTGCTAGTCCAAAGGGTTTGCTTTATTTTCCAACTCAGGCTCCAAGTGAGCAGAAATGAATAATTAACGGCCGGTAATATGGAAACCTATCCACTAGGGAGGAACTGAAAGTGAAGCTCTTGAAAGTGTTCAAGGGGACTGACTATGACACACTGGCCAGACGATATTAAAGGATTGATTTTCAATCAGATAAACAGTGATATTTTGGTCGCGGTATTAAGAGAATTTCATATTGACTCTTTTCCTCTTGACTCCAAGGGCAAAACATATTAATCTTTGGTTTAACTTGTTGGAAGTCGATAAACAGCATTATTGAGGGTGCAAATCTTACTTCAGATGCTTTGGATTAACGGGTCAATTTCTAAGTTATTACTTAAAGTGTAAATTGAAAGGGAATCCTCTTGGTGTGCTTGTAGCAAGAAAATGAAATCGAATGTATCATCCTGTTTTTCTTCTCTTTTTTCTGAAAAAAACTGTCAAGTATTACAATATAAAGGATGCGTACTGATTTAGCTTCATCCCATGTTTGCCAATGTAAAGAAGTGTTTTCTTAGTTGGGAATCAATACTTGGCACATGGGTCATGATATTATAGGCACAAATAACCCAAACCAGTGATAGCTAGTAATCGTGCGCAGGACTGCTGGTGGAACATGCTGGTTTGTTTGTTATGAAGTGACACCCAAGTAAGTGAGAGGCTGTGAAAACTGGCAGAGCAGCGTGGATTACAACTTGTTTTTCGTGTTTATATAACTCCTCAGTTGATGCAATCCTGTTGGTGCAGTGATCAGAGCAAATCTCAAGCTTTAAATAGTATGCATAGTTTTCTGTGACCGATAGAAAATTCATGGTTAGCTGTGATCTCAATTATCCAGTTTAGTATTAAAAACAATCTCACTGTTTGATTGGATTTTACAACAAGGATTTACAGTTGGATGAAAACATACTTTCAAGCATTCCGATTTAATAAGTTTTCACATGAACGCCTGAGCACGGCTTTCCGGTGGGATCACCGCTTCATTTTCCTCAGTAAGAGAAGTTTTAATGAGGGGTGTCCACATTTTTGCATGTCTTTGCATATTAGATATGCACATCGGAAACCAGTAGCAGCTTGTGTCAGTAGTCACCTGTTAGCATTGTCACCTCACGGCCAAACAGTCAAGTCTGACAGTTTTCGACAGTTCAAAGGGAACTGTTGACACTTAAATTGCCTTTTGGAACAATTGTGTTCATTCACATGTGCATGTTTTTTTTTTACTGTGCTGACCTGACAGACTGATGCTAGAAAAAGCCTCGGAAGCATTGAGGCGAGCTTGTCGATTCTCTGTTGCCTTTTCCAAGCCTCTTTCAACCTGCAACCTGATAACCTTCAGCAACAGGAGGAATGCCTTTCACTCCTCGAGAGGGAACAACCTGCTTTCCCACATTAACATCCCCCTTGCTCAACCCCTTCGTTTCCCACCTGCCTGGCTCTCCTCGTATCCCCATTCACAGCTGTTGGCCATTATCTTCATGCGTACCTGACCCCTCACCCTTCATCTTTCCCCCACAATACCTTTGTGGCAGTGACATCTGAACCCGGCGATCCTGTTTAATGTGAGCTTTCTAACATAATTTCTTACATCAGTCTCGACAAACTAATCCTTTCTCCTCCTCTTGCAGATGGGAAAATGGAAACCAGCAAGGAGGTTACATGAAAGAACAAAGTTCCCTGCATGGTGTGTTTAGTACCCACATGAACAAAGGGACACTGAATGCAGATGAAATAGCATCTCGCACATGACCTTCATGACCTTTAGCACTTCTAAATTTGGTGTGATAAAGTTACAATGTCTACATTGATAGATTTTTGTTATTTTTAAACTCTACAATTACTCTGTTTTGCATTTTGAATGTGAGAGCAGAATGTTTTCATTCCAGAAGCAGAAAGACAAAGAAGTATGACTGTAGCTACAATTCCAAAAATCAAATAAAAAAACATGGTCCACATTGGATGCTGAGGAGGTTAAAGTGTCCAGACCAGTCTATTTGCATGGTGATGGGTTATTCTCTCTTTCCTACTCGTGGAAGGCTTAGGGCTGTCATTTGCATGAGAATCAAAGAATACAAAGTCAAACCACCATCTGGTAGATGGCAACACCACTAACATGCAAAACATTCGCCTTCATGTGTATGCTTTGTAGGAGCCCAGGCAAATCTAATTTGTATTGCAAAGCCCACTTACTCATTCCAGTGAAACTCCAACAATCATGGTGTTGGAGAGGACACAGAACTCCAGCATGATTTTCAAGCCTTTGCATATGACAGCACAGTGGTGCTGAACACAGAATTGGATATCAGAGTAAAACTTAGTTTCAGACATTTTTAACAAGTACCTCTGGGTACAAACAGAGACAGGTAAATCTCATTTCACAAGAATAACACAAGTTTTTTCTCATTATTTTTTAAAAATAATAAGCAACAGTATTTGTTGGGCCCGATTAAGGAAATGCATTTTAATTTATAAATCACAAGACATCACGTCTGTAATTGACAAAAGAAGCACCATTTTACAAATAAACAGATAAACAGAAACTTACCATCACTCGGGCCTGGGTGTCTTTTCATGTGTCATATATATCACTAGCTTGCTACTCCACTGAAGCACTTTTGGTGGTGTGTTTGGTGTCTTTCAACTGTGACGCATCAGTTGTATCAATGTAATTGCAACTGAACCGGAAAGTAACTTCCTGTATTTAGAAAACATCCCTGTTTAGATTCCAAAAATAATGAACAATTGCACATGATATTTTTTTCAATGGATTATTTTTGCTGTCATTATTTAATCACAGTTAAATGCAATTGAGTCCCAGCATTGGTATACACCTGCTGTTGACATCCAGTTTGTAAACACACATAATTCTCTCATGTCTAAGCAATTTACACGTCTGAGTGTACTGAGTGTGTTTGAAAATCGCATGCACATGTATTTTCTCTCTTACAAGCAAGGCTACTCCTCATTTCCTGATGGTGCAGGAAAAGAAGCCAAAGATCATTCAGATTGCTCATATTCATTGCTAAAGCTCACAAACTGAACAGGGGTTATGACTGATGAGGGAAAGGATTTGGATTTCTCCCTTCAAATCATAGCATGATGTCGGACTGAGAAGTCCTGATTGCTGAAAGAAAGAATTTCGCTGCGTGTAAAAATACCTCATTTTTGGAGGAACCGGCCCTGCAATTTTGAGTGAATAATACTTGTTTAATGAATATAACAGACACTCGTGCAACAACACTCAACAGCGAGCAGAGAGAGAAAGAACAGAACTTTTGGCTGAGACTCAGACTTCAGTGTTATTACTTGAACTGAAGTTCAGAGGCTGAACGCTTAATGAGCAAGATAGGTGCTGCTTGTCAGTGGTAATGGCTGTTTTCAAAGTGCAGCAGACCATGGTCTATATGGGTCATTCTTCAAACATCCTGCCAAACATTTGTTGCCAAGCACCCGTTGTGTTACTCATAACACATGACAATATAATGGTCAAATGGGGCCAGTTAGCTTGACCAAAGACAGTATAGGCTGAGGGTGAATGATGAATCAGCAGCTTGGTATTGATCCTTACCATTACCACATATGGGTTTACGCAACAAAGAAAAACATGGAGTAAAGCACCTCTCAGTCACTTTTATAGACTCTGTCCAGTTACACCTAATGGCTACATGCCACATGATGGAGAAGAACTATTGAGTCTGGCTAATGTGGCTGCCTTTGTTATTTTTAAATCTCCATTACCTCTCACAAACAAGGCCGGGACAGCCACAGCTTCATGAAGTGACCTGTGTGTTACTGAGTCTGAATGGTTTTTCTGAACAAAACCACTCATATCAGGATTTGTGGAGGTTTTCCCTTGTGCTTAAGTTGGCTAAGAGGCCAGTTGTAACAAACAAAACTCTCAGCTGCTGGAACAAACATCTGTAGTGCTTCTCACCAGCTCGCCTGGAGTTCACACCTTGGTCAGGTTGCAGATCACACAAAGTGTGGCTAATGGAGTTGGGAATGTTGCTCACAGTTGCTCACTCGAATGCTTCGAAAATGGGCATGAAAACTTTTTAAGGAGTGAGGCTGCCGACTTGACTTACTGGTCAGTGACTGAAGTTCCTGATCAAAGGCATCAAAGAAGCAAGAGTAACATTCGCTGGTAGTTTCTCAGTCTGGTGTTAGAGGTCGAACGAGAAATATTTTCTTCATCGCGGTGCAACGAGGCGACGTGGGTGCTGAGGATCGAGGATGCATCTTCTAATAACTGTCGCATTCACATAATTGCAAAGCAGAATAAATGGGTGTTTCGGTTCTGTGTTGCTTATTATGTTAGAGCAAGCCAATTAAATCTGGAGTGTTAGGCTGGGACTTTAATGCCAAAACTGATCAATAAAATACAGGAAAAAAGTATATATTATACTATGCCAATAGATAAAACAGGCGAGACCACACGGCATGATCTGAAGAATGAAACGTTTTCATCTAAGAAAAATTAAAATTCACTGAACCAGTTAAAGTCTTTGGGTTTACCAACAACAATGATCCTGATTTGGCATTCTGGTGGGCCTGTGGGGGTACTGCGGGCAGGTTGTGAACAATTCTTCACAAAAAAGTACATAAAATATTTCCAATATTCATCGTTCTGAATGAGATTGGACTTATTCGAGATGAAACAGAGTGGGATATGTTCATCAAAGACTCATAATGCCATGTGGTTGAAGTCAGAGACATCGATTTATAATGGACCTAAATTTAGCCAGTTTTCATTGAAGGTGTGACATCTACTGATATTAATTGATACCTTTCACGTGAAGCAGATCTACATTCAACACTGAAACCGAAGTCTTATGAGTACATGAGGAGATTTTATGCTTCTCTTCAAATTGTGGTTTCTGTCAGCATGTGATTTTTAAATAAGTGCTGCATTATTGTGGATGATTTTATCAAATATTCATGTCAACGTCCCAGCTGTGATAACTAGCTATATGTGAAATTGGTAATTAAGCCATGAACCATGAAACAAAACAGAATAATTGTAGATTGAACTTGCATTTTCATATAGGACCACAAACAACATTTTTACATGCTGTAAATATATTTCTTTTCCATAAATTAAATTTTTCGTACATTAGATTAAAGACCAAGAATTACTAGCATTTATGAGTCCATCTTTTACCATCAAACGAACTGTTTCTCATCACCACCATGGTCAAAATCAATGAAGAGGAAAAAAGCAAAAAAACTAAACCATACAAATGGAAAATCAGGAGTCCTTTATGCTATTGCTGCAATACAGAAGGCTGATAATTAGGAAAAGGTCACCGCATTACAAAATCTCTAAATGTAAAAGTTAATGGTGTTTATAAGCTAATCACTGATTGCTACTTTCAATGTTGGTTGCCCCTTCACATTAAGCCCTGATTAAACCACTAATACTTGAATGAAGAAGCGTTCTTATAAACAGAGTACGAAAAAAACTGTCCAGTCCACCATGGTCAGACACAGAAAGCCACTTGGCTCGTGTTGTGCCTTCAGCTCCTGGTTCCTTGACTTTCCTAATTAGGTGATTACTGTATGTTGTGGAGGTAGTGAACTATGAAGCATACGATCTACTTTTGACCTCGAGGGAAAGGGGACTGTTTTGGGTCCTGTCTCAGAAAAACAGTGAGAGCGACCCCCCTGGGGTAATGCTGCGTTCAGCTTTGAGGCTCTTAGAAATGAGAAACTGTGAGAGGACTTGGTCAGCATGCTGAAAACAGTGGCCAGGACCGTGCTGGAAAACGAATAAGAAACTTTTGGCCTTGACATTAAGGCTGAAAAGCATTCAAGCAGAAGTAAAGGGGGTTTAAGAACACCATTGCATTGGAACTGCTTCTGTTAAGTGGCACCATTGGAGCCATGGAGCTTTGTTTGTCTTCCTGCTCTGATGACATTTGTGCCTTTATAGACTCAAAATAGCTTTCAAGTTTGAGGCTTTAATAAGCTATAAAAGAACAACAGAACATTGTCATACAGTATAATCAACTCAACTCTGGGCAGCACCAATAGAGCACATTCTGTGCCAGTGAGGTCTGGCAGTTTGGCCTATTAAGTTTTGCTAAGAATTTTAAGTTTTATAGGAAAGTGTTACTCATGTAATAGTTAAGATTATAATTTTGAAGAGTAATAGGGGCCACAGTATTATTCCAAATTGTTGCACAAAACTACAGCTTTCAGACAGATGGTAACTAATCTAAATTAACACATAGTATGTCGGTGCCATAAGTTGCTGAAAAAAGTTGGCTTGATTGCGTCCACAAGAATAGAAGTGGGTGATTTTTGTGTTCTAAATATTCACCTAGAATAAGCACATGTGCTGCAAGAGATCTCAAATGTAAGTAAGTGTAGTTTTAGCTGCATTTATTCAGTGAAATGATACTTGCGACCTGGCGTTCTACACCTAAACCTGTGTTTGGTTTCCAGCTGATGAGTCAAGGAGCTAAAATACTTATCCCTGAAGCAAGTTTGGGTTAGAGTCTCTCACTGTGTTTTCTTTGCACAGCATGAAGGCTGAAGCAGGATGCGTTCAGTGGGAAAATGTTTATCGATGGATAAAATCAATGGTTGTACTTTTGACCAGTTTTGAGGAATGTGCTCCACTCGTATTCCACCACAGTTAACAAAGCAACCAAAGGATGCAGTTTATAAGTTGCTCATGACTGTGTCTGAAACTGAACAATACTGATGCCTTCTATAATCTCTTGTGCTGCACTGTACTCTGTGCTGATACCTGGATAATCTTTCTATAAATTACATCAGCACCAAAAGTTCAGTTTGTGCCCGACCGCTTGATATTATTAGAATAGACTTGAACAAGCTGAATAAAACGGCGCCACCTGGAAATGTAATAGATTTCCAAAGTTTAACAATGAGTTTCATTATGAAAGAACAATGGTTCCAAAGTGAAGCTTCAAACAACATAGATATCAGTTAAATAGACGCTGTCTTCACAAATTAGTTTTACCTTGGGAAAAGTCTGCACTGCTGTCTGGACAAATTTAATCACAATTTCCAATTGTGATTTTTTCAAACAGCGAGACCTTTGTTCCTATTGGTCTAATTTTAGCAAATGAGCCAATGAGCTTTGACAAGATGGCCTCGTCCTTGTCCTTGTTGGAATTTGTGGATCAGGGGACTGAGCTTTGGTTTGATTATAAACAACTTTGAACTGCATTTAAAATGTGCTCAGTCAAGCAGAATGTTTCATATCAAACATCCGGGTTTGAAGTGTTGCTTTCTATGTGTTCAAGGAAGTAGCAACAGCACTGTGGTCTTCTGTGCTCTTTGCTGCTAAATGTGGCTGATGGAGTACCTAAAAATCCATTAAATCCCTGGATTAACCTGTGGACAATAGAGATTTGCATTGCAGCCGAAAACCATGATGAACACGGATGATGAATACCATAAGGCGCCGCTCTGCTTAAGAGGCTTATACATCATAGAGGTTATTTATTTCACCCTGTGTGTAGTTAGATTTATTTTACCACATGGCTGTGAAATGTGGCAAAGGCCAAAGGTTTGTAAGGGGAGAAATCGTGGACAAGAGATTCTCAATATTCTAGATGATAGGATTTGATTTACTGTATAATTTACTATGTACTACACCCTATATCAGGTTGTAAGCCAATAATTCTGAAAGTTTCCAGTACAGAAGAAGCATACAGGCAATACAAGTCATTTTATTGTTTAAATATCTGTGGGAGACATGCACGTTCAACGTACCAGGTACATTTTTATCCATGACTGTGATGACTGTGCTCTACTAAATCCATGGCAACACGAAGGCATAGCATTAAATATCTGATGCCTTGGAAAGCCACTGACACACATTTCTTTATCTTCCTCGTTTGAGTGCAGTTTCTGAGCAGGGGTGAGGAGCTTTGATCTTGCGGTATCTCGTCCAACTTGGCAGAGCGCGTAATTGTGAAAACAACAGCAAATCTTAAAACCGCCTCATGTCCTCCAGACCTCTCACACGTGTTTGCTCTCGTGGCTGCTCAAGAGAAACTTGGCACACTTTGCTGGTCAGAGATGTGTAAAATTGCCAACAGAGAGATAAAGGGTGAAAATTAGTGCAACATAGGTCTCATGTCAAGGCTTCAGAGTGAAAAAGTGTTCACGAGTGTCTCATAAAGGATCATGAAAGGATGATCAGCCAATCAGCAATCAAGTTTTTTTTCAATATCTTTTTTGAGGCTGAATGTATTTCGTTACGTAAAGTTAACAAAAATCTGCTTCAACTATTGTTTTTGAAACAAAGCCTGATTTTCACTCAAACAACTACTAATTACTTTGAAATCTAAACCACATAGTTTTTGAGGTACCTAACCTCCAAATTATCTTTCTTAGATGTGATACATGGAAATTAAGTCAAATTTTGTTCCACCACCTGTCAGAGCAGCTATCAGAGAGTCACATTGATATAATAAACATGAAATAGTATCTCAAAAAACTAGAATACGATGAAAAGATTATTTTATTCCATAATTAAATTCATAGGGCGAACTCAAATCTTATCAGGCTTATTATGCATAGAGTGACATATTTCAAGGCTTTGTGTTTTATAGCTTGTAATTTTAGACTTACAAGTAAAAACAAAGACAAAAGTTTCTCCAAAAATTGTGTTACATGCAGGCCCCGATAATGAAAGTCAGATTCAACGAAACTGCTGAAAATAACTGAGAAAAATAAAGGACGTTTTAATAAGCACCTGTAAAATTGCCTGTGAACACTTAGTATATGAGCACAAGGAGAATCAACCAATAACAGGGATAATGTACATCAAATCAGAAGCTGAAAAAAAAACCTGTTAATATATTTCAGAATGAAGAGAATGTATCTTTCCTGGTTGTTTTCACTCTTAGTTTTGTATGAATCGGAGGAGCATGTGCTGAAAGACACCAAACACCAACAGGAGGTGCAAAATTAAAACTGCAGGTATCAGGAAGTGACACTAATAATGTCCCAACATCTATAATGTGCTTTATACTGTCAACAGTGGAAATCCCGAGTAAAATTGTTGCTAAGTATCAGTCACAGTCAAATAAAATTCTCCACTATAAGATAATTCACATTTAGGCATCTCTTTTCCTTCGTTAAACTACTAAATTTATGTTTACAATGTCCCAAAATTGTAGCTGTAGCCCTGCGTGCTGGATCCTGCTTAGTTGTTCCAATAAATCATCTCAGCCAAACTGTGCCATGTACAGTGTTTGTGTTCACGAAAATGACCCAAATGCATCCAACTGACCTCTTTTAATCCTCCACATCCTGGCAGTCCTAAAAGGCTCTTGCACACTGTGGCAATTACCAGAAATGCATCAGGCAAGTGTGGATCTGAACACTCTCATACTGATGTGGTTTTGGGGGAGAGCTTCCTGGCAACACTGCAGTTCACCTGAGCATGCTGACCTCGGAGCTCCAGAAACTTGGCCTCACAGGATACTTATCATCCTTCAAATTTACATATTGAAATTATGCGTATGTTAACTTTGCTTTGTGTCAACTTTTCTTGGTTTGGTGATGGTCCAAGTTTAGTGTGTTGGACAATCAAAATTGTTCAACTTAAATACATGTTATGTGACAACCAATTGTTGTAGTTCATTTGAAATAAATTCAGCCACTTCAGCAGTAACACTGTAAATTTAGAATAGGCCAATCTGTGCTTGTTAAATGTCACTATCTGATTACATGACAAGTTCCTCTGTGTATTTGTCATGACTAAACCTATATATGTCATATACTGCCTAAAAAAGAGAGGATTTTAAGGTGAAATTTCAGCAAAAAATAATGTTATGCTTCACAATATTTACTTGTGTTCCTGACTATCCAATATCAAACGATTGAGATTATTAAACTAATGACAATTCTGAGCAACAACTATAACGTTGTGCCTTAATCCAGCAGTGTGTGACTGACAGAGCAGTTTGACTGTAAACAACAGGGTTCCATAATCAACCCTTCAAGTCCAAATTAAAGGAAAGTGAAAAGATGGCACAAGGTGTCTGCTTGGCTTAACTCCCAAATGCGCGTGGACAAGCCTTGCACATGAAACATACCATACGAGTTGTTTTTGTAATCCACAGTAACCAGAGAGTTAGTTGAACTGGTGCTTTGTGGTCGATGAGGGCTTCTTAATAATAGCAAAACTTTGGATCAAAGACCACATGCCATGAACACTTATTTCTTTGCCCAACTGTTTGTGTCTGTTTCTATGTTCTGTCTTGCATTTCTGCACTTTTCCCCCTCTGTAGTCTGGTTGTTTTTCTTCATTTTTTCTCCTGCTTCAGGCTGTCAGGTTACAAACCACCAGCAGAGTGCAGAGGGATTAATGGGTTTTGTCTCCCTTTTTTTTCCATTACCCTATCATTGCCATTCAGTCCGTAGTGTACGTTTGCCCTCTTCTCTCAGGTGAATTTTGTATTTCACCCCCAGCTCTTATCATTGATGTGCCATACTCAAAAAACAAGCTTGCGATTTTTAGTATGTCAAATTAAATCTCTTGCAGGGTGAATGACGATGGGTAGAGTGCGTGTTTACGTGAGGTGCAAATACTTAATTATGCTCCGTTCACTCTATTTCCAAACATGGTGCACCTTCCTATTTAGATGTGATGTGGCAGATCAGTGATCAACATCACTCAAAGAGGAAATGAAGAGATGCGTTCCTTTCTTTATAAAAAAATAACAGAAAAAAAACCTGTTGAACATTTTTTTCACCAAATTAGGTGAGCAGACTTAGTTCCCCTTGACAGAAGAAAAGGCTTCCTGAAATGCATGAGTGGCTGATATTAACAAGGAACGCTCATCTGGCACTCCATTAACTCAGCCTGATGCTACAGCTCGGTCAGACAGCGAGACAATCAGGCCTTATAGGGCACCTCGCATTCAAGTCATTTTTACACTTCTTCCCTAGGCGTAGAAGAGGAGCACTGAAGGCTGCACACTGGTTCCAAATGATTTTCCTCTTACCTCAAATGAACTACTGTCACCTTGTTGCTCTTTCCTTTGTAATCATATGCAGATTTCCACAATCAAAGATTCAAATGTTCAAGCAAGAAAAACAGGTTTTTATACAGGTTGAATGTACACAATGAGTTTAATGAGATCTGTAATGATAAAGGAGACCAAACCCTCAACCCTGACCTCGACCCTACGTTTAGCCAGACTGGGATCTTAGCAGTGGAAAAAAAACATTATGACTTAAAAAACATCCCCAAACATCATTATGAACAGGGCAAGATGGATTGTAAAGCTATTCTGATCAACCTTAGTCAAATCTGCACAGGTGAAAGACATGAGGCGTGTCTGCTCTTCTTTATCTGCAAACATTGAGGAAACCAAACACTTATGGAGCGGCCACGCTAATCTCAGGCTTTCCTCACATCATAACTTATCCCGTCAGCAGACACATCCCCCAGCGTGACAGACGAGTAAATGACAAAGGTTTGAGTAAACAGAAACGTCAAGTGGCGGACAGGTCGAACAGCACCACAGTCAAGCAAGTGGCCATGCCCATAGTCGTTTTGGAGATCCTGTAAACAATGAAACTAAAACTCATGTTCATTCCAAGTGAATTTCAGAGGTATGTTGGAGAGATCGCTCCAGGCTTGTTTAGGTCAGCTGTGCTTGTTGATGGGGGGCTACCTTGGGATCTGTGGCTTTATATTTTCTAATCTGGGTCTGGATTTTAGTCACAGCTTGTCTTTTATCCTCGCAGTTAATTGAAAAGCATTCAATATGCAAAGCGCATGTCTTTTCTATCTCAATTAAAGAAAAGAAAGCCATTCTGCTGAAACAGGAACTCACAAAGCTATAGACTGCTCCCTTTAGAAATATTCTTCTTCATTTGTAGAACATTTGGTCTCTGTACAAATTGCCTATACATCAAGTCTGGAGACAGTAAGTTGACCCAGGTGTGTGGAGCTGATTAAATAGTCTCGGCTGCGAGAATGAATCCAACCCAGGAAATAACATTGAGGTAGACGAACATGGGCCCGAATCAAGTCACTCACAAAAAAACCAAAGACAAAAAATTCTCCCAGACATTTTTAAATACTGAGCCATTCATAAATATAAAACAGATAAAAATATATACTTTGCAACCAAAATATGCAGTGATGGCAGAAAACTAAAAGGTCATGATAAGAAGTGAATGCTTGACAGCTCTGAGATAGTTACCTTTAGGAAAGCACAAGATGAAATGGTTCACAAATAATCCGAATGTGTCATTTCTGTAAACATTATTGAAATAAAGCAGAAAGGACACTGACAGAGTGTAGTATTCAGAAAGGAAATAAGTAACACTTGCGTGATCAAAAAAGGAAAATTTGAAGAAATGAGAGGAGTTTGTTAAACACATGTACACGATTGCAATCACATACAACAAGACCTGGACACAAACCTTCAGTCAAAAAATGGAAAATTGTTTTTCTGTTTTCTCTCAAAAGTTCTGCTGTTGTTTTTTTGAAGGCTCATATAGTTCTGTCTCCAACCAGCTTTGAGAGAACTGAGTGAGAAACAGAGCTGGTGGAGAGAGAAAAAAGCAAACGGAGTTTGAAAATCCAACATCCCTTTGAAAACTGTATAGTGATGATCCAGCTGGCCTTGTAGTCAGCTAACCAGAGAATACAGTTTCATTAAAAATTCTCTCACTTGCTAGTTTGTTTCTCTTTTAGGAATTTGTTTGCTGCTCTAAATAAAACACACAAGCATCCACGGATGCTTCATTTTGGAAGAAAATCAAACAGTTGAATGATGTTTGATTGAGCAATTCTGACTTCTGAATGTAACACATAACATTTTTATTGAATGTATTGGGAGTTTCATTGGAAATGTGTTTATCAGTCAGGGTTTTGACAGAAAAAGGGCAAATCTTGGAGGAACATCAGAAGATAAGTAAAAAGTTGTTTGCATTAGTTGGTGGTTAGAATGTGAACATGCCCCTGTGTTAAGTGGTTTGAATTACTGCTAATGGCATACGCGCATAGCATATGAAGAGTCATTTCCAGGCTGTTTTGCCATTTTCGCACTCACATTTCTAAAGTAAATTATCACCCATTCCTCGTTCCTTTCATTCATCTTCTGTCCATTAGTCATGGACATGTTCGAGAGTCATACACCGCAATCAACGTTTATATCAGCATGTTATCTATGCACAATGGAACAATGCAGCCAAAAGAGATCCCACAGATTGAAAACAAAAGCAGATCCAAAACAAAACCCTGTGGTACACCACAAGTGGCAGAAACATCAATGATTGCAAAGGAGATCTCTATAACCATATAAATGTGTTTTCTACTTTATATTTAAGTGGCACAAAGTTTGTACTGGAAGTGGTTGATTTCACCCAGTCATGATGCTACTTGTGAATTAAAGAAACACAAACTCCAAACTCCAAACATACATTGACTGCATACTGGTTAATTTCTTGGAATATAAGACGCTAAATTATCTCATCAGCTATGCACCATGTATACAAATGTTGAAAAAAGAGGTGCAAGTGCAGAGTATCTTCGAAAAGCTATTAAAAGAAACAAACAAAAAAACAACTTAATTCAGTTGTATGCAGTCTTTGAACACTGAACATTTCCCCCATGGTTCTTGTCTTTCATCCAAAAATACATAACAATTATCTTGCTCATGGAACACATAAAAGTATCCAAAAGGAAGGCAGAATGACCAACACTGAATAACAGCGTGTCACCAGTCCACTATAGATTTTAAAAAAAACAGTCTTTGAACACTGTCATTTCGTAAGAGTGGGTCATACTTCCTGTCACAGTCAGAACAGACTCTTTGAGGACTTTTAATGACAGCTTTGGAAAGAAGAGGCTGTTTCAAAGTGGTTAAAAATGTCAAAAACATTACCATAGAGCACAATAATTGGCGTATTTTTGTGTGTTTTTCGCCATGGGGGAAAAATGCAACACAGTCCAAGTGAACTGCTTCAGGGTCAGGAGGAACAAATGCTGTGGCAGGACAGGATGGTATTAAACTGTTAGCAGTGGTGGGAAAAAATAAGTTGCTCAGGAATAAATTGTTGTAGTTAATTCCCTGGAAGCCCCTCTGTGCTTTGGTGGGATGAAACTGGATGAAATGGAGAGAAAAAATAAGGATGGAAGAATAAAGGAAATTAGTAACATAATCCAGAGCAGGATCAAAAGAATGCGATTGGATTATATTTTCTTGCATCACGGCAAATGAAAGATGTTTTCAGATCAAAGGCAGTGATTTCACTGGCAGAATATGGAGATGCATTATTGAGGATTCAAAGTGTGTGTGTGTGTGTTTGTGTGTGTCCTTGTTTGTTTGTGAGTGTGTGTGTGTGTGTGTGTGTGTGTGTGTGTGTGTGTGTGCATGTGGGGGTCGTATTTGATGTCATAACTTGGGAAATGTAGCCGCTCCTATTCAGCAGACCTGTGTAACCTGACCCGGGCCTCTCATTGTGTCTTTATTTGTTTGATTTCAAGGCCGGGACATTACAATAAAGCCAATCTGGAAATGGGATCGCGCTGTGACTGATGGTAATTACTTGCTGTCTACACCATTAAGAATTTAATGTAATTTCAGATAGACTTTCCTGGAAGGGGAGAGACAGTGAGAGAGAGGGAGAGAGAGAGAGAGAGTGAGCGAATGGGAGAGGGGGAGATACAGAGAGAGAGAGAGGGAGAGGGAGAGTGGAGAGGTTGAACAGCCAATGACTGAGCTTTTAACAATGGCCTGAGTGTCCCTATACATCTGTAGGTGCTAATGAAGAAACATATACACACTGTATCGAATGATGAATCCAAAAGCAGCATGACCTTCCAAACAGAACAACACTGTATGATTGCAATGCTAAAATGTCCACACTATGTTGCAGGAGTATCAAACTAATTTTAATCAAGGGCCACATACAAACCAAATCAATTTTGAGTCATTGAAACAATTGAAAGAAAAAAAAGGCATATCGTGTTTGAGAGCAATAAAGTCGAGCAATAAAGTTTTCACAAAATTATTATAGAAAATAAATGCCTTTTTAGCAATGAGCAATTTTTGTATAATCCCTCTTGGTGCAGAAAGGGAGGAATTTTCACCCGTCCATTTGCAGCTTGTATTTTCTCTTGTGTCTTCATTTAGTGCTTTCCAGTAAAAAAAATAATAGGATTGAGTACCTGTACTTGTATCTCTAATTGTGACTTATACTCTTTCTTTGTCATTTTTTCTTTAAAAGACATCCCGGTGGTCAAAACAGACTGGTTTTCTCCATGTGTTTGACACACCTGCGACAATGTCTCTTTAATATCCCGTATATAGTGTAAAGTACAGAAAACTAATATATTGGGTCACAAAGAGATCTGAAAACCCGATTTAAGTTAAGACACCCTTCCCAAGGCCACTCTGCCCTGGTCTGAAGATGTTGAACTGGCTGTCAGCAGGATTACCACTGGAGGTGATCGGTCATGTAGAAAAGCTGCGGACTGTCTCGGTCCGGGTAACTCCCATTCCAGCTGTTTCTGGTCATGGAAAAAAAAAATCCAAAGCAGGATTTATTTAATGAGGTGGGGTTATCACTATGACCTCCTGAAGGTTAAAAACAATTAAAGTTGAGGTTAAAGGTTATTTGGAGGATGTTGCGCAGAGAAACGTATAGATCCAATTGGTTTTTGATACTGGAAAGTGAGATCTTTACTCTTTGACATCTGTGATAATTGCCATGGCTGCTCACGCAGGCCGAATTCTGCAGCTAAATCAGGATTTTACAGCCAAGCTGACCAGAAAAATCTGGTCAAACTTAAGTTTCCTTCATCAGTTTGACCTTTTATCACAAACACAACAACATCTCTTTCACTGGTTGTTGTGACTATATGCACCCAAGAGGTTGATAAGTTTTGTTTTAATTTGATGACTATTGAAATGACGGACAAATATTCACTACACACAATTGTGTTGTCCTCAGGACAAGCTGTGATATGTTTGGTAATCCGCTCATTAATCTGCTGTTGCCTCGGTGTGTTTTTTTATTAAACACAGCAAATGTAGCTATGGGGGACGCATAAGCATATTAGCACTGTCATTGTTAGCATGATGGTATCCTGATGTTAAAATTGGTCTCATTACTGGGACATCAGAAGCTGCCAATTAAAGCAATGAGTTTCTTGGATTTTTTTAGTTGATACGGATCACGATGTCAAACAAAAAAAACAAAAACAAAAGCTGAAACATTATCAAAATAAAAAAAAAAATCTCTTTGCTGGTTTGTCCAAAAACAGTGTATCAAAATGGTAATAATCAGTGCAGGCCCTCAGGAAATGAACAGATGTAAAAATAAAAATGACCTCATTTTAAGAAAAGTGATTCCACGATCAAGCCGTATGATTAACTCACATGACCCACTGTTTGGTATTCCACACAGAAGCACACTCTATCATCATAACAGCTGGGCTTAAGCCATAATAGGCCTAAAGAGCTTATACGACTGTTTCCTGTCTCAACATGTGGAGGAAAAATGACTAATTGAAAGAGTCGGAACGGGTGAGAGAGAAATGAGGTGCAGTGAAATTAGACCTCCATTGTTATTACAGCAATTAATCATGTACTGTAACCGTTTGCTCGGCGAGGAAAAGAACAACAACTTTAAAACTGTGCAGAAACCATCTTGAGTTCTGCGTCACTTGGCTGCAGACAACCGGCAGCTGACTTATTTACCACAGGCAGATGGGGAACGCATGAGCAAAGATATCGACTGCGTATTGATTGAGCTTGAAAAATGAGGACATCTGATTATGACAGAGCACCTGGCCTCTTCAGGGTGGGCAGCGTTTGAAACTGCCCCCATATATTATGAGACATTTTTCTGGCCTGCAAAGCGAAACCACTGAAAAAAAATCCAGAAAAAAGTGTTTCTGCGCATAAATGTTTGAAAATCATTTTTGACTGGATTAAGCAGCTCACGCGTTGGCGAACATTCTCCTTGGTAACTTCTCTGAAACACTGAGCCACACTTCATGCCTGATTACAGCCCAGAAATCTTTCTCGCTAATGCAACAGCAAAGACTGGTTAAACATCTTCTGTCAGACAGAAAGCATTGTTTGATGTGATGCACTTTAAAACATCTTCTATTATCACAGCACATTCATTACATGCATGCATCGTCTTCTACTGTGTTTGTGTGATGCACAGTTTGGCCAGAGGTGATTACTGAGGATTACACTGAGCTGTTTCTAGCTCCTGATGTGCTCTGTGCTTACATGACACGTTTCCCTTCTAAAAGGCTGGCGATCCCTTTGCAAAGTGTGCATACAAATACTTTCTCTGCACAGGTTTGTTTGCATGTTTGCTGCTTCGTCAGAGCCAAACCCGAACAGGTTTTTTTGGAGACGTGTCATCCAACAGAGTTCCTCACTGGGGAGTGTGCGTAGCTAACAGGAATACAAAGAGTCCTAAAGCCTTTCTGTCAGCACAAATTTCACAGCAAAATACACAAACAAGCACAGGGTGGAGGAAGAGTACCACTATAAAGCAAAGGGGCTTCATGAGTTCATCAGTTGGTGGAGAAAGTGTCAGAATGCCTTTCACAATTTCCTGGGTGATGTTTCACACAGTTGTGTTGATACGAGGACAGTGATTGCCAATACCACTCAGGAAAGGTGAGAAATGTTGATTTGATCCCCAAATGTTCCTGACAAAGGCAGCTGCGGTGCTGTGTTTTTCCTTCAAAGTGTGACTCTGGGTGTTACCTCACCAGCTCTGACCTATACAGGCGATGACAACAACAATACCAACAATCTGGCTTTTGATCTTTAACCATTTCATTTCCCCAGTGAACTATAGAGCAGCCAGCCAGTTGACTAGCAGATTTAATCTCATCTGGAGAGGATGCAGTCTTAATTTCAGTCCATTTGAATGAAAATATATATGATCATTCAACACTGCCAAGATTCTTGCTGTGTCACATTTGCTTAATCATCCAGACAGATTGAATTACAGATGGAAAATCTGCATCGCGTGTGTTTGTCATTTCCTTGTAGTCCAAAGAATAGACTGTTTTCTTTGCTGTGCTTTTAAAGATCATCGCAAAGAGGAAAGCTGAATTAACACCGGAAGATCTGTAATTTAGATTTAGCTCTTGTTAAGTACTCAGGTTCATTCAGTCTGGGAGTAACAGATGGAGCAAACAATCTTTAAACCCCAGGAATTATGACCAAACCTTCACAGACATTTAGAAACACAGTTCATGTGATGTGATACCAAAGTAGAATGAAGCCCAATATATTGGAAAAATAAAGATCTTTAATAATTACTTTGATTCTCTTCCACAAACACTTGCATGTTATCACACATTAAGAGTTGCATGACTGAATGAAGGACAGTGATGTACTTAAAGCAGTTTGACAAACAAGTTTGGACATAACTCCAATTTTCCAGAATGATAAAAGAAAAAAAATATCAATGAATCTTTGCTGTGGTGAGATGGCATTTAAAGGGTCTCGTATACAGTCGATAACTACAGTAAGCCCTCACAACTGGGAGACTCACAGCTGTATTCACAAGGTTCGAGAGTATCATCTGTTACTGACATGTAACAAGCAAAACAAACAAAATTTCAAGGTCCACCCACAAGATTTTCTGGAGCTTTCAACCTCATCTCACAGTATGTCACTCAGTCACAGTTTCACATGTATCATAGCATCAGTCCAAGAGTGAGATACAACTGAAAGCTCTAGGGAAAAAAATGATCGATTCTCTTTTTGGTCTGTTCTTAGTTTCATGCCGGTCCTACAGAGCGCCCTCTCAGGCCAATCATGCATAGTATATTGCCATGGCCAATAGTGTCATGTCATCGAGAATTTACCTTCATAGTGTGATGCTGTATTAAAACATATATATATAATTATGACTGTAACTTGCAAGTATGTTCACTTTCTGTTACAGTGAGGGTGACACTGGGGAACTGAAAATTTTCTTGGACACTGTTGAAAAAAGGATTTTTTTGTGCCTCCCCACATCATTGCAACTTTTCATGCCAATGCAAAAATGTTATATAAACTTGTAAAATATTTTGTACAATATTTACACCATAGAAATTTTCTGAAGTTGCTCCTGCAGTTGTGGAAGTTATGCTCCAATAACTTTGTGGGTTACGGCCTTTTTGGGACGAATCACACCCCATTAAAGTATCACGCTTGGTTAATAATATCATCCTGAAAAGTTGGTCTGCAATTCCCATGTGTTGACAGTATTTCATGGCATATAGATCAAATCACAATACATGTGTTTTGTAGTAAAGATTATACAACAGAAAAAAAAGAGAAACTTCATGTCGGAGCTGCACTTCTTTCAGTGGGTTTTGTAAACATTCATGTAAACAGTTATGAATTTTGGATGTGTGGATGACTGAACATCAGATGAACATCAGATCTGCCTGAGCTTTCTGTTCATGACCTGCATGGAGTCATTTTTTATCTTCAAAGGTATTTCCACCTCAGATCTTTTCTTTCTGCTCTTTTTAAACCTCTTACAGCATATGTAGGATGTCAGCGTGACAACCAGAAAGAACAGTCCCAGACATGTCACCGAGAGAGCGATGAGGACGGGCCGACAGGGGAACAGCTCGTACCTCTCAGGGCCGTCTCTCATCTGACCTACGTACCAGGGCTTCTCCTCCACCTCTATGTCAGCCTCTCTGGTCAGCAGACTTTGGATGTAACTCTCATTACTCACAGTTTCATTGACAAAAAAGTTAACCATGACGGTTGAGTAAAGTGGTTCAGGTTGACCGTGGTCACTGACCTTCACCAGGAGGCTGTAGAGGCCCCGGTTGCTGAGTTCCCTCTTTAAAGTGATATTTCCTGTTTCAGGGTCAATGGCAAACGACCCCGGCTCACCGCCTTTCCTTTTAATGATGCTGTAGGCAATCACAGCGTTCATGCCTGTATCTTTATCCACAGCATACACCTCTGTGATTGATGTTCCTGGTACAGTGTTGGGCAGTACTAGCATGTAGGACTGATTGGACTGGGGAAACAAGACAATTGGGGGGTTGTCATTCACATCCAACAACAGCACGGTGACCATGGTAACGGAGGAGAGCGCGGGCTCCCCACCATCAACGGCCTCAATCCACAGCTGGTATGTTCCCTGTTGCTCACGATCCAGAGACGTTTTGGCCCTCAGCGCCCCTCGACCCGTGTCTATCATGAAGATGTCGCTGCCATTGAGGATGGAAAGGGCCACCCAGCCATTTTCTCCAGCATCAGCATCTGTGACCGAGAGGACACCGATCTCGCCGTATCCAGGAAAGTTCTCAGGCACAAAAAAAGTAAAGTCCTTGTTGATGAAACGAGGGCTGTTGTCGTTGCGGTCTTGCACGGTCACCACCACCGTTGCTATAGATTCCCTTCTGGGCGTGCCCTGATCCACCGCTCTCACGATAAACCTGTATTTCTCTTTCTCCTCACGGTCCAGAGAGGTGGACACCGTCAAGACGCCTGTCACACGATCCACGACAAAGATCCTGGGGGCGTCGCCTCCAAGGAGGTAGATGACATCACCCCGGCTCTCGCTGTCCTGGTCTGATGCTTGGAGCTGGATCAGAAAGGTGTTTGGTGGGTTGTTTTCATCAACAGATATCTCCACCAGCGACTGCTGAAACACAGGTGCATTATCGTTCTCATCCAAAACCTGCACTTTTAGGAAGGTCTTGATTACCAGCCCTTGGCTATTCCTCGCAACAAGGATCAGTTCATATTCCTGCGTCCTCTCATAGTCCAGGGGCTCCGTTGTCTCCAGCAGGAATTCATTCTTGAAAAGCTGATAGGGGCCAAGTCTGAAGGGACCACTTCCTTCCAAATGACAGTCCACTTTTTGGTTTGTGTCAATGTTTTTAACAGTAAAAAAAGCAATGGGAGAAAAAGCCGGCTCAGACTCCTTTATTGTCACCACCCCGTCCTTTTCTGGTGCAATATACCGGGGTATGATGGCTGGTGGTCCTGTGACAACTTTGATGATGTTTACAGTAACAGTGGCAACAGCGGGTATACAACCAGGTCCATTAGCCAGTACAGTGAGTTTGTAAAATGTGGCTGTGACCGTGTCTATTTTCCCTGCGAGCTTGATCGCCCCCGTGATTCTATCCAAATGGAACAAGCTCCTGGTGTCCCTTGGCACACGTTCACTGTAAGCATAGCTGATCTGAGCATTAGCACCAAGGTCAGGGTCAAAAGCATGCAGACGTGCCAAATGGGCTCCTTTGGTGGTATTCCCATGAAGAGTGACATTAATTTGTGACTCCGTGAATTGGGGGCAGTTATCGTTCACGTCTGTGATGACAATCTTTAAAGTGGCGGCTCCAAGTAGAGGAGGGATCCCTCCATCCTCTGCAATAATATCTGTGATGTATTCAGCCTGTGTCTCTCGGTCCAGAGCCTCTGTAACAATGAGGAAGGGTGTCAGCTCCCCCCCCTCATTCTCCTCAACATCCAGCGTGAACACGCCAAAGTCATTAACCAGCCAGTAGGTCTGCACTCCATGGTGACCCAGGTCTGGGTCGACGGCGGACTGCTCCACAGCGTAACGAGCATTGACTGGCGTGTTTTCCGGCACGGACATGACAATCTCGTCCGTTGGGAACTTTGGCCTGTTGTCGTTCACGTCCTCAATCAGGATCTTTACTTTCACGAGCTGAAAGTACTGCTGAGGCAACACAAACACATCCAGTGAGAGGACACATCCCAGTCCTTCCACGTTATCAGGACAGAGGGTCTCCCTGTCAATCTCTGTGGCAGATGTGTACAGCTCCCCGGTGGTGTTATTTAGGTTCACATACTGTTCACTGACCTTCTTTTGAGGGAGATTGAATAAAAAGGGAGGCTCAACGGTGAAATCCAAATTTAAGTCTACTCCGATGGCCCCTATGAATGTTCCCATGGGTAATCCCTCTTTTATCTTATAGATGAGCTCTTTTGCTTGACTGAAATGTGCAAAACAGGAAAGTGGAGTGGTGTAGAGCAGGAGCATGCACACTCCCTGTAATACAAGATAATTAAAGATGAAACAAAAGGACTGCACAAAAAGAGAGAGCAGCAAGAATGAACCATCTCTGATGTTGTTATTTCATGGGAAACAGTCAGAAATGTTCAGACACATCACAATGAATTGAACATCCACAATGTGTACTTAATTTCAATCTCTGTTTTCAGCTTGAAACCTCTGTTATCTTTTTTGGTTTTGTTGCGAGCCTAAAGTTTGTTTGCATATGTTTCAAATGACTAAAAAACATTTTGTGTTCAGCAACAGGGGCCTACAAATGTTCCTGTCTTTGTAATATCGAAATTTTCACAGCATTCACAGCATTAAAAGCTACTAGTATTCATTCACAATGAATTCAATCTTGAAAGCAAATCATGACAAAACTTACCCAGATTCTCCCTGTTTTGCTAAGGCTGGGGTGTCTGCTGTTGACCATGTTTATGTCCTATTCCAGCACTTTCCACTTACAGCAGGAAGAGTGGCAGCTTAAGTAACCCAGGCATTTTCAGCATTGAGCTGTGCGGACCTCTGCTAAGTGCTATGCCTTATTTCTATCTGACTTGAACAAGTCATTCATCCCACTGCTGGCTCAGGACACTCCCACCGTATGCAAATCAGTCCCTAATGTTAACCAATGAGAGACATCAGCCAATGAGCTATCTACTTTACTTCACAGATTCCTTTTTTTCCCTCATGCATACTATCAAGCATGTGGACTGTGTGAACACCTGCACTTCTTACACACACCCGTGTTGTTGAAAGCAGTCGCATGTCTTCCATTCCTGTTTTCTGAGTGAAAGCATATGATTAGTGCATGAGCTTATAATGACACGGCAGACTTAGCAACGTGAAATATCCACAGCCTGCAGATTATTTTAATCTAGCAGTGGTTAACACCACAACAAACACAGAAAGTGTTGTACTGAATTATTTGAAGCAATGACAACTTTGATGTTTTTTATGGCTGAAACTGTTTTATTTCTCTA